>CM023827.1:1536076-2033576 GCA_013266295.2 Branchiostoma floridae x Branchiostoma japonicum
GTGTGTGCGTGCGTGCGTGCGTGCGTGCGTGTGCGCGCGCGTGAGCGTGCCATCAGGGACTAAACACATTCAGGATGAGATAGTCCTCCAGCCAGCCCGGCAATATCCGGATTTTGGAAACCGGCCAGGTGTAGGAGGGGACGTAGATCTCTCTGGTGCGGGTCGCCCCTCCTCGGAGAATGGTTGCGGCCGTCTCGTTGACAGGGGCCGCGGTCTCCAGCATCTTCTCTCCCCCCGGCATTTTCTGGAACAGAGGAATGTACAGAACATGCAGTTATGTTAACCTCCGCAGAAGGAAAACATATTGTTTTTGCTCCGTTTCTTCTTCTCCAAACACATATGGTCAATGACATGAACCTGGACCAGACGGCTGTCACCATGGTAACTAGTGCTGTAGCAGACACCCTGTGGTGTTGGGTTACATCATGTAGCAAGTGGCAGGACAGAGTTGTATAGGCTGGTCACCATGTATGAAAGTGTTTGAGTAGGAATAAACAGAGCAGTAGTTTGTTAGGCTAGACTATCCTCTACTTGTATTTCCGTATTGAAGTACGGTCCAAATATAACCACAACTGCTTGGGATGTACACTTTGCAATCGCAGCATGAATGTGTATCGTTTCATGCCAATATTTGCATCCAAAAAAATGAATAAACAAACAAACAAACAGAGAAGACCAATCAAACGCCTGCGTACCATGACCATCTCCACTACCGCTTCCGTCCCAACGAAACCTGCCACGACGTACGAGACGGACACCTTCTGCCGAGCTTTCATCAACTCCACACGGAGGGAACTGAAGAATCCGTCCAGGGCGAACTTCGCCGTACTCATGTACGTAAAGTACGGGCCTGGGAGCTTCCCTGGTGGAAAAAAAAGTCAAATTAATTGGACGGTAAGAAATTTCTTGAAATTATCAAAGACCAAGACAACGGTGATGTCCTCCTAGCTCAGGTGGTACCTTGGCATCTTCCTGTTTTCTCTACTTATCTATCTTTATTTTTCTGCAAGAAAATAAACCGCTTTTTATGGTGACCGGTAGAATCTGTATATTCGGCGTAACACACCGGCTTCTGTATCTGTATAGCCGGTATAACCGCCCTTTGGCGTAACACACCAGCTTCTGTATCTGTATAGCCGGTATAACCGCCCTTTGGCGTAACACACCAGCTTCTGTATCTGTATAGCCGGTATAACCGCCCTTCGGCGTAACACACCGGCTTCTATATCTGTATAGCCGGTATAACCGCCCTTCGGCGTAACACACCGGCTTCTGTATCTGTATAGCCGGTATAACCGCCCTTAACCCCCTCTACGGCGTAACACCCCACAGCTTCATAAGCATGCAGTACGGCGACATTTGGTTATATTACACACAAAGACTTTTCACACTTAACATTTGCTATGTAAAAGAACACAGAAATAAATAACAACAAACAAATAAATAAGCTTACCTCCCAAGGAACCCATGACCACGATGTGTCCGTTTCCCGCCTTCAGCAGAGGCAGAGCCAGGGAGGCCAGCCGGACGTAACTGATCATGTTCACGTTCAGGAAGTCCACGAAGAAGTCCATGTCCGGGTCCTGGTCCCACGTCTGTAACTTTGACACCCTTTCCGTGAGGGGCCCCAAACTCGAGCCTGCATGATTCAGGACCAGGTAGTCCAGCCTTCCTGAAATAACAATGTTTATTCTTACTTAAACACATTCATATATATGGGGACCAGCCCCTCTTGCTACATGCTACATAATGTAACCCATCACCACAGGGTGTCTGCTACAGCACCAGTTACTATGGTGACAGTTGGTCCAGGCCATTGTCCTTATTTGTTTGGAGAAGAAGAATTGGACAAAAAACAATATGTTTTCCCTCTGCGAAGGTTAACATGAAAATGACCAGAATTACTAGAACTTTTATGCAAAGTATGCAAATATCCATCAAATACAAAGGGATATGAGTCAATTTCATATTTGCATACTATTGCTTTGAGAATACATAAATGAAACAGCTTCTTGTTCTCTTACCGAATTTTCCCTCGGCCGTTTGAATGGTTCTCTGACAGTCCTCCGCCTTCCCCATGTCCCCGGCCACGTAGTGAGCCTCCTGCGCACCTAAAGACTTCGCCTTCGCCACTACCTAAAGTAGAACAAGTAAAGAAGGTAACTGTATGATGTTCCCCTGAATTCGCCTCAACCTGCAATTGTACATCAGTGGAACAGGCAAGAAATAAATAGTACGCCTAAACTAAAGACTACTAACGTAGCGGATTTCCAATTGTTTTGAAATTTCGGTAAGAAAGGAAGGAATAATAAGAAAGAAAGACATAGAGAAAGAAAAAAGAAAGAAAGAAGCGACCTCGATCCTTAGCAGGCTGAAGGTTAAGAAAGAAACCATCACCTCCTTCAGCCTGTTCTCCCTCCTGGCTGTGATGAGGATCTTAGCTCCCAGCCGAGCGTACTGGTACGCCATCTCTTCGCCGATGCCGGTACTGCAGCCAGTGATGACGACTGTGGCTCCCCGTATGGACTCTGATATCAGTAAGAAAGTGCCGATAATGACAAAACGATACGCCATACCAGAATCATCTATATGGAAAATAACTAAAAACTAGGATGCGAAGTGATAAAGCTATATCAAAGATGTGATCTTGGATCTGACTGATAGATATCGTACTTGGCAATCACTCGATATCTTTATTTGCAATCAGATACATGTACAGATACATATTCATGTACAGATATACAAATACAGATTTTCCGAGTATGATGACCGTGTCAGTCCCTACACCTGAGTAAGGAGGTTTGACACGGTGGCCTTCGCGTGGATTTGTTTAAGGTGCGAAGGTTGCGAATCTGAGACCCACACACTTGGGCATCCGTCTTCTCCAGCGGCACCCTATCGAGGGAGACGTGCTGGTTCCGGTTGGGATGACTTGGTTACGCTCAAGGTCCGCCTTGATCACGCCAGCCCGCCTGGCGCTGCTCTCGTCCGCCAGCTGTAGACAACTGCCGTTGGAGACTTGTCCCAATATAGTAAATATCGTACTATACATATATTTACACGTGTATTGTCCCGATCTGGACTCCTAACGTATATGGGGATTTCTAGCTGGCCAACATACACCTGCGAAAGTTGGTACTGTACTAGGTCATTCTACCACGGCAGAGTCCCACCCGCGCCAATACAAATTCAAGGCAATTCGTATTGGCGCGGGTGGGACTCTGCCGTGGGAGAATGTACTAGGTAGCCGTCGTCATATCTCATACAGTATTGATATGGGCAGCACTGCAGTATCTGAATGAGCTGAAAATCTTTACAGATACATGAACGCTGCTTGAGGATTAACTCCTTAGATTAACGTTTATTGTATACTACTGAATCAAAATACATGTACACTCAAAAATGTCCTAACTATGAAAAAACTGCCCCTCCCCCTTCTTCGATCCTTGACCTTGTGCATGCACTGCAGGCGGCTACTTCCGCATTCCCAGCGATACTACATACCTGGATCGAAGCCATCGTAGCTCCAGTACACACCAAGGCCAACTGCACCCAACAACACACACAGACTGATCCACACTAGACGCGACATGTTCTTGTATCGCACGTAACGTTACATGCAGTAGTTTACAACACAAAACATCACCCAGCTTACAATGTAACCTATACTCGTCTTGACCGACCTATTCTGTGGTTGTGGGGAGATTTATTTGCTTAAAGAACAAATGGGAAGCAATTTTGAGAAAGAAATAACTTTTAATTAAGCGAAATATAACATATGAATAGTCAGCTAATGATTTGGATCCACAAGAATACGGTCAGAGTTTGTTTATTCGTTATAGATATGTAGTAATCCCCCCCTGGAAATTAAATGGTTTGGTCCGTACCGAAGCGGTTATACAGGTGTGCATTACCTGTGTTACAAGGTGACCTTGGATAAGTGAGACAACAATGCTCACCTGTTCAAGCTTGGTCGAATTCGAACATATAACCCAAGACTTGTCTAAACTATGAACGACTTAAACATTGTTCGCGTCCCATCTAACTACAGTGTGACTATTCATGTATGCATGCCATGCATATGCGTGTATATGTACGTTTTTTATGGGCACTGGTGTTTTTATTAACTGTTAGAGCAAGTAGATGTAGCTATATGTATAGGAAAACGTGTTCGGTTGATTTTCTTGCACTCAGAGTATCAAGTCTACTATAATATGATATCTTGCAGGGTGTCAGATGATACGTGTAAGGCCTACAATAACATTCTTTTGATCAGACCTAGTCCGACCGCACCTTAAGAGAACGAATTGTTCTTTGTTGTTGCCTGAATACTTCGGGTCAGTGACCTTGGTCTTTTTCTGTCTACGGACCGGACCACTTCGATTGAAAGGGGGTAAACATCATAAATTTTCTCCAGTTTGCAGAAGTGAAGGTGAATGTAGATATGCTTTCACGATATCTGAACAACACGTCCAACTCTAGGTACTTATAGGTATAACTTATAAGCAAAGTTGACTCAAAAGCTTTTTCCAATGACAGATTTCTCTACCACGCCCCCGTTCCCGAATAAAGTACACCAGACACGTCCGATACTGTAAGTTGGAGTCTTGCCAAGTTGAAGAACGACACTGTGATATGCACAAGAACATGTCACGTCTAGCGTGGATCAGTTTGTGTGTGTTGTTGGGTGCAGTGGGTCTTGGTGTGTACTGGAGCTACGATGGCTTCGATCCAGGTATGTTGAGTTGGGTCAATGGTTCCGGGTTTTGAATGAGGTTAAAACAAAGTAAAACGAACTTCTCAAAATCCGTGTGACAAGACAGACAGGCGAGGAAATGGGAGGGGCAAAAGGCCTGTTGTACTGTATCCGGGATCGTGCCTATCTAGTTCTATGCCTGAATGGATTATAGTAGGGTAAGGATCAGGTGCGGTTCTCGCGTATCCAAGAACGTAGATTTGCCCCAGGGACGGTTCTGGATACCCGTCGAGTATCCAGAACAGTGCCTGAGCATGGTTCTGGATAAAAGACGGTTCTGGATACAACATGGGCACTGCCTCTCGCATTCTATATTGAAAATGCAACATAGAAACATCTGGAATAGACAGGTATACACCGGGAGTTTCTGTGTGTTGTATTAGTGTTGAAGTTTAAACCATGTTTCTTACAGAGTCCATTCGAGGAGCCACAGTCGTCATTACTGGCTGCAGTACCGGCATCGGCGAAGAGATGGCGTACCAGTACGCTCGGCTGGGAGCGAAGATCCTCATCACAGCCAGGAGGGAGAACAGGCTGAAGGAGGTGACTACTTTACCCTACTAATGTTTCTTATATCCGTGCATGTGTGTGTGTGTGCATGGAGTTATAAACTCCATGGTGTGTGTGTGTGTGTGTGTGTGTGTGTGTGTGTGTGTGTGTGTGTGTGTGTGTGTGTGTGTGTGTGTATTTGTGTGTGTGTGTTTGTATGCATGTGTTTGAGTGTGTGTGTGTGTGTATTTGTGTGTGTGTGCATGCATGAGAGTGTGTGTGTGTGTATGTATGTATGTATGTGTGTGTGTGTGTGTGTGTGTGTCTGTGTTTGTGTGTGTGTGTGTATATCTGTGTTTGTGTGTGTGCGTGACTGTGTGTGTTTGTGTGCATTTGTGTGTGTGTGTATGTGTGTTTGTATGTATGTATGTAATATTGTGTTTGAGTGTGTGTGTGTGTGTGTGTGTGTATTTGTGTGTGTGTGTGTGTGTGTGTGTGTGTGTGTCTGTGTGTGCGAGCTGGATGGAGGAAAATCGTCGGTGGCCTATGCTCCCTACGGGGCCAAGGGCCCAAGTAAGTAAGTAAGTGTGTGTGCTTGCGTGAGAGTGTGTGTTTGCGTGTGTTTGTGTGTGTGTGTCTGTGTTTATGTGTATGTGTGTGAGTGTGTACATGTGTGTGTGTTCAGTTGTGTGTGCGTGTCATTTATTCATTCATTCTTTTTTGTCTCAACTTCTTAGTAATACCTGTTCTGCTTGTTCTACTTTAGGTAGTGTCGAAGGCGAAGTCTTTAGGTGCGCAGGAGGCTCACTACGTGGCCGGGGACATGGGGAAGGCGGAGGACTGTGAGAGAACCATTCAAACGGCCAAGGAGAAATTCGGTAAGAGCAGTCAAACTGGTTAGGTCTAGGGAAAAATGTTGTGTTTCCGATTTCCCAACTGACCCTAGCAAAAACTGCTGACCTGGCTTAGTGTATTAACACAACATTTAATATATAGCCCTAATAAAGAGATGATAGGCTACTTTTTTCATGTGGAATTAATGAATTTATCAATTTAAATGATTCTAATGACAAAGCCAATTCTTTTGACGTTTTCTTTAAATTTAACTTTGTAGGCCGGTTGGACTATCTAGTCCTGAACCACGTTGGGTCAAGTTTCGGATCGGTCTCGAAATTGGCCGAAAACATGAGGTTATGGGAGGACAACCTGGATATGGACTTCTTCGTGGACTTTTTAAACATCAACATGATCAGTTACGTCCGGCTGGCCTCCCTGGCTCTGCCTCTGCTGAAGGCGAGCAACGGACACATCGCCGTCATGTCTACTTTCGGAGGTAATGATTTTTACTTCCTGGTACAGAAGTATAATTTGTTTTGGGTAGCTGACTTGTAGGTTTTTCTCTCTGTCTGAGCTTATCGCTTCGGTTGCATGGTGGGTGGGAGGTGATTTTGACAGATGATTGACAGGAAGGTCAAGCATGAAGGTGACCCAGCATGCATGGGGTGGGAGAAAGTGGGTGGTACATGGAGGAATTCAGGAAGTGACCATTCGAGTGGTGTAATACCCGATTAAATTACATTGTACGTCGTAGAATCCCCTCCACTGCTTCAATACACCAAGGAGGTTATACGGATAACCTTCTTGAATACACTCAAGAAACCTCAAAACACTTCCCGGAAGTTTGTGAACTTGGTTATGAAAACTCAAAATACAATTGGAAGTCTGAAATCTCTGATTTTTTTGTTTCCTTTGTAAAAGTTTAGCAGTTACGTGTTTTGCCTACTGGCATTCTTTGTGAAAACCATGCCTAGACACTATACACAAATGTATAAACATTAGATTAATAATTATCTTTATTTTCTTTTTCACGCAGGAAGGATTCCAACTATGTATTTTTCCTATGGCAACACAGTGAAGTATGCTCTGGACGGGTTTTTTCAGCTGTCTCCGTGCCGAGCTGATGAAAGCAGACCGTAACGTGTCGGTGACTCTCGCCATGCTGGGCTTGGTGCACACACCAAATGTAGAAACAATCCTTAAGGTAAGCATCAATACCGGTAATCTATATCAGATATCCTCTGCAGACTCTGTACTATAATCAGATAGTACACATGCATGTGTGCGTATGTATGTGTGTGTGTGTGTGTGTGTTTGTGTGTGTTTGTGTGTGTGCGTGCGTATGTGTGTGTGCGTGCGTGTGTGTGTGTAGGTGGACTATCCTGAGATCTGTGCCTGAGCCCCCCTTCATTTGCTGCCGCATACCTGTCTTTTGACGAATATCAGTGACTGTTTTTTCTTGTTGCACCACAGAAAACAGGAGACGAGGACACGTTGGCTATGGCCGCCCCCGTAGACCAGACTGCCCTGGCGGTCATTCGAGGAGCTGCAACCCGTACCAGGGAGCTCTACTATCCCTTCTACTCCTGGCCTCTTGCCAACATCAGGCTTCTACCTACTTTCTTACAGGACTACCTAGTCTTAAATGTTCTGGCACCAAAATAAGATTATGATTATGATTTCAAGCGCAATGTATGTTATTTAAGTTACTTTGCTTTTGAATTATTTAGTAATTTTGTAACTTAACAGTTACTTCTGTTGTTAGTTGTATTATTTTGTCTTCCCCAGGCCCAGGGCTCATTGAAAAGCCCCCTACGGGCGATATGTATCCCCCTGGTTAAATAAATAAAAACAAACAAACAAATAAACAAACGAAAAAGCACGTCGGCAGAACGTACTGCACCTGCGCGAAACCTGTAATGTATTGTGCATAGCACTTTGGCAGAACGTCTCATATAAGGTTGTATTAGAGCATATAAGGATGACAGCCTGTCTGTAGTTTTCTGATGTTGTATAGGAAAAGATATCGTCTGTAACAGGCAAAATTTTGATGCAACGTTGACCAAACATCCAACGAAAAACGTTAAAAAAATCAGGGTTTTGCGCAGGCGCAGTACGCTCTGACGACGTGCTGCCCGAAGGCTAATTGCAAGGGAAAACTGACGGAAGCAGGGGCTGATTTCTGTAGAAATATGTAAAATAGCCATCGTACACGTCTGTCGGTTCAGAAACCATCAGGGATCCAGCAAACTTGAGGGAAGTTCGATGCCAAGTGTTGACAGTCGAAGGTGTTACATATGGATACCCAGGGCAGTAGCTGTATGCCCATGATGGCATGGCAAGCTCTTTTCTACAATTGTTCTAGTTAATTGAGATGTATACATATCTACAAGGGCAGGTAATACTGTTGAATACAGGAATAAAAGACTTGTTGGTTGTGATATCATGTTTTGTCGCCTCAATTATTGTTTCACAAGGTTTATGATCTCAAAATTTGAAGATGTAGGAATCTTGTTTTTTTGCCCGCCTTGTTTTTTTTCGTCCTATCGCATTAATTTTGGAGTCTGCGGAGGATGTCATCCATAAAATTTACTTGCTGTGGCCTAATGCAAAATGAACCAAGCAATTGGATGGACACTCTAAGGAGTCAGACATTTCAGATAGCATCCAAAGCTCATGAAATATAGTGTAAAGTTTCTGGATGTTCACCCCCTTATCGACATTTAGTGAAACATCCCCGACAATGCGTTTGTGCACCTGTTGACTGAGAATGGAGCGTCCCTCTTTCTCAGAGTGGCGGGAGATCGACCACTCCATCATGGGGGTGGAGGGATCAATGGATTTTTCCCAAAGTTCAACATATGGTCCTCAGAGGTCTCAGTACACAAACAAACCAACACAGACGACGATATCATATTTCCGAAATTATTAATTAGATATCCTGTTACAGGTAGTTACAAACATCATCTTTTTACCCCCACCCCCATCACTGACGAAAAATGAGGCACACCAAATAAAACACAAAGCATTCTTGACAATTTCCCATTCAATATCCAATACCCAAACAATTCATTATCAAGAAATAATGATATACGATATACTGAAATAGATAAATATTTTCGTATTTGTGTATGGTCTACTTATTACCATCATGCACCATGGTAATTATGCACGCACCTGTTGATGAATCTAAGAGCGAACCATTGGTCGGGGAGGTGTTTTTTTTGCTTTCCTTATTTCTTTCCTGACATGATCGACAAAGGTATGACAAGTCTACCTCCAAAAGACATCATATTATCTACTTTTATGTTGATTACAAGTAAAATATGTGGAAAATACCGTCAAATGAAAAGAAATTAAAAACACTTGACTATTGCATTTCACCGGAATAGCGAGATGTTACAGTCCAAAGCCAGCAGACCAATCAGCATCCGAGCTCTCGTGTCGTCATCTTTCATACAAATTTTGGCGCCATTCACCGCTGAGATGTCCAGGCCTCCAGACTCTGCTGCAGCGTTGTCAACAAAAAGGTGAACATTTTTATATTTTCTGCGGTAGAACTCCATGATTTACCCATGTATTAGCTGGTACACCATACGTAGAACAATCGACTGTATGTCCTGGCTTATTCTTGCTCACTTTTAGGAAATTCCTGACGTAAACTTGAGGTTTACCATAGGGGTATTGTGCAACCTGTGTGAGGAACGTCTGCATTTTCCTGTCAGAAATTCCAGAAATGTTCCTCAAATTGTATTTATTTTACAAACACGCTCGTCATTTCGGTCAAAGCAGTGCGAATGTGCAATTTTTCTCCGTGTTTTTTTAAAGAATTTTCTGTCAGAATTCCTTGAAAGTGAAACGAAAGAACGGGCCCATACGCACACAATAACGTAGTGAGATATTGTCGGTCAAAATTCGAAGAAAAATAAATTTTCCCCCTCAAGTTTTCCTCAGAATTATCAGAAAAACTATTGTGACATCTAGTAGTATCGGTTTTAGGTCCATTTCGGCAGGTTTTATAGGGAAATTTTGAGTTACGGTCTCATGTAGAGGGGAACAATTGGAGTATCCCGTGTGGTCGGATATTGTCGGTCAAAATTGGAAGAAAACTAAATTTTTCCACTCATGTTTACCTCAGAATTATCGGACAAAATGTTGTGACATCTAGTAGTAACAGTGTTAGGTCAGTTTTATTATTTTTTATCTTGAAAATGTTGAATTTTGAGGAGCAGCCTCACGTAGGCTGGCCCCGGGGAAATAGGTGCGGAGCCCCGTATGTAAACACAACCCGGTACGCTCTCCTGAACTAGCGATATCGTCGGTCAAAATTTCAAGAAAAAATTATTTTTCCACCCATGTTTACCTCAGAATCATCGGGCGAAATGTTGTGACATCTAGTGGTATCACTTTTCGGTCAGTTTTTGCAGTTTTTATCGGCAAAATCTCGGAGAAATGTTGCCCTACATCCTTTAATACCTACATGTACAACCATATACGGGTGAGAACTTGTTACGTCAAAAGTTGCATTTAATTGATGTGTTCTCACAAATGTTACCTCAAAATTATCAGAAAATATGTTGTGACATCTGGTGGTATCACGTTTAGGTCAGTTTTTGCAGTTTTTATCCGGAAAATCTTTAGAAATATTGAGGAGCGGTGTCACGTAGTTGGTCGCCCGGGGAAACGGGGGAAGGGTCCCGTGTACGTGTGTAGGCAAGACCGGTACGGGCCGAGGCTTAGAGACTACCTACGATACAGTAGTTACAATTTATATGTAGTTGATCTTGAGTTATAATCTGAAACGTTTTCGTGAAATGCTTTTTGTAAATCCTCAAGGAAATTTTCGTTAGTGGACGACGGCGTCTGACCGTCTGACGGAGCTGTCAGTCACCGCCAGCGCGCGCGCCCCATACCTGTACCGGTGGCAAGTGTTACGTCAAAAGTTGCTTCTAAAGTCATGTTTTCTAGGAAATTTTCCTCAAAATTGTCAAAACAAAGGGTACAAGAACCTTGCTCTATTTCCGTGTGTTTTTCCTGGGCTGAATTTTCGGAATCTTTCAGGAAAATTAGTGTAGCGCTGACAGACACCGTGTTCCTAGTGTAACGTTCGACGTTATGTTTTCGTTGAAATTTTAGCGAGGCCGCCGCCTGGATGGAGCCGAGCTCACGGTCCCTTCCCGACAGACCACGCAGCCATTTTCTTCCCTCGAACATTCAGCGTTTTTATTTGATTTTTACACATTTTGTATTTTCTAATTGGTGTTTCATTTTTCGTGTCTTGAGAGGGGTGGGGTAGTAGGTTTTACTTGTAATTTCGTGCTTTATTTTTAAAATTCTGAATCCTGTTCTTCTTGCTTGCAGCTCAGCAGTTCAGCAGCACACCAGAAACGAACTGCAGAACTATCTGACTGAAGGCTAGACAGCATTCCCTACCAGGTTAGCCACCTAATTTCCACATTCTACTCCACTTTTCATTAACAAAGCTACTGACCTGAGCTGTTATTTATAAGGTTTGTGTTTTTATGGTGATAGAAATTGGACTTAACTCATGGCCACATTCAACTTGGGACCTCTGATTGTTAAACATGTAGCTAATGTTCTTGTTACCATGGCAATATGTTAATTGTTTGTTTACTCTTCCAGTAGAAGATTGAAAGAGTGATGGCATTGATTCATGGCTGCCCAGCTGTTGATGTAGAAAAAAACTTCCTGGTACCTGCCAGCAGGTATTTTATGTTTCTGGCATACTTCTTATGAGTTATAGCGTTTTCTTCATTCTGCAACATTGTGACATCATGTAAAACTGTTACCAGAAGATATTCTTTTTTTCTGTTTTGTACAAAAGTTCTATGAAAAAAAGGATGTGACTTTCTAGTATGAAAATGTGACAAAAGGAAAATTTCATGTGTGTTTACCAGGCCAGGCCAGTCATTCACTCTCTCCCTCTCTCTCCCTCCATTTCCTTTTTCCCTTTCTCGCTATCTTCCACAGATCTTCCCTTCCACTGATGTAACTGTTTCCAGTTTGCTGGACTACTTTGAAGGAAGCAAGCATCAAGAAAAGAAGGCAACTAGTCAAATAGGATTTGTATGATATCCTTTTCTGCTGATGGTATAGCTGTAAGGGTGGGGGGATTTGAGTCAAGCTCTACTTTGGCTTGGCTCACTAAAGTGTTAGATGTAGCAAGGAGGTTAAAAATCAAGATTTTTAATTTCCTTGGATGTAGGGAATGTTTTGGAAAATAAAGTGCCTAATGTGACAAATATCTCAAATAACATAGAATAAAAGTTGTGGGGTTATGGGATAACCAGTGAAGTTCTCTTAACCCAACCATAGTCAACTTCTTCACTGATGCTTTTGCTGCTTTTAGCTGCCTTTGTCAGGGTTGGTGAAGAAGTTGAGTTTGGTTGTACTGAAAGAAGTTTACTTGTTCTTGAATAAAGTTGCTAAGACTTAGTAGTAAGCCACACGCACTCCCACTGCTCCTGAGCTCATGGAGGATGACATCATCGGCATCGCTGGACCACCAGAGACAGAGAGATATGAAATAGTTCAGGGCCTCAGGCACACGACTGTATTAGATTAGATAAAGTACCATTGATTTTCTTGGTCCATTCTTGTAAGTGATAAGATGGACATAAGATGTAACAGTGTTTTGAATGCTTGCCACCGTCTTGTAATGGGAATAGGCGGAACACTGATTGAGAAATTTTTGTTTTAGCCATTGTGATAAGATCTAGTCTAGAATGCCATGATATATTAATGTCTGCTTTGTAAGGAAGACTTTTTTTATAATTGATTGAGAAATAATTTTGTTTTAGCTACGTGTATGTGATAAGATGGCATTAGAATGCCGTGTACTTGTCCACTTGGTAAGGAAGAGTTTTTTTATTAGAATGCCATATATTTGTCCACTTTGTAAGAAAGAGTTTTTGATAATTGAGAAGAGGACATATGAAGATAGCGTTCCTTCATCCGTCTTGTATGTAAAAACTATTCATGAAGACATCAGAAGAGACTGCAAACGCAGAGACCACAACCATCATCACCCAAGATCAACAGATACACACAAAATAAAGATTTTGCAAAAATGTGTGATTATTCTAAATAAGGATTTTGAATAAAGATTTCAAATAAAGATTTGAAATAAATATATTCTTCACCTTGTAACAGCATTATGCTGAAATCAAAATTAAATAGAACTTTCAAGTGCTTGAGTTTGTTAGGTTGAAAGGCAGTACTTCCACCTGCCTTTGGCCAGCTCTCTGAAGTTCACATACACTTGGACTTTAGATAGGAAAGGTGAGTTAAAAACTAATTTAGAGCAGGGACGTAGTTAGTAGTCGAAGTGACTGTGATGATTCAGAGAGCAGGTACAGTTTCCAAAATTTAGGGGGGATGGGTTGCTGGAAATCAAGCACAAATTAGACATCTTTTTCAAAAATGCATAACACAGAAGTTAAAGTTGAGGATTGAATTGAATTCTTATCCACTGAAATATAATCACAAGGCACACCCCAAATTTTAGCCTAGTCCACGATCTTCAAGAGGACGCCTGTTTGCTATGTCAAGCCACTACCAAGATGCCAGAGGTGAGTAATAATGTGGGGAGTCTGCATGCGTTACTAACATGTTCTTTTCTCTCCTCATAATTAAAGAGGGGGGTCCTTTTCGATATCTTCTAGCAGTGTCTGGGTTTAGGGCCAAATCATGCTTTTTTTAGTTTTTCTATCCCATGATGGGAGGTGAACTGGGGCCTTGGAACAATGGAGATTCTTTTTGTTTGATACTGTTTACACACTCTGTAAGCTGCGCTTGCGATTCAAATAAAAAAACAACAAAAGAGACAGTGTCTGAATTCTTTCGTGTAAGTCTTTCGCGAGTCTTTTCTACAACTTCTTCGCGACATTTGGAGAGACGGACACAGCTTTTCTGGAGCGACGTGGAAAGCCTGGTTTGTGTCTTCGACATAAGCATGTAAGTATGGCTTTGCTACTTTCAAAACTTTTTTTCACTGGAACTTTTCTAATTTCTTTGTAGTTTCCATTATTTACAGGTCATTCATTGGAAGATGTCTGTTTCCTGCCTACCAACAAAGCATTGGCCACTGGACCATGGCTACAAAAATCAAAGGCAAGTAAGGGACTTTTTTCTTACAACTTGGAATATTTTGAATCTAAATGTAATCTTTAAGATGAAAGTGATTGTGATATAGCTTTATTGATGATTAAGAAAAATGTTCATGTTTCTAACCATTTCTCTTTGTTTCTTTTAACAGAATTTCTCCCTGGAAGGATGCCCCTGCCTCGAGACTACCTGAAGGTCCCTCTGAGCTGAGACAACGGGAATCAAACCAGATAACAACAAGTTTTTTTGTTTCTTTTATTCAGATACAGAATTTCTGACCTGAAATGTAAACAAGTTGTAAAGATAATGTAGTTTAAAGTAAAAGCGAGACAGAAGATTTTAAGCAACTATCAACAACTGAGTATGTTTGCTGTATTTTGTTGAAAAGCTACCTTTAGATAATCACAAAGGATATCACCTTACACAAACATGTATACAATGTACTTGCAACAGTAATTTGTGGCAGCTGTTATGAGGTAAGGTTTCTGAGACACTGTTGCAAATATTGACACTTTGTTGTTTTTCTGCAGGTGCATACATTGCACAGATAACACTACCTCGAGGCTACTTGAAGGGGGGGTGTCTTCAACAAGGATGCAGATTGGAGACATCAGAAGACAGTGTCTTATTCTTTCTTTCTTTCTTTCTTTCTTTCTTTCTTCTAAACATCCTGACACATGTCAAATAGTTACATTCATCCACAGCATTCTAGGATTGGAATCAGTGCCCTCGGGAACATGCAGAATTTGCACATACAGACAAAACATATCTTTGCTTTCCTTTCCTTCCTCCTTTATTTCTCACTTCTTGATAACTTTGCTCTTTTAACAGGGATATTCCTCCATAGCATTCTGGGATTAGAACCCGTGCCCCCATGAACATGCAGAATTTGCACTTACAGACAAAACACATCTTTCTTTTCCTTCCTCCTTTATTTCTTACTTCTTGATAACTTTGCTTTTTAAACAGGGATATACCTCCATAGTATTCTGGGATTAGAACCAGTGCCCCCATAAACATGCAAATTTGCACCTACAGACAAAACACGTCTTTGCTTTCCTTCCTTCTTCATTTCTTCTTGATAACTTTGCTTCTTTACAGTGACTTTTATCTCCAGCATGCTGGGATTCGAGCATGTGAACATCGAGGATTTGCACCTACAGACAGAACATCCCATCCCCTTCTTTTTGATAACATTGCTTCTTCAACAGTGACAACATGCTGGGATTCCAAACATAAAGGATTTGCACCTACATGTACAGACAAAACATTTTGTTCCTAATTCCCTCCTTCTTTCCATCTTTCTTGTTGATAACATTGCTTTCTCAACAGGTTTTAAACTTGTGGTTTATTTCAGCATGACTCAGATTCTGCAGAAGTGAATGTCCTAACTAACAATCCTATATCCTTTCAGTTTATTCTCTAAGATTACTATAAATGTATACTGCTGCTTGGGATTCAACCAAACACCTCTGGTATAATGACAGGTTTCTAACTTCCAGTTTATTTCATCATGACAACAGATTCTGCAGAACTAAATGTCCTAAGAAATAATCCTTTGCCTTTCAGTACATTATCAATTAGGATTTAGGATTCGAACCAAAACCCTCTGGCAAAATACAGGTTTCTAACTTCCAATTTATTTCAGGTTGACTCCAGATTCTGCAGAACTAAATGTCCTCACAAATATTACTTTGCCTTTCAGTACATAATCAGTAAGTCCACTGTGCTGCTCTTTTGGATTTGAACCAACAACCTCTGGCAAAAAAAAAGGTTTCTAACTTCCAGTTTATTTCAGCTTGACTCCAGATTCTGCAGAACTGAATGGCCTAACAGATATTACTTTAATTTCCCTTTCAGTACATCTTAGTAAGCACACTGTGCTGCTGCTTTGGGATTCGAACCCACAACCTCTGGTAAAATACAGGTTTCTAACTTTCAGTTTATTTCAGCCTTAATTCCAGATTCTGCAGAACTGAATGTCCTCACAAATCCTTTGCCTTTCAGTACAGCCTTAGTAAGCGCACTTTGTGCTGCTCTTTTGGATTCGAACCAACAACCTCTGGCAAAATACAGGTTTCTAACTTCCAGTTTATTTCAGCTTGACTCCAGATTCTGCAGAACTGAATGGCCTAACAGACATTTCTTTTCTCTTTCAGTACATCTTTTAGTAAGCGCATTGTGCTGCTGCTTCGGGATTTGAACCAACAACCTCTGGTAAAATACAGGTTCCTAACTTCACATTTATTTCAGGGTGACTCAAGACCCTGCAAAACAAAATGTCTTAATAAACAGTACTTTGCCTTTCAGTGCTTTTTCAGTAAGCACACTTTGTGCTGCTGCTTGGGATTGGAACCAACAATCCCGAACAGAATGACACTAAACATCAGTGTGACTGATGACTTCCCTTACGTCTAAGTTAGCGCTTCGTGTGTACCTGCATGGGAATCGAACCTACAACTGGTAAATGATCTTACTAAGAATGCCTACCAGGAATTAAGCACCAAGGACAGGAAGTAAAGTTACACGGCTGTTTTTTCAAGTTCTGTAGATTAAATAAATTTTGCTCTTTCTAAGAGCTTTATCCAACCGTAAAGCAATATGTGGAGCTGTGAAGCCAGCAGAGGAGTGTTTTATAAACTTGTTTCTGTTTCAGTCCTGCAGACTACATGATGAATATATTGATTTTGGCCTTCTATTTTTTCCTAGGTTTGACAGAGCTATCTGTGTGTTCTGTTTCTTCCAGCAGTGCTCCAAGGGAGCATCAGCTGGCTAACTTTTCAACTTTTCCATTCCAGACCTCTCTCCTTCTTTCAGTGTTAAAGGCCACACTCCAAGTTGAGTTGTCGGCCTTTTTACGTCATTTTTGTGACTTTTCTCTTTGCCAACGTTTCATGGCCATACTCAAATTTGGGTCGTCGGCTATATCTTTGTCTTTGTGCCTGAGTAAACTTACTGCAGGAGAAGTCTTGCCAAAACTGAGGGGTGACAAGCAGCAGTGGTTCCTGACTGCAAGAAACAGAGCAGAAACTGGGCCCCCGAGACTACAAGGTAAAGATTCTGTTTCAAACGTTCACTCATTCCTGACTCTCCCTCCCTGTAGCCCTTCCTTTCATCCCTCTCTCATTCTCTCCTTTCTGCCTCCTCTCCTCCCTTCCAATCTTTTCACATTGACTCCTTCACAAATACAAGTCAACTTACAAGACTTAAGTTTTTTCCTTTTACATATGTTGTTTAAAGATGTTGTGGAAATGAGAACTGACAGAAAGTTGTTTTGTGCTTTCAGATGAGGTTTTGGTGGCCACCGAGACTGATGCCATTGATGTCACTGTTTCCAGGCTACTTTGAAGGAAGCAAGCGTCAAGAAAAGAAGACAGCTTGTCTAATAGGATTTGTATGATATCCTTTTCTGCTGATGGTACAGAAGTAAGGGTGGGGGGATTTGAGTCAAGCTCTACTTTGGCTTGGCTCACAAAGGAGTTAATTGTAGGGAACGTTTTGGAAAATAAAAGTGCCTAATGTGACAAATGTCTCAAATAACATAGAATAAAAGTAAGTGGGGTTATGGGATAACAAGTAAATTTCTTTTCGCCCAACCATAGTCAGTTCTCTTCACTGAATGTTTTGGCTGCTTTTAGCTGCCTTCATCAGGGTTGGTGAAGAAGTTGACTTTGGTTGTACTGAAAGAACTTTACTTGTTAGAGTTGCTAAAACTTAGTAATAAGCCACACGCACTCCCACTGCTCCTGAGCTCACGGAGGATGACATCAACAGCATCGATGGACCACCAGAGACAGAGAGATGTGAACTAGTTCAGGGCCTCAGGCACACGACTGTATTAGATTATATAATTAAAAGTAACATTGATTTTCTTGGTCCATTCTCGTAAGTGATAAGATGGACATAAGATGTAACAGTGTTATGAATGTTTGCCACCGTCTTGTAATGGGAATAGGCGGAACACTGATTGAGACATAATTTGTTTTAGCTACGTATGTGTGATAAGATGGCATTAGAATGTGGTATATTTTTCCACTTTGTAAGAAAGAGTATTTTTTATTAGAATGCCGTATATTTGTCCGCTTTGTAAGGAAGAGTTTTTTTTAGAATGCCGTATATTTATCCGCTTTGTAAGGAAGTTTTTTTCCATAATTGAGAAGATGACACTTAAATTTATTTTTGTTTTAGCTACATGTATGTGAAAAGATGGCATTAGAATGTCGTATATTTGTCTGCTTTGTAAGAAAGAGTTTTTTATTAGAATGTCGTATATTTGTCTGCTTTGTAAGGAAGAGTTTTTTTGATAGTCGAGAAGATGACACAGAAAGATTGCGTTCCTTCGTCCATCTTGTATGTAAAAACTATTCATGAAGACGTCCCGAGCAAGAGACTGCAACACCGAGGCCACTACCATCATCAATGGATGCACACAAAATAAAGATTTGAAAAAAATGTGTGATCACTCTGAATACAGATGTGAAATAAAGACATTCTTCACCTTGTAACTGACAATGCTAGAATCAAAATTCAATAGAACTTTCAAGTGCTTGAGTTTGGTAAATTTAAAGGCAGTACTTTTACCTGCCTTTGACCTGCTCTCTGAAGTTTACATACACTTGCACTTTAGATCAGGAAAGGTGAGTTAAAAACCAAATTAGAGCAGGGACGTAGTTAGTAGTCGAAGTGACTGTGATGATTCAGAGAGCAAGTCTTAAGTCCCCAAATTTATGGGGGGTGGGTAGATGGAAGTCAAGCACAAATTAGACATCTTTTTCAAAAATGCATAATATAGAAACCAAAGCAGTGGACTGGATATAAGTATAATCCACTGAAATATGATCACAAGGCACACCCCAAATTTTAGCCTAGTCCACGATCTTCAAGAGGACGCCTGTTGATTGCTATGTCAAGCGACCACCAAGATGCCAGAGGTGAGTCATGTGGGGACTGCATGCGTTACTAACATGTGCTTTTCTCTCCTCATACTTAAACTGGGGGGTCCTTTTCAATACCCTCTAGCAGTGTCTGGGTTTAGGGCCAAATCATGTTTTTTTAGTTTTTCTATCCCATGATGGGAGGGAACTGGGGCCTTGCAACAATGGGGATTCTTTTTGTTTGATACTTTTTACACACTCTGTAAGCTGCGCTTGCGATTGAAATAAAAAAAATAAATAAAAGTAAAAAGAGACATGTGTCTTTCGCGAGTCTTTCTACAACTTCTTCGCGCCTTTTGGAGAGACGGACACAGCTTTTCTGGAGCGACGTGGAAAGCCTGGTTTGTGTCTTCAACATAAGCATGTAAGTATGCCTTTGCAACTTTCAAAACTTTTTTCACTGGAACTTTTCTAATTTCTTTGTAGTTTCTATTATTTACAGGTCATTCATTGGAAGATGTCTGTTTCCTGCCTACCAACAAAGCATTGGCCACTGGACCATGGCTACAAAAATCAAAGGTAAGTAAGGTATTTTTTTCTTGCAACTTGCACAGGTTTTGAATCTAAATTCAATCTTTAAGATTCTGATAAAAGTGATTGTGATATAGCTTTATTAATGCCTCAATATAAACAAGAACCTACATGTTTCTAACCATTTCTTTGTTTCTTTTAACAGAATTTTTTCCTGGAAGGATGCCCCTGCCTCGAGACTACCTGAAGGTCCCCCTGAGCTGAGAAAACGGGAATCGAACCAGATATTGAGCTCTTTTTACATTTATTGTTAGAAAATTTCTGACAGAAATGTAAACCAGTCGTAAATATCATTGAAGGAAGTCTGAAGTAAAAGTGACAAGATTTGAAGCAGCTATTGACAGCTGAGTATGTGTATTGTCTTTCCTCGAAAAGCTTCCTTAAGATAGCAACAAGAACCACCTTATAATTACAATCATCATGTATACTTGAAACAGTAATTTGTGGCAGCTGTTATGAGGTAAGGTTTCTGAGACACTGTTGCAAATATTCACACTTATTTGTTTTTTTGCAGATGCTGCTTCATTGGATCCTGAGGCTACTTGGAGGAGGGATGTCAGGAGGCAAATTTGAGACCTCAGCAGACAGCCCTTTACAATGTATTCTTTCTTTCTTTCTTTCTTCTTCTTCTGAACTTCCTGACACACATCGAATGCATCTTAAACAGTTACATTCGTCTACAGCATTCTGGGATTTGAACCCGCGCCCTCAGGAGCAACAGACAAAACACGTCTTCATCCTTCTTTTAGTTTCATACGTCGTGATAACTTTGCTTCCTCAATATTAATATTAATCTACAGCATTGTGGGATTCGAACCAGTGACTGCAGGAACATAGTATATTAAATTTGCACCTACAGACAAAACACGTCTTTCCTTTCCTTCCTCCTTTATTTCTTACTTCTTGATAACTTTGCTTTTTCAACAGGGATATTCCTCCATAGCATTCTGGGATTAGAACCAGTGCCCCCATGAACATGCAAGATTTGCACCTACAGACAAAACACGTCTTTCCTTTCCTTCCTTCTTCATTTCTTCTTGATAACTTTGCTTCTTCACAGTGACTTTTATCTCCGGCATGCTGGGATTCGAACATGTGAACATGGAGGATTTGCACCTACAGACAGAACATCCCATCCCCTTCTTTTTGATAACATTGCTTCTTCAACAGTGACAACATGCTGGGTTTCCAAACATAAAGGATTTGCACCTACATGTACAGACAAAACATTTTGTTCCTTTCCCTCCTTCTTTTAATCTTTCTTGTTGATAACATTGCTTCCTCAACAGGTTTTAAACTATCCAGTTTATTTCAGTATGACTCCAGATTCTGCAGAACTGAATGGCCTAACAGATATTACTTTAATTTCCCTTTCAGTACATCTTAGTAAGCGCACTGTGATGCTGCTTGGGATTCAAACCAACAACCTCTGGTAAAATACAGGTTTCTAACTTCACATTAATTTTAGATTGACTCTAGATTCTGTGCAGAACTGAATGGCCTAACAGACATTTCTTTTCCCTTTCAGCACATCTTTTAGTAAGGGCATTGTGCTGCTGCTTTGGGATTTGAACCAACAACCTCTGGTAAAATACAGGTTTCTAACTTCCAGTTTATTTCAGCTTGACTCCAGATTCTGCAGAACTGAATGGCCTAACAGACATTTCTTTTCTCTTTCAGTACATCTTTTAGTAAGCGCATTGTGCTGCTGCTTCGGGATTTGAACCAACAACCTCTGGTAAAATACAGGTTTCTAACTTCCAGTTTATTTCAGCTTGACTCCAGATTTTGCAGAACTGAATGGCCTAACAGACATTTCTTTTCCCTTTCAGCACATCTTAGTAAGCGCACTGTGCTGCTGCTTCGGGATTTGAACCAAAAACTTCTGGTAAAATACAGGTTCCTGACTTCCCATTTATTTCAGTGTGACTCGAGACCCTGCAAAACAAAATGTCTTAATAAACAGTACTTTGCCTTTCAGTGCTTTTTCAGTAAGCACACTTTGTGCTGCTGCTTGGGATTGGAACCAACAATCCCGAACAGAATGACACTAAACATCAGTGTGACTGATGACTTCCCTTACGTCTAAGTTAGCGCTTCGTGTGTACCTGCATGGGAATCGAACCTACAACTGGTAAATGATCTTACTAAGAATGCCTACCAGGAATTCAGCACCAAGGACAGGAAGTAAAGTTACACGGCTGTTTTTTCAAGTTCTGTAGATTAAATAAATTTTGCTCTTTCTAAGAGCTTTATCCAACCGTAAAGCAATATGTGGAGCTGTGAAGCCAACAGAGGAGTGTTTCATAAACTTGTTTCTGTTTCAGTCCTGCAGACTACATCAGTACATGATGAAAATATTGATTTTGGCCTTCTATTTTTTCCTAGGTTTGACAGAGCTATCTGTGTGTTCTGTTTCTTCCAGCAGTGCTCCAAGGGAGCATCAGCTGGCTAACTTTGCCACTTTTCCATTCCAGACCTCTCTCCTTCTTTCAGTGTTAAAGGCCACACTCCAAGTTGAGTTGTCGGCCTTTTTACGTCATTTTTGTGACTTTTCTCTTTGCCAACGTTTCATGGCCACACTCAAATTTGGGTCGTCGGCTATCTTTGTCTTTGTGCCTGAGTAAACTTACTGCAGGAGAAGTCTTGCCAAAACTGAGGGGTGACAAGCAGCAGTGGTTCCTGACTGCAAGAAACAGAGCAGAAACTGGGCCCACGAGGCTACAAGGTAAAGATTCTATTTCAAGCGTTCACTCATTCCTGTCTCTCCTTCCCTGTATTCTTTCCTTTCATCACTCTCATTCTCTCCTTCCTCCCTAGCCTGATCTCATCTCTTTTCCTATCCACTCACATTCACTCATTCCGGTCTCTCCCTCCCTGTATCCCTTCCTTTCATCCCTCTCTCATTCTCTCTTTTCTGCCTCCTCCCCTCTCCTCCAATCTTTTCACATTCACTCCTTCACAAATGCAAGTCAACTTACAAGATTTAGTTTTTTCCTTTTACAGATGCTGTTTAAAGATGTTGTGGAAATGAGAACTGACAGAAACTTGTTTTGTGCTTTCAGATGAGGTTTTGGTGGCCACGGAGACTGATGCCATTGATGTCACTGTTTCCGGGCTACTTTGAAGGAAGCAAGCGTCAAGAAAAGAAGACAACTAGTCAAATAGGATTTGTATGATATCCTTTTCTGCTGATGGTACAGAAGTAAGGGTGGGGGGATTTGAGTCAAGCTCTACTTTGGCTTGGCTCACAAAAGAGTTAGATGTAGCAAGGAGTGTAGGGAACGTTTTGGAAGATAAAGTGCCTAAATAATGTGACAAATATCTCAAATAACATAGAATAAAAGTAAGTGGGGTTATGGGACAACAAGTAAAGTTCTTTTAGCCCTACCATAGTCAACTTCTTCACTGATGTTTTGGCTGCTTTCAGCAGCCTTTGTCAGCGTTGGTGGAGAAGTTGACTTTGGTTGTACTGAAAGACATTTACTTGTTCTTGGATATAGTTGCTAAGACTTAGTAGTAAGCCACACACACACACTGCTCCTGTGCTGGCGGAGGATGACATCATTATCATCACTGGACCACCAGAGACAGAGAGATATGAAATAGTTCAGGGCCTCAGGCACACGACTGTATTAGATTTAGCTTGCAAGTAACATTGATTTTCTTGGTCCATTCTTGTAAGTGATAAGATGGACATTAGATGTAACAGTGTTATGAATGTTTGCCACCGTCTTGTAATGGGAATAGGCGGAACACTGATTGAGACATAATTTGTTTTAGCTACGTATGTGTGAAAAGATGGCATTAGAATGTGGTATATTTTTCCACTTTGTAAGAAAGAGTATTTTTTTTTAGAATGCCGTATATTTGTCCGCTTTGTAAGGAAGAGTTTTTTTTAGAATGCCGTATATTTGTCCGCTTTGTAAGGAAGAGTTTTTTTTAGAATGCCGTATATTTATCCGCTTTGTAAGGAAGTTTTTTTTCCATAAGTGAGAAGATGACACTTAAATTTATTTTTGTTTTAGCTATGAAAGATTGCGTTCCTTCGTCCATCTTGTATGTAAAAACTATTCATGAAGACGTCCCGAGCAAGAGACTGCAACACCGAGGCCACTACCATCATCAATGGATGCACACAAAATAAAGATTTTGAAAAAATGTGTGATCACTCTGAATACAGATGTGAAATAAAGACATTCTTCACCTTGTAACTGACAATGCTAGAATCAAAATTCAATAGAACTTTCAAGTGCTTGAGTTTGGTAAATTTAAAGGCAGTACTTTTACCTGCCTTTGACCTGCTCTCTGAAGTTCACATACACTTGCACTTTAGATCAGGAAAGGTGAGTTAAAAACCAAATTAGAGCAGGGATGTAGTTAGTAGTCGAAGTGACTGATGATTCAGAGAGCAAGTCTAGTTCCCAAATTCATGGGGGGTGGGTAGATGAAAGTCAAGCACAAATTAGACATCTTTTTCAAAAATGCATAATATACAA
This sequence comes from Branchiostoma floridae x Branchiostoma japonicum, assembly GCA_013266295.2. Lineage (NCBI taxonomy): Eukaryota > Metazoa > Chordata > Leptocardii > Amphioxiformes > Branchiostomatidae > Branchiostoma > Branchiostoma floridae x Branchiostoma japonicum. Next base: position 1,560,250 of record CM023827.1, read on the forward strand.
ACCAAAGCAGTGGACTGGATTTAAGTATTATCCACTGAAATATAATCACAAGGCACACCCCAAATTTTAGTCTAGTCCACGATCTTCAAGAGGACACCTGTTGATTGCTATGTCAAGCGACCACCAAGATGCCAGAGGTGAGTCATGTGGGGACTGCATGCGTTACTAACATGTGCTTTTCTCTCCTCATACTTAAACAGGGGGGTCCTTTTCAGTGCCTTTTAGCAGCATCTGGGTTTAGGGCCAAACCATGTTTTTTCAATTTTTTCTATCCCATGATGGGAAGGGATCTGGGCTCCTTGCAACAAGGGATTCTTTTTGTTTGATACTGTTCACACTCTGTAAGCTGCGCTTGCGATTCAAATAAAGAATTTCAAATAAAGAGACAGTGTCTGAATTCTTTGGTGTGAGTCTTTCGCGAGTCTTTTCTACAACTTCGTCGCGACTTTTGGAGAGACGGACACAGCTTTTCTGGAGCGACGTGGAAAGCCTGGTTTGTGTCTTCGACATAAGCATGTAAGTATGCCTTTGCAACTTTCAAAACTTTTTTTCACTGGAACTTTTCTAATTTCTTTGTAGTTTCTATTCTTTACAGGTCATTCATTGGAAGATGTCTGTTTCCTGCCTACCTACAAATGGCCACTGGACCATGGCTACAAAAATCAAAGGCAAGTAAGGGACTTTTTTCTTGCAACTTGGAATATTTTGAATCTAAATGTAATCTTTAAGATGAAAGTGATTATGATATAGCTTTATTAATGCCTCAATATAAACAAGAAGAATGTACATGTTTCTAACCATTTTTTTGTTTATTTTAACAGAATGTTTCCCTGGAAGGATGCCCCTGCCTCGAGGCTACCTGAAGGTCCCTCTGAGCTGAGACAACGGGAATCGAACCAGATAACAACAAGTTTTTTTGTTTCTTTTATTCAGATACAGAATTTCTGACCTGAAATGTAAACAAGTTGTAAAGATAATGTAGTTTAAAGTAAAAGCGAGACAGAAGATTTTAAGCAGCTATCAACAACTGAGTATGTTTGCTGTATTTTGTTGAAAAGCTACCTTAAGATAATCACAAAGGATATCACCTTACACAAACATGTATACAATGTACTTGCAACAGTAATTTTTGGCAGCTGTTATGAGGTAAGGTTTCTGAGACACTGTTGCAAATATTGACACTTTGTTGTTTTTCTGCAGGTGCATACATTGCACAGATAACACTACCTCGAGGCTACTTGAAGGGGGGATGTCTTCAACAAGGATGCAGATTGGAGACATCAGAAGACAGTGTCTTATTCTTTCTTTCTTTCCTCTAAACATCCTGACACATGTCAATGCTTCTCAAACAGTTACATTCATCCACAGCATTCTAGGATTGGAATCAGTGCCCTCGGGAACATGCAGAATTTGCACTTACAGACAAAACATATCTTTCCTTTCTATTTCTTCCTCCTTTATTTCTTACTTCTTGATAATAGTTAACTTTGCTTTTTCAACAGGGATATTCCTCCATAGCATTCTGGGATTAGAACCCGTGCCCCCATGAACATGCAGAATTTGCACTTACAGACAAAACACATCTTTCTTTTCCTTCCTCCTTTATTTCTTACTTCTTGATAACTTTGCTTTTTCAACAGGGATATTCCTCCATTAGATAGCATTATGGGATTAGAACCAGTGCCCCCATGAACCTGCAAATTTGCACCTACAGACAAAACACGTCTTTGCTTTCCTTCCTTCTTCATTTCTTCTTGATAACTTTTTTTCTTCACAGTGACTTTTATCTCCAGCATGCTGGGATTTGAACCCATGTCCATGTGAACATGGAGGATTTGCACCTACAGACAGAACATCCCATCCCCTTCTTTTTGATAACAATTTAATTTGCTTCTTCAACAGTGACATCATGCTGGAATTCCAATCTGTGTCCTCACAAACAGTTTAAGGATTTGCACCTACATGTACAGACAAAAAAATTTGTTCCTTTCCCTCCTTCTTTTAATCTTTCTTGTTGATAACATTGCTTCCTCAACAGGTTTTAAACTTCTGGTTTATTTCAGCATGACTCCAGATTCTGTAGAAGTGAATGTCCTAACTAACAATCCAATATCCTTTCAGTTTATTCTCTAAGTAAGATAACTGTACTGTATACTGCTGCTTGGGATTCAATCAAACACCTCTGGTATAATGACAGGTTTCTAACTTCCAGTTTATTCCAGCCTTAACTCCAGATTCTGCAGAACTGAATGTCCTCACAAATCCTTTGCCTTTCAGTACAGCCTTAGTAAGCGCACTTTGTGCTGCTCTTTTGGATTCGAACCAACAACCTCTGGCAAAATACAGGTTTCTAACTTCCAGTTTATTTCAGCTTGCAATTGACTCCAGATTCTGCAGAACTGAATGGCCTAACAGACATTTCTTTTCTCTTTCAGTACATCTTTTAGTAAGCGCACTGTGCTGCTGCTTCAGGATTTGAACCAACAACCTCTGGTCAAATACAGGTTTTTAACTTCCAGTTTATTTCAGCTTGCCTCCAGATTCTGCAGAACTGAATGGCCTAACAGACATTTCTTTTCCCTTTCAGTACATCTTAGCAAGCGCACTGTGCTGCTGCTTTGGGATTTGAACCAACAACCTCCTAACTTCCCGTTTATTTCAGTGTGACTGGAGACCCTGCAAAACAAAATGTCTTAACAATCAGTACTTTGCCTTTCAGTGCCTTTTCAGGAAGCGCACTTTGTGCTGCTGCTTGATGTTTGAACCAACAAGCCTGGACAGAATGACAGTGATAACTTCCCTTATGTCTAACTTAGTGCCTTGTGTGTACCTGCATGGGAATCGAACCAACAACTCCTGCATGGTAGATGATCTTAATTGGATGCAAAGCCTACCAGGAATTCAGCACCAAGGACAGGGAGTAAAGTTTCAAGGCTGTTTTTTAAAGTTCTGTAGTTTAATGCATTTTGCTATTTCTAAGAGCTTAATCCAACTGGAAAGGAACTGAAGCTGTGAAGCCAACAGAGGAGTCTGTTTTATAAACTTGTTTCTGTTTCAGTACTGCAGACTACATGATGAAAATATTGATTTTGGCCTTCTATTTTTTCCTAGGTTTGACAGATCTGTCGGTGTGCCCTGTTTCTTCCAGCAGTGCTCCAAGGGAGCATCAGCTGGCTAACTTTTTTACTTTTCCATTCCAGACCTGACTCTCCTTCTTTCCGTTTTGAAGGCCACACTCCAAGTTGAGTTGACGGCCTCTTTATGCCGTCTATGTGACTTTTCTCCTTGCCTTTGCTTCATGGCCACACTCAAATTTGGGTTGTCGGCTATCTTTGTCTTTGTGCCTGAGCCAAGTAAACTTACTGCAGGAGAAGTCTTGCTAAGACTGAGGGGTGACAAGCAGCAGTGGTTCCTGACTACAAGAAGCAGAGCAGAAGCTTGGCCCACGAGACTACAAGGTAAAGATTCTGTTTCAAACGTTCACTCATTCCTGTCTCTCCCTCCCTGTAGCCCTTCCTTTCATCCCTCTCTCATTCTCTCCTTTCTGCCTCCTCTCCTTCCTTTCAATCTTTTCACATTGACTCCTTCACAAATACAAGTCAACTTACAAGACTTAGTTTTTTCCTTTTACATATGCTGTTTAAAGATGTTATGGAGTCAGGAGAACTGACAGAAACTTGTTTTGTGCTTTCAGATGAGGTTTTGGTGGCCACCGAGACTGATGCCATTGATGTCACTGTTTCCGGGCTACTTTGAAGGAAGCAAGCGTCAAGAAAAGAAGACAACTAGTCAAATAGGATTTGTATGATATCCTTTTCTGCTGATGGTATAGAAGTAAGGGTGGGGGGATTTGAGTCAAGCTCTACTTTGGCTTGGCTCTCTAAATCAGTTAAATGTAGGGAACGTTTTGGAAAATAAAGTGCCAGTGACAAATATCTCAAATAACATAGAATAAAGTAAGTGGGGTTATGGGACAACAAGTAAAGTTCTTTTAGCCCAACCATAGTCAACTTCTTCACTGATGTTTTTGCTGCTTTGAGCTGCCTTCATCAGGGTTGGCGGAGAAGTTGAGTTTGGTTGTACTGAAAGAACTTTACTTGTTAGAGTTGCTAAAACTTAGTAGTAAGCCACACACACTCCCACTGCTCCTGAGCTCACGGAGGATGACATCATCAGCATCGATGGACCACCAGAGACAGAGAGATGTGAAATAGTTCAGGGCCTCAGGCACACGACTGTATTAGATTTAACTTGCAAGTAACATTGATTTTCTTGGTCCATTCTTGTAAGTGATAAGATGGACATAAGATGTAACAGTGTTTTGAATGTTTGCCACCGTCTTGTAATGGGAATAGGCGGAACACTGATTGAGAAATTTTTGTTTTAGCCATTGTGATAAGATCTAGTCTAGAATGCCATGATATATTTGTCTGCTTTGTAAGGAAGACTTTTTAATATACTTGATTGAGAAATAATTTTGTTTTAGCCATTGTGATAAGATGGCATTAGAATGCCGTATATTTGTCTGCTTTGCAAAAAGAAGAAGGTTCCGTGCTCTTGACAGAGCATAGGGGTGGTGCCCATTTCCATTTCTGTAGCCCTTGGGCGACACACAGTTGTGCAAGGAAGACTTTTTTTGATAATTTATTGAGAAATGATTTTTAGCCATTTTGATAAGATCTAGATGGCATTAGAATACCGTATGTTTGTCCGATTTGTAAAGAAGATTTTTTTTATAATTGAGAAGATGACACATAAATTTACATTTTGTTTTAGCTACCTGTATGTGATAAGATGGCATTAGTAGTAAAGAATGCCATATATTTGTCCGCTTTGTAAGGAAGAGTTTTTTTTTTATAATTGAGAAGATGACACAAAGATATAGCCATCTTGTAATGATAAGATAAAAGATAAGATAAAGATAGAAGATGGAGGAGAAACTATTCATGAAGACGTCCCGAGCAAGAGACTGCAAACACTGAGGCCACTACCATCATCAACGGATGCACACAAAATAAAGATTTTGAAAAAATGTGTGATTATTCTGAATAAAGATGTAAAATAAAGACATTCTTCACCTTGTAACTGACAATGCTGGAATCAAAATTCAATAGAACTTTCAAGTGCTGGAGTTTGTTAGGTGGAAAGGCAGTACTTTTACCTGCCTTTGACCTGCTCTCTGAAGTTCACATACACTTGGACGTTAGATAGGAAAGGTGAGTTAAAAAACCAAATTAGAGCAGGGTCGTAGTTAGTAGTCAAAGTGACTGTGATGATTCAGAGAGCAAGTCTAGTTCCCAAATTCATGGGGGGTGGGTAGATGAAAGTCAAGCACAAATTAGACATCTTTTTCAAAAATGCATAATATACAAACCAAAGCAGTGGACTGGATTTAAGTATTATCCACTGAAATATAATCACAAGGCATACCCCAAATTTTAGCCTAGTCCACGATCTTCAAGAGGACACCTGTTTGCTATATGTCAAGCTACTACCAAGATGCCAGAGGTAAGCCATGTGGGGACTGCATGCGTTACTAACATGTCCTTTTCTCCTCTTAATTAAAGAGGGGGGTCCTTTTCAATTACCTTTAGCAGTGTCTGGGTTTAGGGCCAAATCATGTTTTTTTAGTTTTTCTATCCCATGATGGGGGGGAACTGGGGCCTTGGAACAATGGGGATTCTTTTTGTTTGATACTGTTTACACACTCTGTAATCTGCGCTTGCGATTAAAATAAAGAATTTCAATTAAAGAAACTGTCTGAATTCTGTGGTGTGAGTTACTTGCGACTTCTTCGCGACTTTTGGAGAGACGGACACACAACTTTTTGGAGTGCTGTTGAAAGGATAGGTTCTTCCAGGTAAACATGTAAGTATACCTTTGCAACTTTTCTAACTTTCCTTCACTTTCCTGAAAATTTACTAATATTTTTGTAGTTTCTTTTTTTACAGGTAATTCAAATTCAAAGACATCTGTTTCCTGGATACCTTAGCAAGCGATGGGACCATGACAACAGAAATCAAAGGTAAGTAAGGGACTCTTTTCTTACAACTTGGACAGGTTTCTCATCTGATACAATCTTTATCATCCTACTTACTGGAAGTTATTGTGATATATATAGCTTTATCGGTGTCTTATTTTAATAAAAAGAGAAGAATACAGGTATGTAGCACATTGCCTACTCGTGTTTCTAATTATACCATTTCTTTGTTTCCTCTAACAGACCTAGAGGCTTTCCCTGGAAGGATGCTCTTGCCTGGAAGCTACGTACCTGAAGGTCTCTCTGAGCTGAGACAACAGGAATCAAACCAGATAACAAGCTCTTTTGTTACCTCCATGAAATGGCACTTCCATGAAATGTCATGGAGGTTACATTTTCAGTTGCGTTTGTCCGTCATTTTGTCATTCTGTCTGTCAACAAGATAACTCAAGAACGGCCGGAATGGATTGGTTTCATACTTGGTAGGGTCTTGATCTTGATCTTGATCTTGTACTGCACAACGCCCCTCAGTTGGGGCCAAACGTGCAGGGGGAGTGCGCTGCGCTATTGCTGTCTTAGATGTTGAAGAACAGCCTCCTTGAACTTGGTGGTAGGGTCTGACGAAAACTGAAAATGATGAGATTTTGGGCCCCCTAGTGGCTTCTCTTGGTACTGCAGCAGAACTTCCGGTATTGATATCTCGCGATCTGGACATGTTAGAGTCGTGAGTTTTGTATGGTAGGTAGCTCTTGTGCTCAGGAAGAAGTCACCTGAGTTTGGGCCCCCTAGCTGCTTGTTCTGGAACTGCAGGATGGCTTGTTTAAATATCTTTGAGAGAGGATTTTCAAATTGTTTTAAAATTACCTTGCACACTTACCTTGCTCTCCCTGGGTTCCATATCTCATAATAAGTCCTTGGTGTTTCAATCATCTTGTATATGTTTGTCCTAAACCACAATAAAGATTTCAGCTCTCTCTGCTAGATGGCATCTGTTTACAAACAGGGGTGAAAGGTTAAAGGAATCTCACATTAGAGATAAAGGGGTGTCCAAGATGGTCTACACCATTCTGGATGGGGGGTGTGGCAGGAAAATAATTCTTTCATTGGGCTGTTCCAAAAAACAGTTGTGAAGAGGGGGTGGAAGATTCCTCAACCGACTTCATGATTCCGTGTACGGAGATTTTGGTTTCGGTGTGTTTGTTGGTTGGTTTGCTTGTGTGTCCGTAGTTATTTGAAAAAAAAAAGCAGCGTTGTAAAGGATGTTATGAAGCAAAGCACACAAGAAGGAACCTATTCTGTCTAAAAGTTTGCAATGGTCACAGGGGTTATAATAGCCCGACCACACCTAGCTGGGTACATACACTGTTCTTTGTTGTTAACTAATAGCTGTCTGGGACGATCAGTAGTGACCTCAATGAAAAGCGGCCTGTAGGTCGTTTGGAGTATTTCATGCGTGAACAAAAAAGGCCACGCCTCCTTCGGTCAGAGTCCTGCTCTAAGCTAGGGTCAGTTGAAGAACTCGACATTGCGATGTCTCGTCTAGCGTGGATCAGTTTGTGTGTGTTGTTGGGTGCAGTAGGCCTTGGTGTGTACTGGAGCTACGATGGCTTCGATCCAGGTTAGTTGTTGGGTCAATGGTTCCGGGTTTTGAATGGCGTAAACAAACCAAGCTTCTCAGTGATCTGTGACCGCTAGTGAGTGTGGGAGGGGGCAGAGTATGATTGTGCACATCTGTATTGATATGTGTTCCTCGGAGTTTCTACATAGCCGTACAGGGGCTATTATTTATGCAGCCTACTTGTACACAACACCAAAACACCCTGTCACACGTAACTTCGGTATGACACCCGGAAGCCTTAACTTAAGTTGTATACGACATGGTATTTGATGGGGCCTTGATATAGACGTTTGATACGAGCAAGGAGGTTTAATACAGAAAAGGTACCTCCTTTATACGAGCATATCAGTGACTGGAAAAGGGTCAGAGGTTTCTATCAGAAGCTGTCAGCAAAACTATCAAAGAAGTATGAAGGCTGAGGATAATTTTAAACTGCACACACATATCGATAGTCAGACACGGATCGCCACAACAACAGAGCATGTTCATATGTTCCCACTTCCGGGTTGTGCCATTCCAATTCCAACAGTACGTACATGTACATATGAACAGTTGCGGGACGTTGCAGTATTTTCAAAAGACACATGTTATAGTATAACTTCTTGTGTACACACAAACCTTCGGTGTGATGTAAGTATCAAACTGGTTTTCGTCTTCTATATTCAAAGGGTCAGTCAGAGGAGCCACAGTCGTCATTACTGGCTGCAGTTCCGGCATCGGCGAAGAGATGGCGTACCAGTACGCTCGGCTGGGAGCGAAGATCCTCATCACAGCCAGGAGGGAGAACAGGCTGAAGGAGGTGACGGTTTCTTTCTTAACCTTCAGCCTGCTGAGGTAGCTCTTTGGCAACAAATATGTACAGGTTATGGAGTTAGGCAGCAGGGAGAAGGTTAATTTCTCCACGTGGCATTCGCTACAGCATGCTATGTAGATCATCAGTGATTTTGTTACTTTGCAGAGAATGGTCTTTCTCTTAACCTGTTCTACTTGCTCTTCTTTAGGTTGTGGCCAAGACGAAGTCGCTTCTTTCTTTTTCTTTATCTATGCCTTTATTCCTCCCTTTCTTTCTTTCTTTAAGAACGATTGAGAAACTGTTAGTAGTCTTTCTATTTATTTCTTGCCTGTTCCACATGTACGATTGCAGGTAGTGGCAAAGGCGAAGTCTTTAGGTGCGCAGGAGGCTCACTACGTGGCCGGGGACATGGGGAAGGCGGAGGACTGTCAGAGAACCATTCAAACGGCCAAGGAGAAATTCGGTAAGAGCACAAAATGGCGTCAGGGCCAGGCTATTGCGATTGAGAATATTTTTCCTATTGTACAATTTAGTGTAACCAAGAAAACCAAGATTTCAGACTTCTGGAAGTATTTTGGGTTTTTTGTGGCCTTCAAGTTCACAGACCTCTGGGAAGTGTTTTTGAACTGTGTAGGAAATCGTATGAATTTAATCGGGTGTTACGTCACTAGCTAGCGCATGCTGTGTCACCTTCAGGCTTGACCTCCCTATCAATCAACTGTCAAGATCACCTCCCACCCACCTTGAAACCGAAAGTAATTAGGAAAGACCGACAAACCCACATAATAAACTCAGCCACCCAAAATAATACACCCGTACCCTTAAGTGAATAAAAACAGAACGTCCAAAAACAATTTCAACATTTAGAGGTGTGTTCCCTTTTCATTTATAGGCCGGTTGGACTATCTAGTCCTCAACCATGTCGGGTCAAGTTTTGGGTCCATCAACAAGTGGTCGGAGGCCTTACAGTTATGGGAGGACAACCCGGATATGGACTTTTTCGTGGACTTTTTAAACATCAACATGATCAGTTACGTCCGGCTGGCCTCCCTGGCTCTGCCTCTGCTGAAGGCGGGAAACGGACACATCGTGGTTATGTCGTCATACGCAGGTAAAGTTAGATAGCAATGTTTTTATTCATTTTATTTATTTATTTATTTATGAAGATTTACCACATTTGTGGAAGGATTGACATAACAGGTGACTTTCACCTCTTCAAAGATGTCAAACCAGAAAACAGACTGTAAGAAGAAGAAAAGAAAAGAAGAGAAGAGAAAAAATAAGAGATTTCAGACTTCAGAACCAGTACAGTAGCGTAAACGATACGTTAAACGTAACATTGATTTTTCCATATGCGTGTATGTAAGTGCAATCCACTCGTTTAAATGTACGTTAATTCGTATCCACCTGTTTAGGTAGAGTATAGTATGGTTATAGAAGACCTGACGAAAGTCGTTGTACTTTTATTGTGTCAATGAAGATTTCTGTTTCACTTTTTTCAAACTTCAGCCGTTTTTTTTCAGCCTCATACGATGATGAGAGCGTTTACAATATAAACCTTGTTTATATAAGCTGTTTCAATACACCTTGTTTATTATTTTATCTTATTTCTTTACTTCCCATACAGCGAAGATCCCGACCATGTACTATTCCCTGGCCAACACGGTACAGTTTGCGCTGGACGGGTTTTTCAGCTGCCTCCGTGCTGAACTGATGAAGGCAGACCGGAACGTGTCGGTCACGCTAGCCGTCCTGGGCATGGTTCACACAGAAGGGACGGAGTCACTACTCAAGGTAGGCACCGCCAATGGTAAGGCCTAGGAAAAATGTTGTGTCCGATTTCAGTCCTAAAAAATTCGGCTGACTGAGTGATCCAGCAAATACAGGTTAACTGTCCCTCCATTTGCGTTTGGGGAAGGGGCAAATGTTTCACCCAATTTACAAAATTTTAAAAAGGCTAGAGAACGTATCTTTACCGTAAAGTTTATTGCATGAAATGCCCGAGGGTACAAACAACATGTATGAAGAAAATTAAAGAAGATACAATGATATAAGAAACTATGTCTAACGTTATGCTACATTCTACAACACACGAGGTACTAGTTTTGCTGGGTTTGACTTCTTCTTTTGAGTTTTTGAGGCAGTGGAAGACGAAAGCACTCCTTTTACCCATTTTAAAGCTCCTTGCTTTTACAGAAAATCCCAGGAGGCGAGGACATGCTGGCTATGGCCGCCCCGGTAAATGAGACTGCCCTAGCGATCATCCGAGCAGCGGCCACCCGTACCAGGGAGCTCTACTATCCCTTCTACTCCTGGCCTGTCTCCAACATCAGGCGTCTTCCCGCGTTCTTAGAGGACTATCTAGTCTTAGACGTTTTAGCTATGTAACGTCATTCCTAACGTCGTTTGTAACGTCCAGGCTAAGTCATTCACACAATGGTTTGTAAACATTTGAGTTTATTTTGGTGTTTACATCTTCTGTAGTTGCTTTCTAAAATATTTTTGCACACATTGCTATTACGTCTCATTTCATTCATATATACTTAAACCTTCTCACAATCGATTCTCCGGTTTAATTTATGCACAAGTGTAAACTACTACTTGCTTTATTCTGAAACAAGTCTTATTTACAAGTCGACGTTTCGGTGACCGTCTGTCACCTTCCTCAGGGAAATACTGCTAGTTCTAGTTCTACTTCGCACTACAGCTAGGTGTCGCTGCTGCAGTGTTAAGAATGCAGTCCCAAACGTTGAGCAACATTTTAGATTCCTACTATCCTATATACGGCTCTTGACTATCAAGACAATACCCCCAAAATACCCCCCAAAATAAGGACGGACATGCAGCCCCTCTCTCATTGGTCGAACGGCCATATTGCCATGCTCTGTGTCTGTATCTGTTGACCGCCCTTCGGTGTAACACACCAGCTTTGCAGGCACGCGGCGCGGCGGCAGCTGGCTACATTACACCGAACAACCTGCTATCATATAGGTTCAATCAAGGAGGTTTTCGTAGGTCCCTAAATCATCATTCGTTGAACTGTTGTACGGTCTATTACACTTGGGCCTTCCGATCCCGGGCACGGTGGTGAAACGACCACCACCTCAGCTTTGCTCTGCTGCAGTCCCTGCCTCTGCCGCTAGGGTCGCTGTGGTTCGGTGAGTTGGAGAACCGGACCCTCCGCCGTTCTGTAGGCCTCACGAGCGCGGGCAGACCGCCGGTGTTCCCCCCGTCTCGGTACGGCTCCAGGTAGAACAGGGACCCGTCTGGCCGCACTGAGTCCAGCCACGCCGGCCGCAGACTGCTGCAAGGGGCATACAAAATATCGGAATGAAAATTAAACTGTTCTACGACTCAAGAAGAATTTGAGTCACCGGAATTTTCGACCGAATCTCTCGGTCTTCATCGGCTATCTGACCCAAGTGCTGTAGACATGTGATTTTTTCACACTGGGTCAAAGTTCATCGGAAGTCGATAGCGCCCCCCGTCCCAGTTGTGAGAAGGTTGATGTACCCTGATGTAGATGGCCTCCTTCACTCCACTCCAATAGTCGCGTTCAGTGTCCAGAATGTTAAACCCTTCTCAGAAGGTCAGATAGATCTACGTTCTTGGATAAGCAGAGGCTATCCAGAATGGTGCCTGATCCTAACCCTAACACGTACCCATTCAGGAATAGAACTAGATAGGCACGGTTCTGGACACGATAGGCTGCATCTCGAGACTTCTGTTATCAGGTCAGGACCAGTCGGTACCAGGGGTGGCGGATAGTCTCTACCAGACTAACTACGCTGGCCATAATAGGGAGAATATTTGCCAGGGGAGTTTGGCAGCCTGGTGGTTTGGAGGGGGAAATTAACCCTCCCGCGGACCGACTCTACTGGCCAGCTATTCCCTTCTTTTGCCGAATTCTACGATCCGTACCCCCAAAGGAAGGCCTGGTGGAGGCTAGGTGGCGGATAGAACGGATCACCGCAGGGTTTAGTTGATCATAGCTCGCCTCGTTACACCACAGCCAACTAAAAACTCCTGATAATTTCACACCGATGCACAACAGACAATACAAACACCGGGTCTTACCAAACTCTGCCCTTAAGCCAGGAGATTTTCTGCCTTTTTTGAGGCTTAAGTTGCCAAGTGACTCGGATAAGACGGTAATATTTACGGTACTCCATTTTCCCATCAAAACAATCTTTGTCATGTATCGACATTTCTGTTTTGCATTTGTAGTGTCGTTGTCCTAGTCGATGCTATCTTCTTTATTTATTTTTATTTTATTTCAAATGCAAACAACACATTACACAGACTTACAGGCAGCGATGCTGATATACGTAAGTCAACATACAGGACAACAGTAGCGTTACATATATACACAGCTACACCATACGGGACAACAAGTAACGTTACATATATAATAAACAAGTGCAATAATTCTAAAATCAAACCAGCTGAACAGTTTAAATCTATGTCGCACACTTCTGCAAGACACCATATAGACTAGGTGCTGTAACTAGAGTAATACTCAGTGCAGCATGTGTGTAATCTTCTTTTTCTTCTCTATTCCCAATGTTTACCTTCCTCCGCGACAGGCATTCCATCTCATTCAACTCAAATTATCCAGATATCATTAGCGCATTGTCGTGCACCTATATCACCAAAGAGACCTTAACTATGTTGACTACGTTTATACCGCACAACAAAACAAAAGATACACTTACATCTAGGAAAGATTTGACGTTATTTTCTTATAGAATATAAGAATACAGAGAACCTTAGCAGAGTGCTTCTTACTTAATATCTTCTGCTCTGGGCTGACCATTTTCCTTGTCCAATCTTCTTGTAAACAGGACCACCCAACCTGACTTATACCTTAAGACACCGTGAAAGTCTTCTTAAATCTCCCACTTAAAGGACCCTTTCCTACTCTCGGAACTTTGGATGAAGGAAGAGCTCAGTACGTAGAAAGCAGATCTGAGAGCCGTACTATTATAAACAGCAAAAGCTTGTGTGATCACTATCAGAGTTCCACCTTAAGATGTGTGTTGGGAAAAGTTTTGTTTTATTCCAGTAATTGTCATGATCACTCTATTGGGCTAGATGGTAGAGCGTATTTTTGCTACCTATATACACTGCCATTGAAAACAACAGTAGGAATTACGTAGATGTCATTGTTTACTTTAAGTCTCCCTGTCAGTGTGTGTTTAGTTCTGTTCGATCAAAACAAACACAAATCCTTTCACTGGCATTGTTGTTCCGTGGAGCGTGCGTTAGTCGCCTGACCCCCGAACATTAGTCATTACTTCTACACGAATTAATACATACTAGGCAGAGACTGATTTGAGCCTCTCATGGCTTTACTAGTGTGTAGCATATATAAGAGTCGTTGGTGTCGTATTGTTATTCAGTTTACAGAGCATACTTAGACGTGTGGGGTAGGTATGTTACCTTAGGCATGGCTTTGCGTGCGTTAGTCGCCTGACCCCCGAACATTACTTCTACACGAGTTGTTGCGTTATTAGCACCGCAGGGGGCAAATTAAACACGTGCGAGGTTTGACCTGATCACTCCAAAAAGGATGGGATTGACAAGCCTAGCAGTTAGAAGGTTCAGAGGGGATATGCTTGAAGTATTTAAAATCCTCAAAGGATTTGATGAAGGCATCGAAAAAGACACACTTTTCCAACCTTTGGTCACTCCATACAACACGAGAGGGCACAGCCTGAGACTAAAAATCCCCCCAGCGAAACTGGAAATCAGAAACAAATCGTTTGCAGTAAGAACAGTTCCGGCAAGGAATCAGCTACCAGACGAAGTAGTTCAACAGAGCAGTGTCAACACCTTCAAGAAGAGTATTGACAGCTACATTAAGGCCGTGTTCGACGGAGCAGCTACTAAAGGCTACCCGCCATCAAGCTCCTGACTGCAGAGATAAACAGGAACATCTCTGCAGTTCAACTAAATTCAGGTAAAAAAACTCGGTTCATGGGGTGTGAAAAATATACAACAGTGCAAACACTAGAAGACACATCAGGAAACGTCGATGAAGGTTAGACATCCAGGTAATGAGATACACAAGAAAACTGTTACTCAAGCAACTGGATAGATTTTGAAAACTGTCAGACATTTCAAGTAGCCAGTCACTGACGGAAAGTAGTGTATCCTACTATAAACGTCTGACAGTTTCCCATAAAAGTTGTTGCCCTTTTTATGAACACAAATAGCAGTGCAATTACAACGTGGTGACCTTAGAACACCTTTGAACAGTTTGTACTTTATCAGGTGATAAAAAGTGGTAAAAAGTGATAAATTTTTAACTACTGTACTTTAACAAGGTACTCTAACAATCGACAAGGTCTTGGGACGGTGAGATCAAGCGACATAAAATCTAAATCCCAACACTAAATCTCACCCTGGGTTTCATAATCTGTATTTTAAGATCACGAAGTGAACAATGGTGTACTTGATAAGAAAGTTCACTCCATTGGCTGTGACTGACCTTTTGACCTCCCGTCCTTCGGCCTGTCAATCTTTCCCCACCCACCCACGTGCTGTCAACCTAGTCTGTCCGGACAAACACACACAAACGCGCGCACGCACACACACACACATACACACACACACATAAACCCACACCCAAAACAATACCCCCGTGCCCGGAGGTACTCCCTGTCGCACAGAAGCCGGCTGACTTAATGCGGAATGGCAGCCGCACCAGACTTATGTGCTTCGGTTCCATTAATCAATTGTGAGCTGTCACAATCCAACCCTGCCGTGAGATAAGTCGGCCTCACAAAACACTACATCACAATACCGCACATTTTTAAGCTTTTAGTGGGCTTAACATGCACTGCTTGATAACAGACTACCGTGCAAAATTTACCGTAGTATCATTATACATGAGTTGTTTGGTGCACCGTGAATAGGAGACAAAGTAGAGGAAATAACGACGATGTTTTGGATACAAAGATACTGTAAGTGCAGAAACTTTCGCGGCGTTTTCATTTACCGCAAATGCGTGTTTTTGAGAGTCTACTGTACTATAAGATTGTTTTAAACGCGAACTTCAAACACCGGCACTCCTATCGCAAAATAAATCCACCGCAAAAGTTTCTGTGTTTACAGTACGTCCGTGTCTGAATGCGAATCTAGTAAACACTTCACGTATGGATAACGACTTTATACATTCGTGGTGACCCGAAACCAGTATACGTAGCACTGAACATCCTAAAACGACAGGGATGTTTCATTTGTCTGTTTGGAAAAAGTCACATGTATACTCTGTAGCAGCTCGGCCACATTCGTCGTAGGTCGCCGTACGATTTTTGTGCTGTAGAATTTTCAAGCAGGCTGTGACAGAACCAACCGCCGGCAAGGATTTAAGACAGCCTTTTCTGTAACAAGACAGCTGAATTTTGCAGGACACAGACACGACTATACCAAGAATGCTCTCAGTTTGCGATCGTACGACGAACGTACGACATATATGACTGGGCCCTAACTCTGTGTACGTTGTGCAGAGAGGCTGAAAACTCACAGGGTTGGCAAGGCATCGCGGCCTTTCTTTACACCGATATCAAAACTGGACAGCATAATGTTTCAATATTTGTACTAACAGCATGTAAGATTGAAAGAAAGAAAGGCTACTAACTACAGCAATGGCAAGCCAAGTTGTCTGGATAGTCACAAAAATAACAGTACAAACTCTACGAACCGTGTCAGACACCTGTTGCGACAAAATATACTGGTTTGGTGCTCTGAAATCTCCTTTCTATTTGCTTTTAAATATTTATCAATCATAATAACACATGATGGCTCTGCTACATGTTTTCTCCCTTTATCCTTGAAAAAGTGAGGATTAAAACAGTTATAATGAGTTCGTCAAGTAATAAACTCGGAATCAACCTTCAAATCTAGACGTAACAACATTCCCCGTAAAGCCATGCCTAAGGTAACATACCTAACGTTACCCCACGCGTCTGGGTATGCTATATAAACCTGAAGAACAATATGACACCAACGACTCATATATATGCTACACACTGGTAAAGCCATGAGAGGCTCAATTCAGTCTCTGTCTAGTATGTTTTACCCTCTATCAGGCTTCGGGAAGCGGTTGGAAAGAGTAGACATTGGCCAAATAGACAGATAACATGCCAGGGGAGTTGGTCCACTAAAGAAGTAGTTTTTTTAAAATTTATTTCAACATGCAAAAAAATACAATACGTAGTGGTGACGCACTCAAGCAACATGCTTATATTCACGTCACCACTGGACATGAAATAAAGATTACATCACAAAACATGGGCATTTTTGCCGCTCCCGAACTGTACTCTTTAGCGGACCAACATCCCTGGCATGTTGTCTCTCTATATATAGCTATTTGGCCAATTTCTACTCTTTCCAGCCGCTTCTGAAGCCCGGTGGTAGAAGCTAAGTATGTTTCCATCGGCGTCGCACACAAACTAGCAGGGACGACAAACCTTACCTTTTTGCCAGGATCATGCCGATGGTATCGAAGTCAGGCAGGTGTTTAGTGGAGCGGCGGAAGTAGTAGCGTGGTAGCGGCGCGTGGCGGGAAAACATGCCGTGCGAGACAGCCAGCCACCGGAGGAGCTCCAAGTCCTGTCGCTTGAGCTCAGGCAACAGCGGTGACACGGACTCCATCTTGGAGTCGTCCACTCTCCAAAGCAAGCCCGCCAACTGTCCTGGTTAAGTCTACCGTGTGTGCGTAGCCTCCACCAGACCTTCCTACGGGGGTACGGATCGTAGAATCCGGCAAAAGAAGGGAATAGCTGGCCAGTAGAGTCAGTCTTGGAGTCGTCGACACTGCAAAGCAAGCCCGCCGACTGCCCTGGTTAAGTCTACCGTGTGCGCGTAACCTCCACCAGGCCTTCCTACGGGTGTACTGATCGTAGAATCCGGCAAAAGAAGGGAATAGTTGGCCAGTAGAGTCAGTCTTGGAGTCGTCGACAATCCAAAGCAAGCCCGCCAACTGTCCTGGTTAAGTCTACCGTGTCCTCCAGGCCTTCCTATAGGGGTACAGATCGTAGAATTCGGCAAAGGAAGGGAATAGCTGGCCAGTAGAGTCAGTCTTGGATCCGGAGTCGTCGACACTGCAAAACAAGCCCGCCAACTGTCCTGGTTAAGTCTACCGTGTGCTTGTAGCCTCCACCAGGCCTTCCTACGGGGGTACGGATCGTAGAATTCGGCAAAAGAAGGGAATAGCTGGCCAGTAGAGTCAGTCCGCGGGAGAGTTAATTTCCCCCGCACGGCCAGTCAAACCCCATGCAAGGCGGCCTAACTCCCCTGGCAAATATTCTCCCTATTATTATAGCCAGCGTAGTTAGTCTGGTAGAGACTAGTGTGCGCGGCAGTCTTTTAGTTAAATTTTCCGTGAAACGCCGCCTTTGGCGGGTGAGATTAGCGACAAATCCGTCCCTTACACGCGAATCTGCCACCGTGGCGCGTCTGCTTAACGTCTGGATTAAGAAGAGCCTCTCGTTCTTTTCACAGGTCGCCGCGTTCCTCACACATAAGCATAAGGCGTTCTCTATTCGGTTCCACGAATCCCAGTAACGTTACACCTGTTCGAATCGCCGCGGCCGCTGTTTGCTCAACAACAGACCAGATACACAAGACGTCAGGCCCTAAGCCCAGGGACACTGAGACAGCTCTCACTTTTCAATCTGTGAAGTCATACCTGGGCGATTTCATTGTATATCGGGGGGTTGGTTTGTCAGCCTGAGGGTATCTAATCTCCAAGCAGATCCTACGGTGGCAAGGCAGTACCCATTGGCACTTTTCAATCTGTGAAGTCATACCTGGGCGATTTCATTGTATATCGGGGGGTTGGTTTGTCAGCCTGAGGGTATCTAATCTCCAAGCAGATCCTACGGTGGCAAGGCAGTACCCATTGGCACTTTTCAATCTGTGTGAAGTCATACCTGGACGATTTCATTGTATATTGGGGGGTAGGTTTGTCCGCCTGAGGGATCTAATCTCCAAGCAGATCCTACGGCGGCAGGGTAGTACCCATTGGCCAAGCAATGTCCTACGGTGGCTAGTGGTCACTTCTTAGCCAATGGATATTGCCTTGCCACCGTAGGATCTGCTTGGAATTCGAAAATAAACGGGATCTACGTTTTGTAGTCTATCTGACGTTTCACTAACCTTTCAGCGTGCATTACTACTGGAGGGCTTGACTTCTTTTTTGGAGCCAGTGGCTAGTGCATAGTCCCACGTTTTTAATGATAAATGGGTTTTGTGGTGTTAGTTTTTTTTAGGTCTTCTAGATAGTGAACAGATTGTGGTAACTGTTACAAAAAGTTTCTTTCTTGTTTCTTTCCGCCTCATAATGAGAGCACTTACATATAAAAAGAAACGGTCAGCTTTCCTTGAAAAAGTGTAAGCCCCCCCCCCTCTGCTTCTGTCAAATAAGTTCGCCCACAACACTGAGTCGTCCACTCTTCTAGAACCCGATGTATTTCAACCTTACACATGGGCCGAGGCTGTGTTAATGTTGTTGTGTGTAGTCAATAGGGCAAAAGGGTGAACGGTAAGATTGTCACGTATTTCTTTTGTTTTCCCAACACCTTCTATTCTCGTAAAACAATCTGTGAAAAGTGATAAGCCCCCCTGTCATCTGCTTGGAGACCGGTTACGTAAACATCAAACAGGTACTTACGAAACGTTAGCATAGAATCCGAAGTATTGACAGCAAAACTACACCATCTACAACACCTTTCACTTAAGGAAATGTCAGAAATAACCCAGCAGTGTATTTCTCTGTTTAGATTCTATTTTGGTGTACTTTGATAATTTCGCCGTATGATTTTGATGCCGTTGAATTTTCAAGCAGGCTGTGACAGAACCAACCGTTGACAAGGATCTATAAAAAAACAGCCTTTTCAGCAACAAGACAGTTGAATTTTGCAGGACATGCACCTGCACTACTATCCCAAGAATGCCTCAGGTTGCGACGTATGTGACCGGACCCTAAGATAAAACTGAGTGATTTATATCTTACGCATCACTAGTTGTTGATGGTTGTCGATAAAGACCTTCCCGTATGGACGGTTCTTTTATTTCCGACTGAAAAATAAACCGGTACAGAAGGTGTAGAAACGTCATGTCAACAACACAGGGACTTTCTAATTGCTTCATGATCACAAATCCTAGCCTTGGCGAAAAACAAATAACTTCGGTGTATTTGGTATGAAACAGTCTCGTGTGGAAACACCTGAGTAGCGTAAACAGACCAGGTATTTCTGGTGTCTAGGTGATTCGTTTAATCCTTTGCTGACGTCACATGCCTCCCTACAACTTACAAGTGTTAGAAATAACGCCTAATCATCAATAACGAGATACAAGGTATAGTGAAATGAGCCCTTTTTGTATATCTAGTAGTTTTGTGTTACAGTATACACAAACCTCCTATTTTCATGAGTCGTTCGGCAAATTTCAAACAACCCATTGTTTTCGGTACCCTTAGATCTCACAAAAGGTGTCTGAATAGCGATAGAAACGGATTAAAGAACTTAACTTCAAAATGTGTGACGATGAAAAGAGATTCTTACATGTCATTTTGTCGTATTCACTACTATTGTGGAACTTGCCACATGTCACTACTGTCACATCGTTCAAAGTAGCGCTGCGTACCTAAAGGTATAGTTACGTAACTTCAGGTACAGGTACCAGTACAGAGGTTTTGGCACAGGTCCAGACCCGTACCTGTACCTGAACAATTTTCGAAGTAACCTGTGGTCTTCAACGGTGACAGAAACATAAATAAACAGTTAACAGAATGTCTATTTAGAATGGAGGGAACTTCTGTAAGATAATCACGGTTCTGGATACAAAATAACGTTAACCCAAATGGAGGGATTTTTAGATAGGCACGGTTCTGGATACAAGATAACCCAATTGGAGGGAATCTTTACTATTAGATAGGCACGGTTCTAGATACAATATAACTCAAATGGAGGGAATCCTAGATAGGCACGGTTCTGGATACAATATAACTCAAATGGAGGGAATCCTAGATAGGCACGGTTTTGGATACAATATAACTCTAATGGAGGGAATTTAAGATAGGCACGGTTCTGGATACAATATAACTCAAATGGAGGGAATCCTAGATAGGCACGGTTCTGGATACAATATAACTCAAATGGAGGGAATCCTAGATAGGCACGGTTCTGGATACAATGTAACTCAAATGGAGGGAATCTTAGAGAGGCACGGTTCTGGATACAGTATAACTCAAATGGAGGGAATCCTAGATAGGCACGGTTCTGGATACAATATAACTCAAATGGAGGGAATCTTAGATAGGCACGGCTCTGGATACACTATAACTCAAATGGAGGGGATCCTAGATAGGCACGATTCTGGATACAATATAACTCAAATGGAGGGGATCTTAGAGAGGCACGGTTCTGGATACAATATAACTTGAATGGAAGGAATCTTAGATAGGCACGGTTCTAGATACAATATAACTCAAATGGAGGGAATCCTAGATAGGCACGGTTCTGGATACAATATAACTCAAATGGAGGAAACCTTAGATAGGCGCGGTTCTGGATACAATATAATTCAAATGTAGGGAATCTTAGATAGACACGGTTCTGGATACAATATAACTCAAATGGAGGGAATCTTAAATAGGCACGGTTCTGGATACAATATAACTCAAATGGAGGGAATCCTAGATAGACACGGTTCTGGATACAATATAACTCAAATGGAGGGAATTTAAGATAGGCACGGTTCTGGATACAATGTAACTCAAATGGAGGGAATCTTAAAGTAGCACGGTTCTGGATACAATATAACTCAAATGGGGGAAACCTTAGATAGGCACGGTTCTGGATACACTATAACTCAAATGGAGGGAATCTATAGGATACATGTACATTTACATGTACATGTACTTCAGTCTTCGACCGTTTAGTGACGCCTCCTGGCGACTTTATTTAGTCCTTCATGATCAACATCTCAGCTTGGCCGTCTTGTCTTCTTGGGTCGACGTTCGACCATTTAGAGGAAAACACTGATCCATTCTGCTGCGCATGCGCCTCATCTTTACCGCTGGATTCCGGAACGGTGCCCAACTGTAGCACAGCGTTGCGCATGCGTAGATTTGTCTTCTGTGACCTTTCAATCGTGAGAATTACCTGCAAAAAAGACAGTTTACCTCAGATACGTGCACTTGGTTACCGTGATAAAAGTCGTCTGATAATGACGTCAGTGTTTACGAACAGTAACTGGAATGATATCTACATCTGGAAGGGGGCGTCATGTTTTCAGCCTAACCAAATATTGAACTAAATTAATGAAATAAACAAATGTATTTTCTCCTTGGACAGTACGAAAGAAATTTATGTTAAATTCATACTAGGTTTTAAAAAAGTGTTGATGGCTATCAATGGCTTGTCAAGTCGCTTTGCGCGCTCTCTCTCTCTCTCTCTCTCTCCCTCTCTCTCTCTCTCTCTCTCTCTCTCTCTCTCTCTTCTTTCTCTCTCTCTCCTTACCTCCATGGGCTGGGAGACGGCCGCCAGCAGACGGTGGAGGTTGCCACGGGTTACCGAGATGTCATTCAGCGCCGAGATGCAGTCCCCTGCGGAACAGATAGGGGGCAGATATTCATCGACTGTCATCATCACGAAGCCATCGGCATTGTCTTTATCTAGGCTGCTAGTTGATTGGAATGGTGATTAAATGAATGAATGAATCAATGAACACCTATATTGCATATATATATATATATATACGTTCTGGTCACAACAAAAGAATAGTTTACAGATACATGTATACATTGCAAAGCTAGCACGAGAACCATAGCCTAGCACGTGAATTCGGCCAAAACCCTGTCAATCAAGTGAAACCCAATCTCCACCCACTCACTTTGGAACCCAAACCGACAAACCTAGATCATAGATGAATAAGCGCCACCCAAAACAATACTTCTGTCCCAGAAGTAATGACAGAAGAGACAATGGTTAAATACGCGAATCAAACACCACATATACCACGAAAAAGTAACAGAAACCAGAAATGACCAAAACGAACGGACGTCAACCATATACCAGCTCTCACTCTTATGTATGTATTTTGTAACATTTATGCTTAATGATATTGGTATAGATTTCTAGGACTCTAAATGATGTAAACTGTAACTTTGTTACATACTTTGTCTGACCCTTATCTCCTCCCTCATGACTTCAATGAAAAGCGGCCTGCAGACCGCTTTGAGCATCTCATTAATAAACAAAGTTCAAACCTACCTCTCCGTAGGTTAGATAGTCTAGTCAAAGCCCCATATTCCGGAAGATCCTCCACGAAAACTCTTTTCCTACAGCAATGATTGTTTGACCTGTCCTCCGACAACCAATCAACTCTTGTTAGCTTTTCTATCGGGAAGACTCCATCTAGTAAATTCCCACCGCCGCTTGGATCCACCTTTAGACGTACGTGAAACCTTTGAGACTCCGCGTAGTTCGATTTCGTCACTGTAGCAGCCGTTGTCTTTTCTCCGTTGATTCCGTTTGTATATTGACCCTTTACTCCGTTTCGCTTCCTCAAAAGAGTGCGGAGCACACATTTTACGATTTTGTTATTAGATTTACGTTTTCTTCGCATAAGGTCATCCTCTATACCGGAGTCCCTTCTCCGTAGTACGTTGTACGGACCAGCTGTTCCGGATCCGGATCCTCCTCTGTCCGGATCCGGATGTGGTTCCGGGTCCAGGTAGAATAATGATCCGTCCGGACGCACGTGTTTCGCCCACTCTGACTGAAGGTTGCTGTAAAAGATCGTAAAAGATCACTTTTTATTGAACAACATGGAAGACAACAAAATGTCCAGACTATGCATGGTGTACAAAATGACCAATAGACTGGTGGATGTACCAACTACCAAGTACCTACATGTAGGACCAGCCCAGAAAAGAACAAGAAATAGTCATGCCTTCAAGTACCAGAGCTATCAACCAAGGATTGAGGTGTTCAAAAACTCATTTTTTCCTAGAACTATCGTAGACTGGAACTCGCTGCCACCAAGTACAGTAGGGGCATCGTCATTAGATAGTCTTAAACATTGTTTAGAGTTAGACGTTCAAAGGTTAGGTGTAACAGGTCGTTCGGTGTAATGTAGCCAGCTGCCGCCGCACCGCGTGCCTGCGAAGCTGTTGTGTTACGCCAAAGGGTGGTTATACCGGCTATACAGATACAGACAGAACATAGAAACGTATAGGACGCAGTGGCGGGCAACTCTAGCAGATTGCTAATCTTAGCCCAACGATCAGTTTGAGTATCTTAGACGGTTTCTCCGGAGGGATTGGTGTCACAATTATCAAGCCTTCATATTGTAACAATAAATCGAAGACTTCCGGAAAGTTTTTGGGTTTTCGTGACCTACAAGTAGGCTTGGAAAGAGTAGAAATTGGCCGAATAGACAGATGGCATGCCGGGGGAGTGGTTCCACTAAAGGAACACATTTGCCGCTAGCCTCTAGCTCCTAGCTCAAGATCAACCAGGCTTCAGAAGCGGCTGGAAAGACTAAGTAGAAAATGAAGATTTCTTTAAATCGGATACCCTGTACTTTTGGTGTGTCAGTAAAGATTTACCAATCAATCACATTTACGACGAACACCATCTGGTATCAGGCCTGGTCCGGGGGCTGTTCATCCATTCTTAGTTACCGACGCGAGTCTTAATTTGCCTGCAGACGATTACAACAAAACGCGACGGGAGGGCCATTCAAATCCTCGGGTTCTTACATGGAATTAAGTTGGATTAAGTAGATTAAAAATTTCGATTCAGTGATCGCTTTCGTGAAGAACAGGCCACTCTGGAACAATGGCCTTTATTGTATTGAGTTTTAATCCGCTCGTTGTAAGCACCACTGGTTACTTAAGAAGAGGAAACATACGGCGATAAACAAAAATGTGTTTATAAATAATCACATCAACACAGTCGGTCACACATGTTGTGATGATGTTCACTCACAAGTAGATGGCTGGAAATCAAAGATGGCGCTGATTTCATTGTCCATACAAACAGTGTTTTCATCTCTTATTCGGCGCTAAATTTTCTAATCTTTGTGATAGAAATAACACGTTTTTAGTAACAAAATAAGTGAAAAATTTGTATACTAGTACTTGAGTGTAAAATATACAGGTACTGTACTGGTGAACATTGATGGTCCGGTGTTTTGGACCTCCGTAAATAATTTCATCAGGTTGGTGAATGATTGAATAGCAAGTTTCTTTTATTCTTTTATTCACAACCACTTGTTATAACAAGAGCCAACGTTTCGATGACCGTCTGTCATCTTCATCAGGGCTAATTTGACTGGTTTACTGTGCACTGAATCTACATTTGGAACCAACGCTATGTTGTAACAATACCTATGTATGTCACAATTGTTTTACGCCTGGGACTGCATTGTTACAGTAACATCTAGATTCAGTGCACGGTGAACCATGTAACATCCAGCTCCTAGCCTAAACCTCTGCTTGGATAGTACGTGTGGAGAAGGTCAGGAGGTCATAGTCGGCTTTAGCCAACTGGTAATACTTCCAAGTGGCTATTGACCTATTGACCAATCTGACCTATTGTCCAAACTTACATGTGGATCCATATATTACTGTCGATCAATTTAACATGCACAGACATGTCTGATAGGGATTAATGTATTTGTCTAGTCTGTTTTGAACATCTTTCGTTGGTTTATGCATGGCGACAGTGGAACAGGTGGATACACTTGTTTCATAGCCTGCTGCGCAGACCTCTAGCGAGGCAACGTTTGTTTCTACGAGCGGCTAGAGCGTTGGTTTCTTTTCGGGGGGAGAGCTGTATCTGCGGAGGGAGCTGCCTGTGTAACTCTCTCTCTCTCTCTCTCTCTCTCTCTCTCTCTCTCTCTCTCTCTCTCTCTCTCTCTGCCGCATTAGCGAACTTTAGCCTGGGTAAAAAAAATCGCTCCACGCAAAAAATAAACGACGTCAAAATTCTCCAGGAAGTCTGCGAAGGAGGCTATTCCAGGTCCGTCTGGTCCAGGTCATTGACCTTATGTGTTTGGAAAAGAAGAAGAAAAAAACATAGCAAAAACAATATGTTTTCGCTCTGCGAAGGCAAACATGATCGATGATCTGCAGTTATTCGTGTGAGAAATGTTGTGAAAGTCCCTTCGGAGGTTTAACAGGTGACGACGATACATGTAGCTTTTTGCTGTGTGACACCTAGTCTCCACCAGACTCCTTTACAGGCTGAATAAATAGTAGAAATCGGCCAAAAAAGGAATATAATTAGCCAAGGGAGTTACCGGCCAGGCAAACTTGTTCTTCTATGGCCGGTACCTCCCCTTGCCAATTATATTCTTTTTTTGGCCGATTGCTACTATTTATTCAGCCCGCAAAGGAGTCTGGTGGAGACTATATGACCCCGATGATTGACGAGATGGCAGTTGACGAATGATGTTTTGCGGAGCGGCCGCCATAAATCACTGATTCTAGCTGATAAGCATCTAACTTTAGTAACAAATAAAAGGTCAGCATTCTTTGCACTGTGAAGGGAACGAAAGGTGAAGGCCTTAAGAAGGGGACATGTCAAGACGGAAGAAGGAAAAAGAAATAATCTCAGATCTTTTGGTGACTGCAATACAGTATCAAATTATCAAAACAGCATCAAATTGGCAAGGCAGTATCAAGTTGGCCAGGCAGTATCCAATACGCCACCAGAAGCTGGTAAAAAAAAAGATACCAGCACAAAAAAAGAGGGAGCTTGATAAGAACACCTGAAAACACGTTAAAAAAAGCCGAAACTAAACCTCTGCTTGGAGAGTTGAAAAGAAGGCCTTTCCTTCGAACTTCATGTTTCGGCACAGTTACATCCGCCGTAGGTAGCCGTCCAATTTCGATGTCGTAGAATTTTCAAGCAGGCTGTGACAGAACCAACCACCGACAAGGATCTAATACAGCATTTTCCGTAACAAGACAGCCGAATTTTGCAGGATACATGCACGACTATCCCAAGAATGCCCTCAGTTTGCAGACTTTCTATGTAATTTTTAGCTTACACGCTGGATACACATTGTCTTATAGACAAGTGTGGTGGTGGGATCTTTAATGCCTGCGTCCGACTGACATTGTCGACGAGCTTCGGCCGTATTTGTTGATCGCCGAAAGGTCGCCCGATTTTAGATCGACCGAGGATCGCGCGTATTTTTGGCTTGAAAATCGTCCCTGTCACATGGAGCGAGGCTCGGGCGATCGCTGGGGAATACATATATGACCTGAAAAAATCGGGCGACTAGTCGCTGATGTTAAGAACACGTTTCTCGTGTCAGCGAGCTTCGGCCGACTCCTAAAAATCGCTGGCGATCCCTAAAATTCGCGCGATGCTCGACGAAACATGGGGCTTACTACTGCTGTAAATGTCGTGTAGAGCTCGCCGACTCGTCGGCCGATCGATTTTCGCACAATGTGACGGCCCTTTAACGTGCTAGTGTGGTAAAACGGCGAGGGTGAAGCAAAGGACAAGCCCCTTAGGTAACCTTAAGGTGTCACTTTATGATGAATCAGCGTGATTCACCAACTTCTTGTACGTCAATCAAAAATGAATGAAGTAATGTCGGTAGAGGCGTCTGTGGGTTAGGTAAGGTCACCAAGAAGGCAGTTTACAGATACGTGAACATTGTCAAGCTAGCACTGTCATCTAGTAAGTGAATTCTGCTTCTTCTCGTTTTTTTAGTGATGTTGCAAATGTAAGAACAGACATGTCTTATGATTAAAGGTTTATCTAAACTCATTAAAATTCTGAATTAGTCTGTATCACTTAGGTTATGAAATAGGGAAACATGGGTTGTATCAGTCTATAATTCCAGTTCAACACTCTCTTTGTTGTACAATCTACAGTCTACTAAAAAATGGAACATCTAGATCCGAAAATGACAATTGTCGATTTCCCCCTGAAAACACGTGCTAGTAAATAAGTATGAGGAGAAATAGTCAGATATCCACGTGCAGGAACAGTCACGAGTCTGGAAATCGTCATTATCGGGTTATTAAGACATCTACAAAGACGGCATGTCACCAGTCATTGTCGTGCATACGAAATTTCATCTGTCTAAAAGGCTTCCTTTAAAGACTCTTAAAGTAATAGAAATCGGAAACAACCAAAACGAACGGACACGAACCATATAAAGTTACCAGCTCTCACTACTATGTATGTATGTATTTTCTACAATGTATGTGTAACAATATTAATTTGTGTATAGACTTATTAGGACAGTCAGTGATGTAAACTGTATCTTTATATATTTTGTTTGACCTTTCCCTCTTCCCTCATAACTGCAATGAAAAGCGACCTACAGGCCGATTGGAGCATCTCATGAATAAAGAATGGTTCAAACAAAGAGACGAAGGCAGACTTCTTATGAACAAAAAGGCAATACGCTGCAGTCACGAGACCATTTATTTGCTCTTTACGTCACCTGAAACAAAACGTCTGCGGTAGCACCTCAGGGTAGCAGGGAGGGGGTCCGAAATAAAACAGTCGCTCGCAGACATGTACAGGTTTATTGCAGCGGCCCCTTTTTCTTCGTACGTTCGAGTCTGTCATCACCTTTATGTTTCGATTGGTATTTATGTAGACTCGCGGATACCCGCTGTGCTGAGGATTAGGAAAAAAATGCTGTGTTTCTGGTTTCCCGACCGACCATAACAAAAAAAACCGCCGATCCGAGCTTTTTGGGGGGTCGACCGCTGACAAGGCCATAAATTTGCGATCTAACATCTGAGTTTAAAACCCTCTGAACCTTTAATTCACGCATTTTCAGAGGCGAGTGAGGAAAATCGGGTGAAATATTTGTCCCTTCCCCACAAGCAAACGGAGGAAGGGTCCTGGAGACAGCCCTGGTCCTGGTGCATTTCAGTTTTACATCGTTAAATTGTATTTGCGGGGTCACTTGGACCGAAATCTAAAAAATAAGAGAGAGAGGGGGGGGAGAGAGAGAGAGAAAGAGAAAAAGAATCCTTACCTACTGACCCTAATTTGTTAGGACTGAAATCGGAAACACATTTGTCCCCTAGGCCTTATTGACAGACGTGAACAGATAGCGTCTTCGTTTAAGAGTTTATGACTCTAATAAGCACCTCTCTCACCGGTTACAGGAACACTTAAATAGTAAAGTCGTCATGATGGGAGTTTGATGACCACCTTTGCCAACGGTTCTGCAGTATTACGTATAGCTTTTCAAACTGCATGAATGCAAGTTTGGGTTGTACTCTTCTGAAGAATGTGAACATTAGTGGTGCGTTGTTTGAGAGCTAGTGGAACAGTATACGGCACGGTCACATTCGTCGTAGGTCGCCGTACGATTTCAGTGATGTCGTAGAATTTTCAAGCAGGCTGTGACAGAACCAACCGCCGACAAGGATCTAAGACAGCCTTTTCCGTAACAAGACTGCTGAATTTTGTACGACACATGCACGACTATATACCCCAAACACCCTCCGATTGCGATCGTACGACGTCATACGACGTATATGCCCTGGCCTATACCGAGAAGGTACCACAGAACTCGTATTAATGTTCTTCGAAGGGTCCTATAGCTAGGTAAAATGCACGTAATTGTATTACCTGTATATGTTTCTTTCCCTCCTGGAATATTGATTTAGTCTCAAGTATACATCTGACAGGGTGTGTGGTCTAAAGGTTTAAATTACGTTAAGGCAAAATTTGAACTTAGGCGGAGTTAAACAAAGAATGTTAGCAGTCTATTGGTATGACAACAAAGTGTGTTTTGTTACGGGTAAGAATACATAGGGCCTACACAGTTCGGTAGTAGAAACGTCGACCGAAAGTGTCACAAAAATGTAGAAAAAAATCTATGAAAAAGCTAAAACTGTCTTATTGTTTGCCAGAATTGCTTCTTCTCAATTGGACATCTAGATCTCCTGAGCTTTCTGTCAAAGAATTAAGACTTAAATTTTCCGTACTAAAACAAAAAGCGTAACTTTTTTCATGTCCTAATGTATAAATGTATTGTACATAATGTAATTTATGATACTGTATTGATATTGTATTGTAGTGTCTGGGAGAGCAACTTGCAGAGGTGTTTATACACCTGTTTTGCCCTCCCCCCACTTGTATTCCTTGTGATGATTTCAAATAAATAAATAAACAAACAAACAAACAAACAAACCGAACTCACCATTTGGCCAGGATCATTCGGATGGAGTCGAACTCAGCCATGCCAGACCGGGAGGGAAAAAACACTCTGGGCAGCGGCCCGTCATCGGAGAACAGACCGCGACAACCTGACAGCCAGTCGGGAGGTGGGCCACACGTGCCCCGTAGGGCTGGTCGGACGACTCCCGGTGATGACTCCTCCACCATATCGGGCTCCTTCGCGATAAAAACTGATCATGTAGTATTATCTCCAAACAGATCTTTTGGCGGCTGCAAAGACAGTCTCAAATCGGCCAGGTTGTATCCGTTTGCCAGACAGTTACCATTTGCCACCCGGGCTGGCGTGAAAAAAAAACTACCAGAACAAGAATAAAAGTCCAATAAAACGCCTGAAAACACGTACAAAATAAGCCTAAGCCTAAACCTCTGCTTGCATACATGCAGTACACACCTTCATGTCCGAACCTGTGACCAACTATGCAGATTCAAACTGGCCCTACAGAATACTAGTATAACGATCCACAGCCCGTATAAACAGGTGGTTAACAATGAATGGCCGCCTTCTTCGCAGACTAATAATATGATTATGGGGTTGTTGGGGGCTACACCCGGTCTCCGCTCTGGCTTGCAGATCGCTCCAGGCGAAGGGACCAAATAGACCGATCCTGATCGAACGCATCGAACCCCCTGTTCTATTTCGAACACCTCGAACCCCCTGTTCTATTTCGAACACCTCGAACACCCTGTTCTAATTTCGAACATTTCGAGCAGCAAAATGATTTGACGTCTGCTTGATAAAGACTCCTCGTTTTCCCAGTGAAACTGAATTTGTGACACTTTCAAGTTAATCAAAGACGTTCTGTTATTCTTGTAGTTGTTTAAGGGGCCGTCACATTGTGCGAAAGTCGATCAACCGACGAGTCGGCGAGCTCTAAACGACATTTACGGCAGTAGTACGCCCGATGTTTCGTCGAGCATCGCGCGAATTTTCGGGATCGCCGGCGATTTTTAGGAGTCGGCCGATTTTTGAGGTCATAGATGTATTCCCTAGCGATCGCCCGAGCCTCGCTCCATGTGACGGGGACGATTTTCAAGCCAAAAATACGCGCGATCCTCGGTCGATCTAAAATCGGGCGACCTTTCGGCGATCAACAAATACGGCCGAAGCTCGTCGACAATGTGACGCAGGCATTATAAAGTTATCGCTTCAGGCTAGGGACCCAAATTGGGCGACTGCCTAATCCGTGCAGGTAAGACCTGAGCCTTTCTTTGTAATGAGGCAATTACAGCGGAGAAAGGGGGGGTCGGGAAAAGTCACGGATCAGGCTGGGCATTAGGGGGGAATCGGCCGGAAGAACTTTCTCTGATTAACTTTTCTTGCATGTTACAGAAATGTGAGATTCTGTGATACCTGCTTGGCGGTGGTTTTATTTCTTTTTTAAGTTTACCACAAACCTGAGACCAGACTGCAAGGTTTGAACCACTCACACTGTTAAGTGTGGTGTTTTTTTTTACGTGCTCGAGGTGTGGCTCTCCTTAAACACGGGACCTCCGGCTTTACGTTCTATCCGAGAGGATGTCCCTAACCAAAGCTAGGTACTCATTTTCACCTGAGTCGAGTAAGGAAATAGGTGTAAAGTGCCTTTCGCAAGGGCACAACACTTGGATCTGCCAGGGATTCTAAGTCAACAACCCTAACCACAAGACCACCTTGCCGCCCAAACGCGAGGACTCCCTATAGACTTAGCTCTCCCATACACGAAAACAAGTTACAAATCACAGGACGCAGTTTCCATGTCGCGTCGTCATAGAGACGTCGTAGAGGATTTCTATACATTTCGCTGCTGAGATCCCGCTTAATTTCCTACTTATCCTGTCCAGTTAACATACCTGTCTTTTCTGACACCTGCAGAAATTGAAAGCCAGGAACAATAAGCACAACGATTACCGGGTTACCCGAGATCGTGCCGTCTTAGCGAGAAAAAAACTGTCCCAATTCTTTAACATTCCTATAATATCCGTTAATCCATAGCTAAGATACAGTTAGTGGAATGCGATACATCAGAGATAAAACGTGCTGTAATCCGCCACTGTTCCACTTTCGCAAAAATGCGATGTAGTTTCGTGATAGTTACCATGGTTACGGCTGTTACAGTCTTTCTATCTCAGAGAAAATAGTTGCCTACAAGGCAGTTGATTCTGAAAGTGCAAAGTTTTTTGGTCCCGTTGTAGCTTTCTTTTAAAACTGTAACTTCATGTCAAACTAGAGATTGAAAATATATAAATACAGCCAATAATATAGGAAACTATGTGGACGTGCCTCTTAGTATCTGTCTTAGTAAATGCGAAAAAACGTGACGATGTAGTATAATTACCTGTCACTAATTGGCGCTAATGAAAGCAGCATTTCCTTGTCATTACCTGAATGGAGATATTATCTTTTTTTCATGGAAATTCGTAAAGTGTAACGTTGCTATGTTTAGGAAATGAGTCATAAGTAGTTAGTTCTGAGAGTGGCTTTTACGGGTGCACCGAGTTTCAACCACACGAAAGGGGGAGGTCTCCATCAGAGGCTATACATAGAGCATACAACACGGTGTATTCCATATTGCCCGAGGTATTGGCCGTGTTGTACGGGTGGATACAACACGGCCGGGAGCACTGTATCGCCGCTCGGGTATGATATAAAATAAAATAAAAGGAAATATGGCAATCAATCAACTTACGTAGGTGTCCTCCAAACACCCACACACAAAGATACACACGCACACACAAGAACACACACGCACATACACGCTCGCACGCACACACACGCACGCACGCACACACACACACACACACATACACACACACACAAACACAAACACGAATATATACACACACAAATACACATACACACACACACACACACACACATACACACACACACACACATACACACACACACACACACACTTATGCACACACACATGCACACGCAAGAACACACAAACGTACACACACATGCACACACACACTTATACACACACATACACACAAACACACAATCATACATACTTATATACATACACACGCACACACACAAACACACGTACATACTTATATACACACACACACACAGGCAGGCACACACACGCGCATGCATACACACACACACACACACACAGAGGCACACACAAACACACACATACACACACACTCACACCTATACTGTACACAAAAGAAATCGGAACCTTGTTGTTTATATCTCAAACACAACGATTATTTTTTTCCGGTGTTCCATATTCACAAGGACTTCGCATTCAAGTAATCCCAGATCAAATCTGTTATGTCTGAACCACATTGCCATCTACTGCTGTGGGAACGGACCAAATCCAGCTGGAGCTTAATCGACTTAATCGTCACGCCGCCGTTCAACCAACCAGATGTTCGCCTGGAAGCTTCGCTGAGAGAAAATGTCGTCTGCAAGTTGCCTCGGCAACGAATGATGTCATACTGTAGTTCGATGTGATACAACCTTTCAGAATCAGAACAGAACTAATTCATCGGTTTTCATGTCAGAAAAACAATTTTTCCGTCACGAGAAAGAAAATAGGAATAAATGCTGGAAGGGAAAACCGTACAAAGAGGCGGACAATCCTTCAATGAGATAAACATTTCAAGGAAAAGTAAGTAAGTAGGATCGCGAAAAGAAAGTAGTTCTAAAGCTCTTCCTTTATTGTATATGATGAGAACGTCTGAGTGTCAAAACACACGCCAGGGTGTCTCAAATCTGTTCAAATCCCTGTAAAGGAAAGTTAAATTGTTTTTTGATGAGACACAGAAAGGTCGCAGCGATTTAAAAACTTAATCTTTGTTTGTATCTCTGTGGATACGAGGTTGTAGCGGAAGTAATGATACAGATTACGGAAGACTGCGTGGGAAAAACGATGTGGTTGTCACGAAAAGTCTGTCAGGTAATCAGCACTGTCTACCTGCGTTTGTTGTACAAAGGGAGCAAGGTGTTCTTTTGGTTGTGGTTGTTGATTTAGAATCTGAAGGTTCTGGGCTCGAATTCCTGGCAGGCCCCTCTGTTGTGCCATTGGGAAAGGTACTTTACACCTATTTCCTCACTCGACTGAGGTGCAGATGAATACCTAGCTTCGGTTAGGGACGTCCTCTCGGACGGTAGCCTCCTTCGCAGACTTATGCGGTCCGATGGGTCAAGCTGGAGGTCTCGTGTTTGAGGAAAGCCACACCTCAAGCACGTTAAAGTCAATAATTATAAAGAGCACCACAGTTATGTAAAGAGTAGGAGTCCTTCCCGGTGTGAGTGGTTCAAACCTTACAGTCTAGTCTTACACAGCCTGTACTTACTGTACAAAACTGGTGTGTTACGCCTAAAGGCGGTTTACCTTTTACAAGGGTAGATTGAATATTAGCCATAGCCAGCATGTCGACATACAAATGTTGGTACATGCAAAACACACGGACTCTTCATGTTCACCAAAATGTGGAAAAGAGTCGTTTTATTCCATAGAAGAGTACAGAAAAATTGTAGAATTTGTACCAGGTATTCCTAGGCAGATGTCCCTTTTTCAATCATTTAGTGCAATTTGAAGTGTGTAAGGCACAAGCTAGGAAAAGGTCAGCTTTGCCAAATGAGTGGACAGGTTAATGTAGCTTACTTAAGTACCACAGGTGTGAAATTGGGGAAAGTGCTGCTAATCCTTAAGGATTAAGGAATCAAAGCGATGCCTTGAGCGGGGATTGGAGATTGCCTTGGCCTAGTGGAACCGTTCTGTTCCCAGAGAATTCATCCCCAAATCTTACAGTATGGAACACGTTTATTTTCCCTTAGCTTATTAAAATTCTTTATTGACTCGACAAAAGTACAGGGACTTTCGGTCTACTACAGCTAAGATAGAACAAAACCAAATACATGTATGAAGAAAGTCATCCTTCGTGCAGAATATATGTATGCGGCAAACTACGTACAGAATATATGTCAGGGGCAACATTAGAGGTTTGTTTAACTATTCTCTAGTCTCTAAGATTTAAACATTCTTTGCCTATCCCCTATTTGCACACTGTATGGATAACCGGTACCTCAATCTCCTCTTAAAATGTACTTGAATTTATTTATAGGATGTAATGTATTGAAATCAGTTGAACAAGCGGAAAGAAAAGTGAACAGCAATAGGCGCTTGTCAGTGTACAGTGAACAGTCCATTATAAAATGGCGCTTAGTTGAGTGCGTTGTGTGGTAATACATTACCTCTAATGTACCTCTTTGTTACACATCCAGCTGTTTTGGCGAGTGAACCGGTTGTGCCGTCGAGAAGGACCATTTAGCACAATCAGAGAGAAATTGTCAGGCAGCAAGCGAGCATGAAAATGTCTCCCGTGCCACTAAGTCTAATGATTACCCCTAAAAGGCCGATAATGGCGTGAGAGGTGAGAGAAGTATTGGTGGGGAGGGGCGGACGGTGGTTAGGCCTAGGGAAAAAATGTTGTGTTTCCGGTTTTAAGTCCCTGTCACACAGAACCTTTCCCCGACCACCAACCAACCTCGGTTGGCTGAAGTTCGGGAGCAGTCTGACAAGATTATGCCACGCCTACTTTGCTATACGAATCCAATTTGAGTTAAATTTGTGTCATATTTGAAGCGAACATTGCTGACCTACTTCCGAACTGGCAAACACCAGACAGCCATGGTCAAACCTCCCGTCCACACCCACTGGTCCACACCCGAATGTTTTAAACATTTTAAAACAGAACAGTAGCCGACCTCACCGAACACCAGCCAACCACAGCAGATCTTGCTCCCGACCTACTCCTAACCATGGTTGGAACAAGGAGGTTATTTGAACCTCCTAGGTTGGAAGGAGTTCAGCAGTGTTCGTGAGGCTACAAATGTATGTGTCACAGGTGATTTAGCGACCGACCCTAGCAAAAACCCTTCGGTCGACCTCTGGAAAGGCCATAAAATTTTCGATCCAACATCTCAATTTCGGACCTTATGATACGTCATTTCATGTATTTTCAGAAGCAATTTTTTATTGAGTAAATCAGGTGAAATATTTTTCCCTTTCTCACAAGCAAAATGAGGAATGGTTCCTAGAGACCGCCTGGTCCTGATGCATTTCAGTTTTACATTGTTAAATGTTGTTTGTTGGATAGCATTAAAGAGCAGCATTTTCACACAATTATATTTCGTAGGATCTTCACACACTAGTCAAAAGCGCCACCTTACGACTTCTGTCAGAACATCTGCG
This sequence comes from Branchiostoma floridae x Branchiostoma japonicum, assembly GCA_013266295.2. NCBI lineage: Eukaryota > Metazoa > Chordata > Leptocardii > Amphioxiformes > Branchiostomatidae > Branchiostoma > Branchiostoma floridae x Branchiostoma japonicum. Next base: position 1,596,089 of record CM023827.1, read on the forward strand.
CGGTTAAGCGTAGTTACGCCAAGCTAATTAAGGCTAGTTTATAACATGATTGATGTACCAAGATGTCTGACTTTGTTTGCTCTTTCAGACAAAACATTAGCAACCGTTCTTCTGCATAAGTGTAAAAATAAAACCATACCGAATCGGTCGTTTGATTCTAGCTCTTGAATCATTTCCTGAGAGCCTATTGATTTGGTTATATGGATGACATCCCCTGGGGATCCGCTAGGTTTTGATAGTTTGATATCGTGGAGTCGTGCAAAACTTACCGGAGAGCCTAGTTGAACTGGGCAGTGGGGAACGTCGATAGGCCCGAAGAGATAAAACCCGCCCAAACCACAATAGACTGGACACCAGGCTAGCCTTAGGCGTACGATAGCAGAAATCGGCCGAAAAAGGGATATAATTGTCCGGCTAACTCCCCTGACCAATTATGTCCCTTTTTCGGCCGATTTCTACTATCTATTCAGCCTGAAAATGAGTCTGGTGGAGACTTAAGTTGTGGCGTGATGTTGAGGTTTATAAAGAGTCGTTTATAATCATCACAGCGACAGGTGAACAATAGAACCGCCACGGGCACACTGCGGGAGGGATGCCCTCTGACTTCACTGTCATTTTAGCCGTGGCATGTCTGAAATGTTTTGTTTCTTGTACTATTTGTATGTTTTCAATGTGTTCTGTGTCCAGGGCCCCACTGCAAAGCAGTGTTAATCACTGAGAGGGCTACCCTGGCTAAAGGAAAACAAAAATAAAGAAGATTTATTTTTTGAAGCATCTTTCATTCATTCATTCATTCATTCATTTTACCAGGAGTTACACATTCATGGCAAAACCCTGTTTTTCAGAAGTTCCTGGGAAGGTTAACATTAAGATACACAACTCATAAAACAAAGCATGGCTCAGTTCTATATAGTTAGAAACAACAAATACATAAGTACTTGTCTAGGTAGCTTATACATGTAGATAGCTTATCAGCGGGGCAATGGCCGCCGTACAACTTTGACGCTGTAGAATTTTTTAAGCAGGTTGTGACAGAACCAACCACCGACAAGGATCTAAGACAGCCTTTTGCGTAACAAGACTGCTGAATTTTGCTGTATATGGTTTACAGTTGCCTATGGCAAACAGTAAATATTCATTAACATGTACGTCAAGCAACGCATTATCACCAAAACCCCGTAGCTATTCATGCGGTTTACGTTCCCATTAAGATGATTGGAAACATTCGTTTGGTGATTCTAAACGATCGCTTTCCGATCGTAAAAGAGTAATATCATCAATTCATCTGTACAGTCGGGATAGGTGGCAAGGTGGTGTTGTGAGTTCGAATCCCTAGCAGGCCACAATGTTGTGTCCTTGGGAAACGCACTCAACTGATACAAATGTACCTATTTCCTCACTCGACTCAGGTGAAAATGAGTACCTCGCTACGGTTACTCTCCAAGTAAGCAGAGTAATTGGGCTTTCTTTATTTGTACTGGTATCCTTTTTTTTACGCCAACCAGCTTCGGGTTGCGTATAATCTCCAAGCAGATCTTTTGGTGGCTGCAAAGACAGTATCAAATTGGCCAGGCATTATCCAATACGCCACCCGGGCTGGCGTAAAAAAGAGATACCAGTACGAAAAACAAAGCCCGATAAAAACGCCTATTAAAAAAACACGTCAAAAATAAGCTGAAGCCTAAACCTCTGCTTGGAGAGTAGGTATTGGATACTGCCCTGCCAGTTTGATACTGTCTTGTCATTTTGATTTTGTATTGTACCCACCAAAAGATCTGCTTGGAGATTAGGCTTCGGTTGGGGACGTCCTCTCGGATGGGACGTAAAAGTGGAGGTCAAAGGGCAATACGAAAGTCGTCCGAGCGGGTCATTTGGGGGGCAACCCCCGCTGAGAAAAACAATGCTGATTTATCACCTAACGTCACTTAGAGCTGTAATTATACATAATTATCCAATGATCGGAAATCCATCCAAGGGCCTTACACTTTCTATAATATTATCCGAAAACTGGGCTGTATTGTATTACAAACTACACGTTGCAACAGGTGAAATGTTATGATGGGACATAAAGCTGGAGGTACCTTGTTTGAAGATAGACAGTACTTTAAACAAATGAGAAAAAGCAATTTATTGTTGGTACCAATAAATAAGGAGACCCCTCACGTAGCTTGTTTTTTGTGCTATTTCAAACGCTTCAAGTGTGAAATTATGACGAAAATATGTGCAGTAAAGAAGAAATAGCAGTAAATGTCAATGTCAATGACACATTTCCTCGTCCAGAACATTCTTTCTTTTGCCGCCCTGAAATTGCATTGGGTGCCTTTACACAATACAATAGATAGAAGATGTACAACAAGGAGTTAGTGTTTTACATCCACTAGACCACATGTGGTCTTTTGTGCATTTAGCCCTTTGAGCATGAGTATGCAATAGAAATTATCATTATCATTACATTAACCGAAAAAAAAGGCATGGAAAATGGCCAGAAAATAAGCCAATACTTCGATATGTGTTTTTAATCCTGGGGAGACGATTTTTCTTCTTGGAAGCCAATTTATGCCGACATGGCCCAAAGCTAACATTAATCTCAAATCGTTCCTTTTGTTCTTTTCTGTCAAAATCGTTACTATCTAATCAGACGTGTCACCTTTGCCCCTCGGGAAGGTCCCTCTTTTTTTTACAGACGATGTTTTGAAAACACACGTGATGGGTCCCACACGTGTACCCAGTATAGGCTGGCTGATCCTTGTCAAAACGTGTAGCATAAACTTCGTGGTTTGTCTAGGATCACCCACTACTTACATTGCACGAAAAGTTGGATTTGCCAATGGTAGTAAATGCCAGTAAAGTCGGGTAATGTTTACTTTGTAGAAAGTACCGGTGATAGTGGTAGTGAATTAAAGTCAAGTCCGATAATTTCATTTACAACCATTGTAATTTCATTTACAATAATTGTCAACTCCGATACTGTTTACAAAGTAAACATTATCTGACTTCACTGGCATTTACTACCATTGGTAAATCCAACTTTTCGTGCAGTGTTCTATCCTATCCTATCTATGTGTGACAGGGACTTTGCGGATAAGGTTATAGAACAGTGAAAGTGTAATTGATGAGGCCCGTAGATGCACTTCTGATCATTGAATGATTACGCATAATTACAGCTGCTATTAGTGACGTAAGGTATAAATCATGATTGTTTTTCTCAGCGGGTTGTCTAGTAATTGGAATAACCCCCAAATGACCCTTCGTATTGTACATAATTGTATAAAACCCCTGTCACACATTCAGAACCTTCCCTCGACCACCAGCCGACCAAGGTTGGCTGAAGTTCGGGAACAGTCTGGATCAGACTTAGGCCTTCTTTTACGAGTCGAAACGAATTTGAGTTAAATTTGAGTCAAATTTGGCTGCCAACCACTCTCCGACCTACTCCCAACCACCAGCCAGCCAACCATAGCCAAACCTCCCATCCACACTCGAATGTTTTAAACATTTTGAAACATTCGGCTGGCGCAGCCGAACAGTAGCCGACCTGGCCCAATGTAACCGGACCTTTATAAGGGTTATTCGAGGGCATTCATATCTATTCCCTGTACCATATCTATGCCCTGTAATAACCTCTGTAAAGTTCTGTAATCTTGACAACTTAATCCCAGTCAGGATTGATTGGCTAATCTTACGTGATACGTCATCAATGACTGGTGCGTGTCGTCTTGTGAATGTGTTAATTACCAGATAATGACCATTTCCAGACACGTGTTTGTTACAGCACGTGGACTATTTTTTATCATTATTCCAACATTTAACACAAGACATGGTGGACTATTCCTCCTCATGTGTATGTGGGTAGGTGGTCTTGTGGTTATGGTTGTTGACTCAGATCTAAAGGTTCTGGGTTTGAATCCTTAGCAGGCGCCAGTGTTGTACCCTTAGAAAGGCATTCTACATCTATTTCCTCACTCGACTCAGGTGAAAATGAGTACCTAGCGTCGGTTAGCGAGCTAAAAGTAAAATTAGAGGCCCCGTGTTTAAGACGAGCCACACCTCGAGCACGTTAAAGAACCCACCACTAGTACTTTTCGAATAGAGTAGGGGCCCTTTACAGTGTGAGTATTGGATAACTGTTGTTTTTGGAAGGTTATGGGCGCAGTTTGGGGTTACATGAGGACATAGACATCCAACCCACTGGCCTACTACATGATGGAACGGTTTCTTGCGTGTTCGGTGATGGAGTGTTACTGACGACATGGGGCGGTGTCTGTATTTTGTAGTGCCAAAGCTCATCAAGGACAAATGGTTGATGGATCGCTAGTAGTGCTTCAAAAGCTTACATTGCATAAAATTTGTGATTCGCCAATGATGATAAATACTAGGCTAGTCTGGTAATGGTCGCTTTAGGCAATAAACGGCGCCAGCGTAGCTTTCCTGTGTGTATTGGTAAATACCAGTTTGTTACATGTAGTATGAGCCACATTTACCAGTAAAGTTTTTTGAATAACATTCACGTTGTTCTTTAATACTTCTGAAGACGGGGTTCAAATGCACTTTTTTGTCAAATTGACAGAAGTTTGTCTGTGGTCTCACTAGTGCTGTAGTAGCCTTACCATCCTCGCTGCTACTTACTGCTACGAACAACTCTGCAGATAATTAATCCGGGCTATCCATGAGGTCATCTGGAGACTGGTGCACCTCTTGAATTTTTTGGAGTTTTAAAACCAAGTGTCATCAAGAAAGTTACCGTTAACGTTGTGTGCTACCCTAACCACGTACGTACCCTTTAACAGCGTCTGTACAGTGACGAGGTGGATACATTCGAGTGAGGACTCCAAGCGGAATATTGTTCCCAGATACGATCGGACTAAGTTAACAGAACAAACTGGAGTGATCATGATGATACACTCCATTTCCGACGCAAAGTTGAAGAGGCTCAAAGTTTTTCTCAAGTTGTTCGTTTACCAGTCCTCTAGTTAGACCAGAATCGGTTACTAAAAACCATGGAGCTACAAAACCAGTTGTAAGGGTACTAGTAATACTCTCCAAGTAGGGCTTTAGGCTTCGGCTTATCTTTGACGTGTTCTCATGCGTTTTATCGGGCTTTCTTTTTCGTACTGGTTAACATTTTTTACGCCGACCAAACGTCGGGTGGCAAATGGATACTGCCCTGACAATTTGATATTGCCTTGCCGATTTGATACTGTCTTGTCAATTTGATACTATCTTGCAGCCACCGAAAGATCTACTAGTAAGACTAGTGCTATACCCCAAAGTGACAGCTCTACACGAGAGTGCACTGACCTGTCTTCCATGACCCAGATTCGACCTGCTTGGCACACGTGCCGGGGCCATCACGTGTGTTTTAAAAATAGCAGAAGGCCGGTCTTCGATCATGGAGTGACGGGAGAGAAGGCAGAAGATCCGTGATGTCCCCAAATTTAGCCGAGGGCACTGGGCCGGGTCACCCCTACCCTTCGCTCGAAACATGGGCTGGTTTCTTACGGCGAGCGATTTTGATGCTGTAGAAGCAGGCTGTGACAGAACCAACAGCCGACAAGGATATAAGACTTCCTTTTCCGTAACAAGACAGCTGAATTTTGTAGTAGACATGCATGACTCTCCCACGGATGCCCTCACTTTGCGATTGTACGACCTATGTGAACGGGAGGTTCTCCAGGAGTAGTCAAAACCATTTTATTTCGTCATGAAATAAAGATACGTAATTTACGAGTATACTAATCAACATGAAGAGAAGGATCCTGCTATCTATCTGACTTGTTCTTTCTGTTTTAATCTATTGTTTATCTATTCATTTGCACATAAATTTTTGTCATGATTGACCTTAATTTGTTTTGCTGTCTGGTACTCTCCAAGCAGAGGTTCATGCTTCGGCTTATTTTTTGACTTTTTTTCTTTGTACTGGTATCTTTTTTGCAAATGGATACTGCCCTGCCAATTTGATACTGTCTTGGCAATTTGATACTGTCTTGGCAATTCGATATAGTCTTGCAGCCACCAAAAGATCTGGTTGGAGATAACCGAAGACCTTTATTGCAAGACAATTGTACAGGAGGTTTAAAACCTCTTTGGTACAATGTATGGCAAAACTATTGAACATAGTACGGAAAGAAAGGTATGGAATAAAACTTAATATCCTATTTACTAAAACAATAAGGGCTAGCGTAAGTCTTTGATAACTCTGACTATGTTTATCTGAGTTGAATCTTTTGTCCTTGTGACCGTTCAGTGACCCAACCCCGTGTCACGCCTCCCCCCCCCCCACTGGTTGTGATTGATGTCCCCGGAATCAAACATGACCAGGAACACCTTTTAGTGGGGAGGTTAACACTTCTCAAACAGCGGGTGGTGGTGTGTCGAAGAGAAGAAGAAACCGCAATGTCTCCACCAGGCCTTCCTACGGGGGTACGGATCGTAGAATTCGGCAAAAAAGGGAATAGCTGGCCAGTAGAGTCGGTCCGCGGGAGGATTAATTTCCCCTTACGAGGCCAGTCGAACCACAAGGCGGCCAAACTCCCCTGCCAGCGTAGTTAGTCTGGTAGAGACTACGCAATGAAATCATATTAAGCACTGGAGAGTAACGACTCTTGAATATGCAGTAGAGTCGACTTGAATCAGACGATCTTAAATCAGACTCCGTACCCGTCCCGGAAAAGCCATCGGCATTTAACAGACATTTATGTAGTCGTCGTAAAAAGAAGGAAACGAATTATCACGCCATTAGCGATTGAAATAAAACAGACATAAACTTTTTTCTAGAGCACGAGACCCTTCTGTGTAACGCCGTGTGATCTTTAAAAGATTAACTCTTGTCTGGAGACCTGGAATCATGTTTCGGGAGTCCATTGGAAGGAGTGGCAAGGTGATCTGTCATCTTTAAACCCCGATGGCGAACGGATAAGAAGACAACCGAATGCCTGAGTGTGAGTCTTTTCAACGGCATGTGCTGACTAGTGTATGTGACTAGTCTATGTGTCACTCTGCTGGATTCGGTACGTGCAGTTTCCTGAAGCAAAAACTGGACACTGTGTGGTGAATATGCACGTAGGCATTTGACAGATCAGATCCATGATTATAAATCCTAAATCGGGGCTGACGGTGTCATTTTGTACCCCTAGGCTTCTTAGTCATATCTTTTATCGGGGGTGCCACTATTGTCCTGGTCTGTAGGGGTTGGTGGTACAGTTTGTATTTTCACTGAGATCTAAATAAGACCGAAGAAAATTATATTATTACTGGATATCATTTCTTAATAATGCACTCATAATAAACCATCGTCTAGGCTCAATCTACCTTTTTATATGAGAGCACGGAACGAATTGTAACGCCGAGACTTATTCCCTGACACTTGTACTCTAGGCGTGGTCCCCCCGGGCGGGCCTATGGACAGTAGGTTGTCGTCAGGTGTTTTGTCACAACGCTTCAAACAGCGTAGCAAACAGGACGTACCAAACATGGGCTCCCTTCGGCCAACCCTCTCTCCTCAGCCGCCGGTCCCAACAACCACCTCCCGGCGGCTCCACCAGCTCGAACCAGAGCCGGCACCTTCGGAGCCGCTGGAACTTGCCGAGGTTTCCTGGGCGTCCCTGGGCGCGCGCGGGCTGTTTTCCCGGGACAGGCCGCTGCCTCGCCGCTACTTCAGCCGGAAGACCGCCCGGAGCCTGGACGACTTCGACTCCGTGCACATGATTCTAGCTAAATGGTGAGTACATGTGGGTACTGAAGTAATGAATGAAGACCTTCATTGTACATATATACCACTCGGTTAAGTACAGACAGGTCAGACAAAAGAATAGTTTACAGATTCAATTAGCAGATATAGTCATATACATCGTCAAGCTAGCACGGGTACTACAGTCTGGTAAGTGAAGTCGGCTTCTCGCTTCTTTTTTGTTGGTGGAAATGTAAGAACAGATATGTTTGTCCAAACTATTGAGCTACAATGTTTACATTGAACAAAGGTTTCACTGCAGCATTTTGAAGACAGTATCGAAGTATTTTCTACACATCGGTGATTTTTTTATTCCATAACTTCCTCCTAAGCTGGATTCTCATTTATTCGGAGCTCGTGTGGACTTTTAATCATACATGTATGACAAATGCATAGCCTATGTATACATACAACAAAATACAGTGTATACATACAAGACAAATAGTTATGTTAATCCGCTTTATCAGCACATGTATTTCTAAAGCGTACATTTACCGCGCCTAAAGCTACCCTAGTGCAAAAAAAAAAACAACCCTACAGTCTGTTCCTCTTAGCAGTTGTCTTTTCTATTGGCTCCAGGAATTATCCATAACGAAGTGGGCATTTTTGTTTGTTCACGTAAATGAAAGGAAGAATTGAGGAAAACAAGTGAGAAAGTGGAAATCATTTAAACAAAGCAGCTTAATCTAGTTCCTTAAAAAAGCTCATATTGTTCACCCAAAATGGGTTTCTTTCTAACAATAGAAAACGATGCCGCCTCTCAACTTCTTATCTCTCTATCCGCCTTACAATGTCCGCTGTCCTTCCCAGGAGAGCTCATTTTGATCTAAGTTCCTAAAAAAATGTCACCCTGTCAGCAAATGCGGGTAACTCGAGAGCAAATGTGTCCCCTTGTGGATTGGGTTACGGTGACCCGTGTTTTTGGAACACACTTGTCAGTGACAGTATTAGTTTTCGTTGATATTTGAAGGTAACACACGTCAAGTCTCCACCAGACTAACAACGCGGGCTAGAAAATAGTCAAATTTAGCCAAATATGGAGAATAATTTGCCAGGGGTGTTTGGCCATGGTACGTAGAGCTCATTTGCCAGCGCAGTTAAGTTACCCACACCACGACCCCTGGCCAATTACTAAACCTATTTTTGCCGCGAATTATACTCTCCATGGCCCCTTGGGAAAGCCTGGTGTAGGTACTATTTTTGCCGCGAATTCTATTATCCATAACCCTTGGGAAGACCTAATGGAGGCTATCACTGTGACACGACTCTCAGTTTTTGAAACTTATCCGGCGCATGGATCCGGAGAGATCAAACAAATTCCAGGCGCGAAAATCACATTCAGTGACAGGACTTATTTGTAGCCCTCAATTTCATAAGTCTTTGAAAACACAGCTTTACCTCGCAACAGAAAGACAACTTTCGCAGTTATTTCCATTTCGTTTTGTAGTCTAGTCATGTCACATGAAATCCCGAATAGCTTGCATACGTTATATGACTATAACTTTGACCATTATCAAGAAAACACTGTTGAGACAAACTAATACAAGAACAAGGCTTCCGGAGCGGACTAACTCCCCTGGCATGTTAGTTATCAGTCTATTTGGCCCATTTCTACTCTTTCCAGCCGCTTCTGAAGCCTGGTAGAGGCTATGTCAAGCGGTAACCGGGCTCTGTTCCTTTTTCACCAGACGGATTATGTAGACAATTTATCATACAATTCTTCCCCTGCCGATTTATCCGAAAATTATCGTTTACGTCACCTCATGTATACAGCTGGTGTTTCATCTTTTCATTCTTTTCACAAGGCGACTGAAATCTCTTTTCCTTTTCATCGTGACTTCAGAACAGCTGTCTCTACCTTTTGTAGCACAAAACCAGACAACACCGAAAGTTACCTGTTAACAATGGCACACCTAAGCGCGATAGGGGCGCACAAATCCAGCAGTAGCTTTGTTTAATGTTGTCAGGCCCGGCTGCTGAGTATGGTGTGCTTCCATCGAACACCTACATCTGCCCTACTCTCCAAGCAGAGGTTTAGGCTTCGGCTTTTTTTAAAAAGTGTTTTAGGCGTTTTTATCGGGGTTTCCTTTTGTAGTCTTATCTTTTTTCGCCAGCTAAACTATGGTGGCAAATGGATACTGCCCTGCCAATGATACTGCCTTGCCGATTCGATACTGCCACCGAAAGATTTACTTGAATATTACAGCTACCCGACTATTACTAGATATCAAAGTTTCGGACTGATTTACGTGATAAGCTCCTCCAATCGTCAGGCCTCTGACAGCTTGCTTCTGTGGGAAGCAAAAAGTGAAAATGAAAACTTTAATTGTACGGATTCCATGATACCGGATATTAGCACATACTTTTTAACGCTTCCCTGTGTTACTTAAGGAAGAAGAAAATCTTGGCAAAATCTCATTTAATGCCAACCGTTGTGAAGAAAGGCTTTGATTTATTGAATGCAATATCAACTAACCATGATCACAGGTGCGGTTTACTCTGATCTGCAGACATCAAACACATTTGATTCTACTTCAATCTAGGAGGTCTTTTCAACCTCCTTGCTTCAATTCGATGTTTATCTCTGAATTTAAGTCGTCATACAACAGGTTTTTGTACAGCTCAATGCGTGCGACGACATCAACTATCTAGTAGTTGCAGTTAATACTTTTAAATAGACCAACGTTTTGAACGAAATTGTACAAAAACCAAATCCTTTCTTTGTAACGAAACACCTTTTTTGTAACCCAGGGTACTTAACGCCCAAATTAGCGAGATTAGCGCCGCAAATTATTAGTTAAAATTGGTCCGCTCGCTGCATTACTCAGTTATTTGCATCATCTCTTGACCTCGGTCATGAAAAGGAAGAATTATTCCTAGATTAAGTCTTCTTAGTGTGTTAATCCCTTGTCAATTTGTCTGGAAGACGGGAACTTCGATTACGCTTCCCGATTTAGAAGCAAATCATGAGAAGAAGATAAAGAAGCTGGCGGCTGCATCTGTTCTCTGGGGGTTAGAAGTATGAGGTTATTCCGGTACATCACAGTAGAGTCAACTCGCCGTGAAAGATCACTGAAGATAGTGTTAAAAGCGTAATCGTCAACGAGAGAAATTTGATACTGATAACATTTTTACCGGTTTATTCTCTTCAAGAAGTGTTTGTTTGTTTGTTTGTTTGTTTGCTTGTCTATTTATTTTATTGTTTTATTAGGATCTCCATTAGTGTAAATTTTACACTATTATTCCTGGTATGGAGTCCATAGTGAATCACCTACTTCCAGTACTAGTATTTGGACCATCTCACACCAGGGCGGCCCCTAGTCTTTTTCGAAAGGTGTGGTGGGTTGGAAGGAAGCGTTATTATCATGGTTTGCTGAATTCTTACGTGTGTTTTCATTTTTTTTTCGTCCCTACAGTACAATCACGCCACCCTGGTTGGACCACATACAGCCAGACGGGTCACTGTTTTTCATCGAGGTCAGCGCTGCAGTACAAGAGCGCCACCAAGCGGAAAACAAACGCGCTACATCTATCAGACCGCAGCCTTCCAAGAGATCACAGAACGACAAGGAAAACCGTCCAAACAACAAGAAGAAGTCGGAAGGAGGAAGTGCGAAACTGTTGAAGAAGTTGGAATTAAGGAGAAACAAGAATAACAAGGGACAATCTAGCAAGGGAAACCAGAAAACCAGAGTAGACAGTACGTGGAAGAACAACACCATCTTACAGGAAAAAACTGTCGGCCACTTCGTCAAACATGAAATAATCACGCGAGCGGTGATGGCAGCAAGCATGTGCTTCACATGACTGCTAATACATAGCTGTGGACTTCCACAGAAATCCGTGTAATATAGATAGGAACACTCAATGTTTATAAAATGATGGGTGTACTTTTGCTTTGTGACGCTGGGAGGGGCTGCGTAGCTATTTTCGATGTTGGTATGATTTTCGGAGTTAGCATGTGTTCAATGTTAAATTTACGCAATTTTGTCATGGCAAATTTTGAGTTATGTGTGTTTTCTTTCATTTTTGTTTATTTAGATAAGAAGTTTTAAAAATCTGGTAAAATCTGGTTTCAAGTCTGGATCCTGAAATTTTTGTAATGCCCCGTCCATTCGTAATAATCTACCGTCCATGGATTATAGATCTATAGTATATTATTTTAAACATGATAAATTGTACAATACGCATTTTAACCTACATGTCAGTCCATCGCCTTCTCAGGATCTGCCCCGGTGCCCTCTGGATAGGATTATCCCTGTAAGTGTGACTGTCTGGAGGGAGGATTACTTCCGTCCAATTGCCTATGGAGCCTGTCAAAATAAATTATGAATCTGTTATTCACACTCTATGATTTGGGTCTTTCATTGTAGTAGCGTTTTGTTTCTTTTTTTTAGGTCTGATGGTTTGATAATTGGATCTGTATCTGCATCTGTATAGTAGTCAGTATAACCTAGCCTCTACCAGGCTTCGGGAAGCCGCTGGAAAGAGTAGGAATTGGCCAAATTGACATATAATATGCCAGGGGAGTTGGTCCGCTAAGAGAACAGTTTGATGCATGCTACTTTTCCCAGCCGCTTCCCAAAGCCTGGTAGAGGCTAAGTCTTTCGGCTACATACGTACCAAAAATGAGGGCGATTCGTCAACCGGTTCGCCTCTGCAGTTCCAGAACAAGCTGCTAGGGGGCTCAAACTCACGACACTTCTTCCAGAGCACAAGAGCTATCTACCATGCAAAATTCGTTACCTTAGCATGTCCAGATCACACAAGATATCAAAACCGGAAGTTCCGCTGCAGTACCATAACAAGCCGTCAAGGGGCCCAAAATCTAATCATATCATCAAGACGTCGACCTACAGAACTACCACGTTTCATGACAATCCATCTGTAGCTTTTTGAGTTGTGCTAAACTACATACACACATAAATAATTACACACATAAGTTACATAACGTTACATACATACACGTACACACACACACACACACACACACACACACATAACGTTACACACACATGCAAACGCTACCAAAAGCATAACCTTGTATCTAAAAGTCGGAAAAGGTCGACCTAGCAATATATCAGCCAGTCAGAGACTGTGTCTTTCACGCAGAAAAAGTGTTGAAGATGATATTGTACCTGCATGTGTTCCTTGTGAAATAGAACACCTGTTGGATCGTCTAATTTCATTAACACCAGGTAGCACGTCGGCAGAACGTACTGCACCTGCGCGAAACCCGTAATGTATTGTGCATAGCACTTTGGCAGAACGTCTCATATAAGGTTGTATTAGAGCATATAAGGTTGACAGCCTGTCTGTAGTTTTCAGATGTTGTATAGGAAAAGATATCGTCTGCAACAGGCAAAATTTTGATGCAACGTTGACCAAACATCTAACGAAAAACGTGAAAAATACTGGTTTTCCGCAGGCGCAGTACAGTCTGCCAACGTGCTCCAACAGGTGGTTGCAATTTCGTTCTTTATTGCTAGGGGTCGCTGCAATCCAAGATAAAGATGGCGGCGCCCAGCAGTTCTTCTTGCGTGAACTTCTGCTCGTTTGACGGCTGCAGTGCCGTATTCAAGAAGCTCTCCAAACTGAAGGAACACATACGTTCCCACACAGGGGAGGTAAGTCACTAGGAAACTTTGCTGTCACTTTTGTCTTGTCAATACTTACCGTAACCAGTATCAGAACTTGTCAGAAAACTAGGCACATGTTCAACTTTGTTTTGCCCCCCTCCCCCTCGTTACAAATTGCCTTTTTTGCCTCAAAACTAAAATTCTAAGGCGTACAGCAGTGTCCTTATGAAGACTTCATCACGAAAGTAACGGTATAGATTAGTTACTGGAATATCCTGGGTGCCAGACTGTCGTTAGGACCAGTATACAGGCTAGCTTTTCGGCTCCAGGGCTAGCCTGGGTTTATAAAATGATAGTTAGCATACAGACTCGGGAGCTAAAATAGGTTTGATAACCACTCGGGAGCTAAAATAGGTTGCCTGAGCCAGTATACAGCTTAGCTTCTCGGCTCCAGGGCTAGACTGGGTGCAAGACTGTTGCCAGGGCCAGTACACAGGCTGGCTCCTCGGCTCCAGGGCCAACATGTCCCCAAGGAAATTTTACCACAGACCCCCTCAGTTAGACCTTGAGCTACAGAATCTAACTGGGACTGGCCTGTGTATAGGCCCTGAGAACAGTCTGGCATCTAGGCTATTTACTGGAAAGAATTTTGCGTAACGCCGCCTTTGAACGTTTTTCAGAGACCGTTTGCTTGCAGCGAGCCCGGATGTGAGAAAACTTTCACCAGGAAATCGCACCTGGCCAGACATGGACTCTCCCACTCTGGAGTCAAACAAGTCAAGTGAGTTATAAGATGTTTGTTTAGTTGTACACACTACATCTTCTATAAGGTTCCCAACCACCCAGTGCATCCCTGGTTGGTGCAGCACGTCTGCAGCAAATGAAAGGTAAAAAAAAAAACACAAACACATACGATACATCTATACCGTATATATAAACCCAGTACATGGACTGGTGCATGTAGACAACAGGTCTTTGTTTGTTTGTTTGTTTTGCATAACCGGTAAACCGCCTTTAGGCGTAACACACCAATTTTGTACTGTAGGTACAACCTGCGTAAAACCGGACTGTAAGGTTTGATCCAGTCACACTGGGAAGGACCCCTGCTCTTTTTGATGGGATGTGTGGTGGGATCTTTAATGTGCTCGAGGTGTCGCTCTTCTCAAACACGGGACCTCCAGGTCAATACCTGCACAGCTCCAATTTTACCTGAACTAACCTGCATATGGGATTTCCAGCCCTGGAGTTACAACAGAAAGAATTCTATGTGTGACTTGTCGTCTTTGTGTTCTTGTACCCATCCCAAGATGCACCTGGGCAGGCTGCAGTGACCAGTTCGTCAGTACGACCAACCTGAAGAAGCACATCACTAGGATACACGAGGGGAAGCCATATAAGGTATCACTTACTGTAAATCACGAAACTATTGCGGTCACCTCTCCACTGCCAATTTTTGACAGCGCAAATATGTCTTCCTTGTATGACTACTGTACGACAGGACTGTTTCAACTGTGAATAGAAAACACCGAAAACCTCCCTTTCCCATCTACTGCAAAATGAAAGCAACCCATGGAAGTAGATGCATTTACAATGTCTCCAGCATTGTTACAATACAAATCTATTTCTGATATTCAAATCATCATCATCATATCTGGGCTTTGATTATTCTGCTGTCGGCTTCCCTGTCTCAGGGGTGGGCAGCAGTCGGCTAGACTGGACTCCATGTCTCCATGCGACCCTGTCCTGTGGGTCAATGTTGGACAGTCCGCACATTCTAATGTCATTTAGAATAAATCAAAGCAGTGAATAAATGCAATAAACCCAGAGTTGCTGCCCACTATTGGAGCGGATGTAAACTAACCAGCACCCAGGCTACATTTGTCTTGAACACCGAATCTCATACGTCATAGAGAATCCTGTTTGTGTGTTTGTGTTTCCACAGTGCACCCATGACGGATGTACCAAGGGTTTCCAGAAACACCGGCAGCTCAGGATCCATGAGTACGAGCACACCGGCGTGCTGCCCTTCCCGTAAGCTCACTTTTTGCCATACAGGAGCATTTCTAAACATAAGTTAGTCCTGGTAATATAATGAAGAGTATGAAATTCTAACAATTCAGGGCTCGAAATACATTTTTCTGTATATCTGCACTGGTGCAGATAGACATCAGAAATACCTGCACAGCTCCAATTTTACCTGCACTAAGGTTGCATATACACCCAGTATTTTGAGCCCTGTGACATGCATGTTTTGCTGACATTAATGTTGTAATCTGACTTCGAATGGCCAAGTGGCTGAGGTGAGAGGACACAAGATCGACAGGTCATGGGTTTGATTCTTCGCATTCCTGGCAAAACGTTGTGTCTTTGGGAAAGGCACTTTACACGACTTTCCTCACTCCGCCCAGGTGTAAAATGGGTACCTGACTTTAGTTGTGGAGGTAAAAGGCAGTGTAAGGATAGGGATGGGCTCCACCTTCCAATACCGTGCCCTAGACACAGTGGATTAACAACCCACTGCCCCTACAGTCTGAAAAAGTCTATGGCACTACCTTAACCTTTTTTAACCTTTGTTGTAATCTGATTTTTCAATGTTTTCTTACATGTACTTCATTCTACCCATGAGTTGTTGTGTTAGTTTGCATTGTGGTGCTAACAGGTATTCCCACATTTTGTACCGTTTTCCGTAGCTGTGAGAAATGCAACAAGAGGTTTCTGCTTCCCAGCAAGCTGAACAGGCATCTGAAAGTTCACGAAGGTGAGAGAATTTTTAAAACTTCAACATTTGTATGTTTTTGTACTTGTGTACTTCGATTAGCCCTTCTCTAGTCCTGTCTATGTCAATGATCAGCTGTAACAGTGGGGTTCAAGCGTCACCAACTGGTCTGGACCTTTTAGCCTTGCGGTTAGTGCGTAGGGTTTGTGAGGTGCCAGCCACTTGACTGGCAAAATGTGCCACACAGGGATATCGAATTCAAGGACGAATCTAAAAAAAAAAAGAATAAGGGCAGTAGTGTAACAGTCGCGTTGAAGTGGCACCAACTGACCAGCTGCGTTGGGTTTGGCGCAGGTTTGATTCCCGGGAGCCAAGAGACTGTACTTCTTGCCCCTTTGTCTTTCACAGCTGCCATTAGCAACAATAGTTGGGATTCGAACTCACGAACTCACGAACTCTAGATCCAGAGGCACTGGGTCACTAACCACAGGACTATGCAAACTTTTTCTCCCATGTCATCATGTTGTGTTGATTGCTGGATATGAATTAACTTGTTTTATTTCCTAGGATACAACTGTCGCCTACAGGACTGTGACGCCACCTTTGACAAGTGGTCAGTCCTACAGGCTCACATGAAGGAAAGGCATCCACACAACACAAGTATGTTTGCATATCGTTGTCTTAAAGGTGTGTGCAGGTCTAGAAATCCTTTTTTTCTGCATACCTGCACTGGTGCAACACCTGCACCTGACAGATTCTACCTGCATGTGAAATGACAAACACTTTGTTTCCCTGTAGGTCACAAGTGTGAAGTGTGTGGAAAGGAGTTCTCCATGCAGTGCAGGGTAAGTACAGAAAAAAATATTCCCTAAGTTGCATAATTTGTGTAGGAAGATATAATCTCAACCAAACTGGATTCCTCCACAACTTCTTGAGTTATTGAAGTATAACAAAATCAATTCTCTTGGAGATGCATGCACGGAATTTGTTGGATATTTTCACTATACAAAGTACTATACTATCAGTTCTGATGTGTCACCAAAAAGTCACTGATGTACCACATTCCAGTCTTTGTCTTTTGGTGGCAGTATTGAAGAACTGTGCTGATGATGCTGTGTTTGTCCCCCTCCCCCCCTCACAGTTGACCCAACATGCCCAGATCCACTCCCCATCTCGCGATGTCTTCCCCTGTCCCTTCAACACCTGCCAAAGGTCTTACACTAAGGTAAGGGGCGCAATTCTAAGGTTGTTTCAAAATCTTTACTTCCCGGTACGGAAGTATTGTTTTGGGTGGCTGAGCTGCATGTCTGTCCAGACAGAGTAGGTTGACAGCACGTGGGTGGGGAAGATTGACAGGCAGAATGACAGGTCTAAAAGTCAGACACAAGAAATGGGGTGAACATAAAGATCATGAAAACCCATAAACGTTGTGAACGCAGCTTTTATACATTTTACTCAAATACTTGTACTTGCAACTGTATAGTTTGGCTGCCAACTTCTAAACTTAAATGTTCTACTAAACTATAGAATAGCATGTTGGCAAATTGAGTCCAGGAATAAAGTTGAAACCCTATGGGTACTGATTTAATTTTTCATTTGATGTTGATATTGCATCCCCAGATGTCCAACCTAAAGACCCACATCCAGAGTTACCACGAGTCCAGACGTCCCTTCAGCTGTACCCAGCAGGACTGTAGTAAGACGTTTGCTCACGAGGTAAGCTCTGTAACAGTTATGTTTTTTTTTAAGAAAACAGTTACTCATTCCACTGGATAAAAATTCAAATACTATCCAGTTGCTTGAGTAACTGTTTTGTTGTGTTTCTCATTACCTGGATGTCTGATCTTCATCAAAGTTATATTTTTACTTCTGGGTATGGAAGTATTGTTTTGGGTGGCTGAGTTTTGGGTTTGTCTTGTCCAGGCAGAGTAGGTTGATAGCACTTCCACTTTTTTTGTTCTCCTTAGATCTCGTTGAGAAGGCATGTTAAAGCAGTCCATGACGGCAAGACAAGTCTCCCTCCAAGGGTAAGTCGTCTGGTGTTTCTTACTTGAAGTCAAAAAAAGTTTTACTAGTAATTCATTTTGCCTCAATGAATACATTGATGTGTATCACTTAGTTCCATACACAGAAGAGGTTGAACCAAAATATATGAACTGTAAATTTTTTAACTTATGACAAGTTATGTGGCTTTCTTTTGCAGAAGGAAGGAAAAGTCAGGAAGTGATTAATACCTGATTAAATTACACCATACAATCCCCTCCACAGTTCCATTACATTCCCAAAAACCCAAAACACTTCCCGGAGGTCTGTGCACTTGAAGGCTACGACAATCCAAAATCAAAACACTTCCCGGAAGTTTGAAATCTCCAATTTCTTATTTCTAAGGTATTACTTTCCATTCTTCTTTCTTCAGAAGCCCAGAAAGGTGGGAAAAAGGAAGAGTAACTATGCTTCTCGTCTGACCGGATACAAAGAGTTGAAGACACCAGCGGAGAAGCCATCAAGCCCGGAGGAAGACCCAATAGACCCCGCCTTAATCCACACTGTAGAGGAACCCACTACACCACTCAGCAGCGCCCCCTGTGAAGAACAGTGTGAACTGCAGGCTGTAACAAGTCATGAAGGAGAGACCAGCACAGAGTCAACTACAGACAGGATAGCAGAAAGTCCTCAAATACCTACCAATGAAGACATTGTAGAGGGAAGTCTTATTGTTGGGACTTTACAAACAATAGACTATGTTGAGGAGGGAGACTGTATAAGTGTTAGCAGTAAGGAAGCTATGCCTATGGAGGATCTAAATACAGGTAGCTGCAGTGAAGCTACAGAGGTCAGGGGGCCAGATGGTAGTCTTGTTAGTGGGACTACACAAACAGTGGACTATGTTAAGGAGAACGATTGTATAGATGTTGGCAGCAGTGAAGCTATGGAGGATCCAGGTACATCATGTACTGGTAGTTGCAGTGAAACTACGGAGGTCAATGGGTCAGAGGGTAAAGAGGAAGCATCAGAGGGGGTTCAATTGAGAGTGATGGCATGAGGAGGGATGTTTTTGAAGTCTTTGTCAAGCAGTTGTTCATGTTTGCATGTATAATGTTCAGTTGTACAGAGAAGGCATGAAGAAAAAAACTCTGGAACACTATACAAACTTTGAAAGAGTTTGAAAGGATATCTTTGATAAAGGGCCTGTTGTACATGTGCAGATCATGTTTTATAAGATTAAACCAAAAACGAAACACGGAGCCAAACATACCTGCAACTGGCTGCAAGTACAAAAATTTGCTACTACTATTTTTCTTTTGATAAGATACTCAATGAGAACAATGGTACATTTCTATATTCATCTAGCAAATGTTACACTATATAGATATATTGTAAAATGATTATTTATAATAACTATTTTCAGTATTCACCAGGGAATATTTTACACCTTCCTGTTCCAAGTTGACTCATACTTTTGTATGTTGTACAAATATATGACTGGTTGATATTAAATAGTTCCTGCTGACAGGGACCACAAATCTGATAATTACTTGGAAGTTTTCTTTTGGGTGGGTTTGTCTGTATGCTTGTCCAGAGTAGCTATAGGTTCACAGCCACACACACACACGCACATACATACATTGTTTATTCATACACATAATGAACATGTAAATATCTGATGGGCTTTATTGACATACTCCAAGAAACTATTTCATTTAGTAGATAGAGCAGCATAAAAAATTCAAGCAGATAAAACATTGTTCATATAGCCAGAAGGTGCCTTATGTTATTGTATATAACAATAGGCAAGCGATAGCTTATGTCCAGTTTATTGTACATTCAAGCCAGCACTGAGACTGAGAGTGTTTTTTTTTAGTTCTTTGGGCCACAGCCGCCACAATAATTTAATTTCTTGGTTATCGGAATCATTCAATTCAATTTTTTTTTATTTGTCTGTGGCCCATTTGATACTTTCTGGCCAATTGGATACTGTCTTGCCCAATGAACAGACGTGTTTTGACATTACTGTTGACAGTCTTCCAGTTACATATTGCAGGATTTGATAACAGGTAATCAGAAATTTACAGTACAGAAGTGAACATGAAAACAGTGAACAAAAAAATGTACAGAAAAAATAAGGGATTACAGTAAAACCGCAGCAAAACTTTCACAATCTACAGTATTCCCGAGTCAAAACTTCTCATGTCCATTTGTGGTATGTCAGACGCTGCAAGGCATCCGAGTTTATTTCTTCTTTATTTCTTCTTGCTGGTTCCGGCGTCCTTGTCTGACATGGGCCTGAGTACACAGTTGACGGCAGTTCCCTTCAGTGTGGGAGGAGTCTGGTACACGGCTTTCGCCGTCAAGGACTTCAGAATGTTGTCTGCTAGCTTTACCTGAGGAGAACAGTCAAGTGTTACCTTGGAGAAAACATCTGAAAGAACAGTAAAATGATGTATCTTATGAAATACACTTAACCTTTACAGCATGATACGCAGGGCTTGAAATTTATTTTAGGAATACATGCACTAGTGCATCCAACCATTCTAAGTGCCCCCCAAAAATTGGGTTCACAACATAGAATAAAGTAGAATGTCAACAAAACCAAATTATGAAACTTAAAGCCTCTCTTCAGTGTTTGAATCTGAAATTCTATAGCTAACTGCCTGTTACCGGTATACCATGGTGTTGGAGGCTGTGACAGAGAACCCTGAGCTGGTATTGGACTGATTTTCATAGTGATAAAGAATCCTGAGCTCCTATTGGTAGTTCTGGGAATGGGAATGGTTCTCTTGGGTTAGAGGACAGGTGTATGGCCACAAAGCTCTCAGGGAGGAGGTCCAATCAGCCCCTAACAGTGAGACATTGTGTAACACAGGCTAACTCATGAGTTATCAAACAAATACTTTAATACCATATCCTCCGTTGTCTTCTTGCTGTTCCTGGGATTGCTGATCGAGATCTTGACGAGGGACTTCTTCTCGATGAAGCTGTCAATCTTATGAAGCTTGTGTGAGAGGTCGTGTTTCGTGATGTCTGACGAAAATCTCATGGTGTGCACGGTCCCCACCCCTTTATTTGCCTTCTTCTCTTCCCTCAGTTTCGCTCTCTCCTCCAGCAGTTGCTGCGGAGTCATGAGTTGGTAGGCCGGGTAAGGTTTTGCCTCAGCGTCGATCAGGACTAACCTGACGCCACTGTTTTCGGGATCGTTTACCCGTTTCAAAGCCTGGAAGCTGTGAAGGGCGCCCATGCTCTTTCCTTCCTGGTCTAAAAGGTGGATGGTTCCAGGTCTGATTCTTTGCCCCACAGCGTCCAGAGTCTTGATCTTCACACTTGTAGGGAGCTTGACTTCCGCATGCGGTCTGGTTGAGCTTTGATCGTCGTCATTGGTCGATGCAGATGAGGAAAAACCACGACAACCAATGGCGAAGGTCTTGCCATTGCTGTCATTGGTCGATGCAGATGAGGAAAAACTGCGACAACCAATGGCGAAGGTCTTGCCATTGCTGTCATTGGTTGATGCAGATGAGGAGAAACTACGACAGCCAATGGCAAAGGTCTTGCTGTCATTGGTTGATGCAGATGAGGAAAAACTGCAACAACCAATGGCGTAGGTTTTGACATGATCAAATTTCAAAGTTGTGATGTTTCTTCTTCTCCTCCAGATGATGTTGCTCCCTTGCAGGGGTGTTCTGTTACTTGTTGTCTCATTATTAAAGGATGAAAGTCTTTGGTAAGAAGAAAATTGAACTGGTTTCAAAGTCCACGGCAGACTTCTGTGTTGAACTTGAAAGTTTCTGGTGTAGATGACTGCCATTAACTTGTGCCTGAAACAAATTTATATAGTACATATTGACTTGCAAATTAAAGCACCATAACGTAGCTATACGGGAAACAGTTGACTGATGATTGCCATTGGCAATGATAGCCGTAGGGCGTGCAAAATAAGTCAAATCGGAAAGAATGAACTGAACGTGTGCTTTACCTGAATATGGGCGCCGCCATCTTGGCTACTGAGACATCGGCAATCCTCGGAACAATTCGGGAAATTTCCGAAGGTTGCCGACGACACGACCTCGTTCCCACCGTCCACAGCGTGCCAAAATGGCGGACGTCGAAGAAGAAGAGCAGTGGCTATACGGAGGTTTGTACTTGTGTTTTCTAAGCGAATAGAGTCTTAAATTCCGTTTTGTAGAAGTGTCAAATAATCCTTAGATACTGATGTGTCGTAGAGATTGACTTTGTGGTCAAAAGAAAACTGAACTGTGTCACTTTTGGAGGTAAAAATTCGTAGATTTTTGCACGTGAGAAACCGGCTTTGGTTTTTGTTTTGTCAAGAAACGAGAAGAAATTGGTAAAATCGAGCTCTTGCCGTTTTTGTAGATTTCTCAGCAATGTGTTTTAGTGACAAATTTTTCGATGATCAAAACGTACATGACAAAAAAAATTAAGCTGCTCTACCTTAGATATACTGGGAAGCTCTCTGAAGCATAATTCGACGCCCCCCTCCCCCTTAGAAAAATTATACATGTAGAAAGAAAAGAAACATGCTGATAGTTTTTGCTAGCTTTCTCTGGCCTGTGGGTTCTGTTCTGTATTTCGTCTATCCTCTGTTTGGACTATCTGTGTTTGTAGAGACTATTCTCACCTGGCTCTGACTTGGTGCCTTGTACCACTTCCAGAAACAGATAAATAAAAATTATAAATAAAACAAATTTCAATCATAATTTGTGCAGATGAGGAGGCTGAAGAGACCAAGGCAGAAGAACCACCACCATTGGAGTAAGTACCTGATCTATTATTACAACACATTACAGTATCAAGACAACACAACAGTTAAACTGAAGAACCTATGTATGCAATGGTGAAATTGGTTCTATCTCAATTGGCAAATAACTTTTTGAGTTTTAAAATGTTAACCTACATTTGGTCAACTGCTCATAAAAACTGGTACATTTTAATGATTTTTCTTCCTTTCAAACAGGTCTGCACCAGAAGAAAAGGAAAAGGAAGCTGTGTAAGTACATTTTGTGATTTATTCATTCAATTGTATTCTGGTTCTGGATGGTTACTGGGTGAAAGTGACCGTGAAACCCCTTTAGTTGGGATAAACCCATTGTGCTGTGTCTATTTAGCCTGGGTACCATCCAGATTTTGCTCCCCTACACTTGAAAAAATCACTGGCGTAGGGGAGCAAAATCCGGATGGTACCCAGGCTAGTGTCTGTTTTCCTGGGAAGTATATTTAGTTTCTTTTAAAAGAATAATTCTACAGCTTAGATACTTAAACTTTACACCAGGAATGGAGAGGATCCTGCTCCTGCCGTCACCAGTAACCTGTCAGCTGATGCTCCTGAGTTTGTCACCAAGAAGCCAGCCGAGGGCGGGGAGGACAAGGAGGCAGGAGAGTTGGTATGTTTATTTGTTTGTTTATTTGTTTGTTTCGCATAACCGGTAAACCACCTGTAAGCATAACACACCAGTTTTGTACAGTAAGTACAAGCTGCATAAATCAGTAAGGTTTGAACCACTCACACTGGGAAGGACCTCTACTCTTTTTGATAAGTGTGGTGGGATCTTAAATGCATTTTACGATCTTTAAGTTTAACATGCCTCAAACTGGGGGCCTCTGGCTTTACGTCCCATCCGAGAGGACATCACTAGCAAAACCTAGGTACTCATTTTCACCAGAGTCGAGTGAGGAAATAGGTATAAAGTGCCTTTCCCAAGGACACAACAGTGGAGCCTGCCAGGGATTCAAACCCAGAACCTTCAGTTTCTGAGTAAAGAACCCTAACCACAAGACCATCTTGGCATGTTGTTTTGTTTCCCAGAGTGGGGAGGAGAATCAGGAGGAGGATGCTGATGATGATGACAGTGACAGTGATGATGATGTCCAGGTCACCATCGGGGACATCAAGAGCGCACCAACAGCCTATCCGTGAGTTATCTGTTCTTCTCCTGGCTGTGATTCAGTTTCAGTTTATTTATTTCACCAGCAGTAACACTCAGGTCCATAACAACCTGTTTTTCAGACAATACTGGGTATACAAAGAGCAATTAACAAACTATACAATATTATGATACCACATGCGATTGCGTATGGAATTATTGTTTTGGGTGGCTGAGCTGTGGGTTTGTGTGTCTGTTTGTTTGGACCAAGCAGGCTGACAGCACGTGGGTGGTGGGAAGACAGGTGAAATGACAGGTTAAAAGGTCAGACACAGGAAATGAAGTGAACTTGAAGAACAAACACAGAAACCCAAAATACCTCCAAGAAGTCCTGAAAGCAATCTGTTAGTTATCTGTGCAATTCCTTGAGTTTTGAATGATTGTGTGATTCTTGGGTACGGAAGAATTATTTTTGGCTGCGGATCACCATTTGAATATGTACTGATTTAGTACTTAGTACTGGCTGTAAGCACACCTCAGCTTTAGAAACTTTACTAAAAGTTAAGTTATTAATCATCCTGATGAAGGCGACAGTGGTTGCTGAAAATTTGATCCCTGTATAATTGTGTGTTGGAATATAGTTCAACCTTTTACTATGATTACTACCAACACAGATGAACTTTCATGATTTACTAAAAGTGATTGTTTCTCCACAGTGGCTATGGCGGAACCCCTATGAACCTGGATATAAAGAGAACAGCTGCCTACAGCAGAGGTGGACCAGGTACGTACGGTATATGCAACTTGTCTAGATAGTTATTAGTGTGATCAATACTTCTTAAATTCTGAGTGGTGCAAGTAAAATTTGTCTGGTGCAGGTAATTTTCTATGTTACCAGCACCAGTGCAGAAAAAAGGATTTCAAGCCCAGAATATTGTTTTGATTTTAAAGTCTTCATTTTACCAATAAGACTTTGAATGGATTCTACTTTTTTTTCCAGCTCCTGGCAGCGCCGGGAAGACAGTTAAGGGCATTGACCTCGCTGCCCCGGGCGCCATCAACGGTGTCCCTGTCATTGACTTTGACCTTGACACACTAGAGGACAAGCCATGGAGAAAGCCTGGTGAGTTTTTCCTTTTTACCTCCGGGACAGAAGTATTGTTTTGGGCAGCGCTGGTTTAAGGGGGAGTTTGTATGTATCCTTGTCCTTAGCAGTGATGATTGGAAGTGGGTGGGCGGAGATTGGGTTTCAGTTGATTGACAGGGTTGTGACCCAGTATGCCCAGTGTGGTAGGATGTGTTGTGAATGATAGGTTTTAAAACTGCCAAACTTTTCAAGTAGCATCCACTACTTATGGTCAGTGACTGAGTCAGTAGTACTTGGAACGTCCGACAGTTTTCAAAATCTATCCATTCCTTGAGTGACAGTTTTCATGTGTATCTCATTACCTGGATGTCTAACCTTCATTGACGTAAAAGGCTGAATAAAAGTTCTAAACAGGAACTATGCTGCTCCAGATGTCTTATTTAGGGACGGCTTTCAGTTAGCTTGAGGAATGAATCCAGTCTACTTTATACTTCATTTTCGTAACTGCTGACACTGTTTTTTTGTGTCATGTGATTAGGTGCTGATATCACCGACTACTTCAACTACGGTTTTAACGAGGACTCCTGGAAGATCTATTGTGACAAACAGAAGAGATTACGCATGGATACCAACCTGCAGAAACCCATCTATGTGAGTACTACATACCATGAAAATTGTTAATTCCTGGTATGGAAGTATGGTTTTGGGTGTCTGAGCTGTGGGTTTGTGTGTCTGGAGTAGGTTGACAGCACGTGGGTGGGGATAGATTGACAGGCTGAATGACAAGAGGGCAAACGGTCAGACACAGGACATGGTGTGAACTTGAGAGTAGGTTGACAGCATTTCCTTCTGCAAAGGTAAACATAACCAGAACTGATTTTTGTTCTCTCCAGGTCCATCATGCAGGAAGTACCAATATCAGACAGGACAAGGAAGAACCAAGTGAGTACTGACAACAAACTAAGTCAAAAGTAGAAATCTGTAAGACTTCTTGCTCTCTCAGAACATCCAAGACTCACTCACGAAGTCAAGAAGTAGGTATTGAACTTTCGCAGTGAAAAAAATCACTGAATTGCAGCCAATTTACAAATTTTTGAAACGATCACATCCAATATTGCACATTATATGATTAGAATACAGAACTTGAAATAGTTACATGAAAATATGGTACCACACCAGTGTTCGAAATACCCACTAGCACACTAGCAATTGCTACCTGATTTTCTTGTGCGCTAGTTGCTCCCTGACTCAGGTAGCGCACCACGCAATGTGTAAATATGTACCGCTGAACTCAAAGGTGCACACTGTGCTACCTGGTTCAAAAAAGTATTTCGAACACTGCGTGACACATTGTACTAAATTCCTTAAAAAGGTATTGCACATACATGTAGTAGTAAAAATATAATAAGATAATATGAATGAACAAAAGCATTGTGTCTCTTAACCTTTAGGCCACACAGTGGTGGGAAACCCCATCCAGAGACGCGGCAGCGGGAACTACCGCGCCGGACCCCCGCCCGACCGCAAGGCTGGCGGAGTGATCGACGTGATCGGCGGGGGGATCTCGCGCGTGGAAGGGCGGCGACGGGACAGACCGCCGGACGAGAACGTCATTCCAGTGATGGGGGCTCCTCCTGAGTAAGGACTCAAATGTGACATTGTTTATTTGCACATGAAAAACAAATCATATTTTATTGTAAATGGTAAACGAAAGGGAATATGCAGGAGAAACTAGAAACCTACAAGGTGTTTCAAGGGTTTCCTCTTGAATATGGTACATGTACCACTATTGTAATACCTTCATACTTTTGTTTCGGGTGACTGAGCTGGGGTTTGTTTGTCTGTTTGTCCGGACAGAGTAGGTTGACAGCACTTGGGTGGAAGGCAAAATTGACAGAATGACAGGGAGTCAAAAGACCAGACACAGGAAATAGGTTGAACTTTAAAGAGGGTTGATAGCACATGTGAACTTACATCTTTCATTTTAAACTTAATATGCAAAATGACCTGGAACTTAGTATGGTTGTAGCTTTCACACTACAGATTGGGTAGAAGTAACTAAGAAGAGTCCATTTTGCACAGGGATGTTTTTGGATGAGTCCATCCTTGCAGGGGGTGGAAATAAGAAAATTTTATTTCGGAGTGGGGTGATTTTGTGAGTAAAGGTAACTTTGGCCATTGGGATGAGCCATGCATGTGTGTGTGTTTAGGGGGGGGGGGGATTGGCAGATTGACAGGAGATCAAAAGATCAGACACAGGAAATTGGGTGAACTTTAAGATCAAGAAAACCTGAAATACCTCCTATAAGTCTGAAATCTATTGAAATCTATGTTCATTAAGTGTTGGTTATTAAGATAGTTGTTGTCTTGGCTTAACTTCTGTAATTTCATTTGATACAGGGATGCAGGGAGAGGCATGAGACGAATGCACCCCCCTCCTGGCATGCCCCCTCCTGGACCCCCTCCCAACATGCCCCCTCCCCCCTTCATGCCGCCCCCTCCTGTCAGTTCCGCAGCCCAGCCACCCCCTCCACATCCAGGTGAGTTGGACTCTTCCTTGTGTATAACTGGCAGATTGGTCACCCCCCATGCAACAACATTGGTAGAGCTCAACTTAACTAGAGCTATTACCTGCACCAGACAAATTTTACCTGCACCACTCATAGTTAAGGAAGTATGAATCTGTTCAGAAACCACTGCCATTATTTCTTACACACTTCATATGTGGTGACAGTCAATACAGCTAATGAAAATCTACATACATCTACATTTATGGACTTAGCACATGAACCATTGCAGGTTAGGTGCAGGTAGACATCAGATATGCATATGCAGGTGGGATTTCCAGCCATGTTAACAAAAGTCAAATTCTGACTTTGTGAGAAAGTGTTGCTCATATGTCTAACACCGTACCCTGTCCCTCAGTGATCCACGCAGGAGGAGGTTTCCCAGGTATCCCCATCCCTCCCCCCGGGATGACTGGACCTCCCCCGGGCTTCCCCCCACCCGACAACATGCCACCGTTCGACTGTGAGTACGCAACAAGAATTTGATAATGGTTTTGGTTGGTTGTTTTTTTTATTGAAAATTACTGAATCCTGAAGTTTTTGCCCTTTAGAAAGTCATTTATTTTAACGGTGTTGCTCAATGCAATGCCAATAGTTGACCACTTCGAGGCACTGAACCACTTGAGGTTGGTATGACAGTTGTGTGACTAAGTCAGAAGAAAGCCAGAACAAAGTTTTGAAAGCTTGTAGATTGTATTTGAGAGGGAAGCAGGTGTTTGGGAGGGAGTTCCATAGTTTTGCAGTCCGGGGAAAGTTGCTGTAGAAGGACTGGCAAACAGGAATTTGAACGGTGTAAGGATGTGAACTGGAGGAGAACCTAGTGGCACGCTGAAATGCATCATGTGTTCAGCAGTTTTGTTGGATTCTTACCGTTTCAACTGTTTATTTTACAGCTGGGTTCAACCCAGACCGAGGTCGGTTCCCCCCTCCTGGGCCACCCCCTCCATCCGGCCCCCCTCCCCCTAGTCATGACGACAGGTGAGAGCACTGAATTCTATTATCTTTGTCCTGCTAAGACATTATCATGTTTACCTACACAGAAGGAAAACATATTGTTTTTGCTCTATTTCTTCCTCTTCTTCTCCAAGCAAATAAGGTCAATGACCTGGACCAGACAGCAATTTTTATATTTTCTTGAAATTTTTCTTACCCTTCAGAGGCCAACCACGAGGATATGAAGACAGGCCACCTTACTACAGTGGAGGTAAGGACATGAGATTTGTTTTGTTTTGTTCAGAAATTGTAACATGACAATACAAAGTGTGCACTAGGCAGCAAGTATGCTGATAGCGTGCACACCTAACACATGATACTCATTTACACCTGAGTCAAGTGAGGAAAGTCGTGTAAAGTGCCTTTCCCAAGGGCACAAGGTCAGTGGCATGTCAGGACTCGAACCCGGGACCTCTTGGTTCCGAGTCTAGTACTCTGTCGTTGCGCCACACGACCCCACATATTGACTTCATTGAAGTCTCCATACGGTCATACCGCCACAAAAGCTTCAAGATGTACAGTACATTATTTCTGTGTAACCTTATAACCGGTGCAATTGCCTATTGAGTAGAGTGTTTGCCTTGCATTCTGTAGCCAGTCCCAAGCCGAGTCGCACCAAAGACTTTAAAAATGGTGCATCCTGCTTTTTCTGCTTAGCACTCAGCATTTGGGAAAGAGTATGGGAGTTAAAGACACACCACTACCAGTGGACTAGCCTCCTGCTGTAGTGGCCTGTGTGTATGGGAGTTGGGAGTTGAGAGCATGGGAGTTGATCACACACCACTACCAGTGGACTAGCCCCCTGCTGTAGTGATTGCACAACTGTGTGGCCCAAGGACTATAGAAAGAGAGATGTTTATTCTGTGTAGCCTGACTACTGTATTACTCTATCTTTGCAGACCACCCAGACTTCCCCCCCCTACAACCTGGGGCCGCCCCCCTCGGGCCCCCCTCCCAGCTCCTGGGACCCCGGGCGCCGACCGGAGAACGACGATTACGACTACTTCCCTCCGCTGGGCCCTCACATGGGGAACAGGGGGTCAGACAGTGACTTCTCCAGGTAGGATTGTTTCAGCACATAGGCAGAACGTACTGCATCTGCGCGAAACCCGGATTTTACACAGTTTTCGTTGGATGTTTGGTCAACATTGCATCCGAATTTCGCCTGTTGCAGATGATATCTTTTCTGACACAACAGTGAAAACTATAGACGGGATGTCAACATTAAATGCAACCTGAAACAGAGATGTTCTGCCGAAGTGCACTACAGGTTTCGCGCAGGTGCAATACGTTACTGCCAACGTGCTGATTTGTTTCTAACATCTCCAAAACATCAGGTGGCAAGGTGGTCTTGTTGCTTTGTTTGTTTGTTTGTTTGTTGACTCAGAATCTATAGGTTGTGGGTTCAAATCACTGGCAGGCAAGGTGGTCTTGTGGTTAGGATTGTTGACATGATCATGTATTAATTGATGAGTTATCTATTGGAAAATAACATCCTCCTCCCAACATTACCTGTTTTGAATGCTATATTTATTTAATGTTGTGAGTTTCTGCCTTGTTCAACAGTGACAGTGAGCAGGAGTACCAGAGAAGACAACACAGCAGAGAGAGAACCCGGGAAAGAGAACCCCGCGAGTACCGGGACAGAGATCGGGAAAGAGAGAGGGATAGAGAGAGGGACAGAGAAAGGTTTGTGTACATGGAAATCTGCACATGTCTCCAGAGCACAGTCAAAACTGCCCAAGAAGACCACTCAGTTGACCGATAAAATGTGTTCTCTGTAGGACCACCAAAAAGGTGGTTAGTTTACATTGGCCAGGTGGTCCAAGGGTTGCAGTCCTTAGGATGGGATGTTAAGTCGTGGTCCGCTGTTCATTGTGCTTGTCGAAAAGAGCTAGAGGAATTTCCCCGGTACAATGAATCTGTAAATACTGTATATAGGGTCTGTCTTTTCTGTCACGACCAGTGGAAGATTAGCTCTTCAGTGAGCTAAAACTAAAACTTTTTCAAGATTAATTTCAATTTTTTATGTCACGATTATTCTCTTAGGGACCGACGGCGGGAGGAACGTGACCGAGGGCGGGAGAGAGAGCGTGACCGTAGCCGCGAGCGCGAGCGTGAACGGAGGCACCGGGACCGAGACCGGGAGAACAGCAGGCGGGAAGAGAAAGAGCCGGATGAGAGCAAGGACAGACATCGCTCATCCAGGAGGTACGTTTTGGCAATAATAATGGAATTTTTTATCCAATTTTAACGTATACCGATTTTATAACTTAATCGATCGTTGTGTATGTAATGATTCTCGATTTTAGCTTATGTATATAATGCTCTTTTGCAGTCAATTTGTGTAATATCACACCACCAATTCAGCCTGCGGGCTGCCACTGTTGTGATATAGATGGCGTCATGTCATAATAAAACCACTACTTATTCGATTCAATTCCTTGAAACAGCAAAGCGCACTTGGCAGCCATAGGCTGAATTGCGTGGGGTTTCTTGACATAGTTTGGATATGTAATTCAATGTGTCATAGACTAATTACTCTGGGTGCAATGGCCAAGTGGGTAGAGTGTTCGCCTTGCATTCAGTTAGATCCCCGTGAGTTAGATCCCCAGCCGAGTCATACCAAAGACTTTAGAAATAGTACATACTGCTTTCTCTGCATAGCACTCAGCATTTGGGAAAGAGTATGGGAGTTGAACACACACCACTACCAGTGGACTAGCCACCTGCTGTAGTGGCCTGTGTGTATGGGAGTTGGGAGTTAAACACACACCACTACCAGTGGACTAGCCCCCTGCTGTAGTGGCCTGTGTGTATGGGAGTTGGGAGTTGAGAGTATGGGAGTTAAACACACACCACTACCAGTGCACTAGCCCCCTGCTGTAGTGATTGCACAACACAAGTATTGTGTTTGGTGGCTGAGCTGTGGGTTTGTGTGTCTGTTTGTCTGGACAGTAGCTTGACAGGGAAGATAGACAAGCAAAATGACAGTTTGAAATCTGTCTTTTTTTTCAGGAGACACCGAGACGAGGAGGGAGAAAAGGACTCCTCGGAGCACCGTAGCTCCCGACACAAGCGCAGCAAACACTCCAAACGCTCCAAGGAACGGGACACCTCCAAAACGGAAGAGTCCACGGAAGGGGAGGCGCCACCGGCCGCAGAGGGGGGTGCAGGGGCTGAGGAGCCCATGGAATCCTAGAAGACACCACTGTCAGGGCTTGAAATAATTTTTCTGCATATCTGAATATTTTAACACCAGTCATTGAGTGTTAAGGAGACATGAAGAAGCCGGGTAAGCATGGGCTGTACTACATTGAGACACCACTGCCAGGGCTTGAAATACTTTTTTCTTCATACCTGTACTGGTGCAGGTTTATTTGAGAATTACCTGCACCAGACAAGTTTTACCTACACCACTCAGAATGTCAGAAGTATGGAACACAGTAAAAACTGTTTAGAAATCATTGCCATTATTTCTTTTTCATCTTTCATTCAAGATGTAGGTGGTACCAGTCAATACTCAAATTAAAATCCACATACACCTACATGTGTGTATAAACCCAGTACATGGACCAGTGCAGGTAGACATCAGAAATACCCGCACTAACCTGCATATGCAGGTGGGATTTCCAGCCCTGTCACCACTAAACCACTTGACAGCTAATACTAGTATTCTGTATAATATACATGTACAAAGTGAATGTTTGCCAACAATGCGAGCATCGAATTTCAACATGCAAAATTCAAATCAAGATGTGTACTCGTATATTCAAGTAAAGCTTCTGTCAAGTTAAATAGTAGTGGCCTATCAACACAAGTATTAAAAGAATGGTATGTAATGAAAAGACAGAATTGAATAGAAAATATTGTGTCCCTTGAACTTTTTGTACTTGTATGGACATATACATTGTACCATCATGGTGTTTGCAGTATTGGTGACATCAGACAGAAGTTGGTCTGATGTTCTTGCTAACTCAAGTTTCGGGTAGTTGTTGTACAGATCTCTGTAACAGTTTACAAGACTCTACAGGATAGAAGGTAGTGTTGTGACGTGAGCTGATAAAGACATCCCAATATTAAACCTGTATTGTAGTTGCTTACAGTTTTTATTTCATACCTCTTGTATAAAATGGCCAAGCCCCCCCCCCCACATACTCACACGCACACACACACAAACACACACACACATCTTCCGTTACTGCTATCCTGCAGCCCAAGTCATTTTTGTTCGTTGGAAGCATAGTTTTTATTACCCTGTAAAGTTTATTGTGCTTTCATTCCACCACATCGTCAAAATAATGCTTTGCGGCTTGTATTATTTCCTTTGTACGTATTAGGGATATATAATCATGGTTACTGAAAAATTGGTCTTTTTTGTGTATGAGGAAGGATGGTTGCCATCCTTTTTAGCTTCAGTATGCTCGCTTAGTCTCTCCCTTGCCAAAAAGACTGGGCCCGCAAATATTCTATCCATCTAGTGATGGGCCATTTCAACTGTTGCACACTGGACGGGGCCTCTGCTGTTTGGATTACCAGCATAGCGCTGCTCAGGTTTGACCAATCAGCGCAACAAAGAGAGTGCACTAAAGCTAAGAAGGCTGGCATCTAGGCTATAGATCTATGGAGTCTGTGTTCCTCAGTGTGGTATCTTCAATCGTCCCACCATCTTCAAACGACAAAGAGAGTGTACTAAAGCTAAAAAGGCTGGCATCCAGGCTATTGATCGAGTCGGCATCTCAGTGAGGTATCTTCAGTGGTCCCACCAACAAGTCAGCTTCCTGGCTCCTCATGGCGAGCCACGCCTCCTTCAGGACCAGGAGGGCATGGTCCTCGACGGCTGAGAAGGTGTCCTGGCTGTGCGCCTCTGCCGAGAGGCTGCACCCCACCTCTAGGGACGTGTCTACGGGACAGAGGATACTCCGGGACGCTCCAGCCACGACGTATCTGTACAAACAAACAAACAAAAACAAGAAGAAATCAGAGATTTCAGACTTCTGAAAAGTATTTTGGGTTCATGTGACCTTCAAGTTCTGGCCTTTTGACCTGTTATTCTGCCTGTCAATCTTCCCACAACCCACATACTGTCAACCTACTCTTCATTCCATTTTCTGTGACTTTTTCATCACCTTTCATTCTGCCTGTTAATCTTCCCCACCCATGTGCTGTCAACCTACTTTGCCCGGACAAACAGTCACACAAACCCACACCCAAAACAATACAGAGCAGCAAACTGACATGTTATCTGTCTATTCCAGCCACCTCTGAATCCTGGTAGAGGCTAAACATAATATTACATGCAAAAAGCCTTGCTCCTACCGTGAGTACAGCCTCCTAGCTTTCCGCTGTATGTTGTAGTCCTGGCGGGGATCCGTGTTGAACAGGCGCCGGTACTCCTGCAAGTCCCTCCAGAAATCCACGGCGTTCACCCAGATCTAGGGAGGTGGTTAAACAGATTTTGGTTTGGAATAGAGCCACTTGGTCTGACATTTGTTAACTCAGTTAAACTACATCGTTTATTTACCATGATACCAACTTGTCGAAAACTCACCCAAAGTTGATGTAATTTAATCGGGTATTACTGAACACCACTTCCTGAATTCCTCGCCTCCAACTGTGGGCACGTGCTTGGTCACATTCAGGGTGACCACCTTAGCAATCAACTGTCAAATCACCTCCCACCCAGCAATAAGATGAAGTGCAAAATGTGCTAAATTGTCTTACCAGTAGTTATATTGGCACTATTAACGTGAAAACTTAAGTTTTGTGCTACCTTGTTGCCTGACGCCTCACAGAACTCCTCAAAAAAGTTCCCGGCTCGTTTGTCGTGAACTAGAGTTTGCTCTACTTGCGTCGCTTCCGGTGGCTGGGTGTCGACGCTAGGTTCTTTGTGTTGCCCCCCTGCCGTCTGGGGACGGTTAGCTGGCTTCTCGCGGGATTTACCTTGAACTTTCCCTTCGTGTTCACATTTGCTACTTGGTGTAACTGTAAAACAAGATATCAGAGATATATAACTTCCAGGAAGTAGATCTGTTTTACATTATTGAATAACATCATGAAATGGATGATTACTCATACGATTGCATAACATAATGTACTCTGCTATTACACAGAGGTTTATGTTTCATACCATGATTACACAGTACACATTGCTGGTGACTACGACTCAAGACATACCGGGTCAAAACCCTGTCAATCAACTGAAACCCAGTCTCCACCTACTCACTTCCATATCCTTGTATGAGTTAACTTACTTAGTGCTCGACTATCACACCACCCTTGTAACTCTGGAACCCAAACATACAACCCTCCACCCCCTAAACCAGCACCGCCCAAAACAATACTTCCATCCCTGAAGTTATTCTAGCTGCTTTCACCAGCTAATCCAGCGAGACCTTGCTCTCACCAGCCATTGGTCACTAAGCTAATTATGCTAATTACTTATAAGGCCATAGGTCACTGCCGTTACATACCCCTTCCTGCAGTGTGGCTTGGGGCCGTAGGGGGGCGTGTGGCAGAGAGACAGAAAGACTGCATGTTACTGTCAGCGCCTGGACTGCTTTTTGGCCGGCGTGATGAGGAAGACGACTTTCTGGGCCGCACTTTCGTCATGGGAAACCGTCTCTCCAGGTCCCTCTTCATCCTAAGTTCTTCCTGTTTCTTCTTTGCTTCGTCGTTGCCTTTCTTGTTTTTCGCCTTAGATGGTCTCGTGGCGTGAGTGATGTTTGTTTCTGACTGGAGCTGGTCGACCAGAGGGGTACTGGGATGTTTTTGCGCAGTCAGCCGAGCACTTCTGGACCTGCTGGCACTTTTCTGTCTATCGTCAGTCCAGCATCTACGTGCACGTGAAATTACATCAAAAGTGTTAGGAGTTAGCGTTCATTATAACCCTTCATCCAGTGGACCATGGCTATATCAGTGTGATGCAAAAACACAATTAAATGACAAGTTGCCAGACTGAGTGTTCTTGCAAACGTTTACAAACACTACATCATTTTGAAGTTTGGAGGTCGAACCCAAAGTCAGTTACGAAGGCCCAAAAGCAAAGCCTCCACAGACACAGAAGCTTCTGCAGAGGCTACATTGGGCACATAGGCTGTGAAGACTGTTCTTTTGGTCCTTCGTACAAACTTAGAACGTACGTATACAGTCTCCGCAGACCCTCTACAAAGCCTCCACAGACGTCTCTATAAAGCCTACACCTAAGTAGTGCTAAGCTGTGTTGAGTGCAGCGGCTGCAGAGACTGTACTTTTGGTCCTTCGTACAAAGTTAGGATGCATCTCTAGATCTGACTGCTGTACTTACGTGGCCCGGCGTCCCCCGTAGATCCGTCTGGCTGCGTCTGTGGAGGACCGGAGTCTGGGAATGCACGACTGGGGGCGTGACGTCACATCCGCAGCGTCAAATCCGAGTGATGTTGCTGTGGATAGAGTTTGTGAGTGGCATAAGTGTCAAGGTCAAATCGTACCATTCCAGCTGTTGCATAATGTGTCCACTGAGTCATACTAGCATAGACATTCTTAGATCCACTTTTTGTCACATCAAGAAGGCTCTATTCAATCCCCTTTGTCGCATACAATCCGTTTGTGGAGTCCTTGTAAGAGTAAGAAATCGCAGATTCCAGTCTTTCTGGAAGTATTTGAGGATTGCATGATGTAATCTAACCAGGTATTACAACACTTCCTGAATTCCTCCACATACCCACCTTCAACCATGACCTAACTATCAATCATCAGATGCCAAAACCACCTGCCACCCTATATGGAACCATCGCCACTCGGACAGGAAACACACAAACTCACCAATACGCCACCCAAATCAATACTTCCGTACCATCGGCATTGAACGTACCTGACATGGGGCGCCCCGTGGAATCCACAGAAACTGCCTTCGTATCAAACTGAACCGGAAAGCAACTGACAGACAGACAGGCTCATACATGTAAACTCAGCCACCCAAAACAATACTTCCGCACCCAAAAACATCAAGACGTCAATATTGAACCTACCTGACCTGGGGCGCCCTGAAGAATCCAGAGAGACATATTAAAGTGCCTTCGTAACTGAAACCAAAAGCAGTTAGGACAGACGGACCCATACATGTAAACTCAGCTACCCAAAACAATACTTCCGTACTCAGAAGTACTTAACGTCGACGTTGCGCCAACCTGATGTGGGGCGCCCTGAGGAGTCCAGAGAGACGTCACTGCCTTCGTAGGTGATGAGCGGAGAGCCCTGGTCCCTGCTGCGGAGGAAGCGCGGTAACCAATACTGCAGCAGCGGCTGGACCAGCAGCCTCTGCGCCTCCTGGAGACGGTCTGGCCGCCAGTCACGGATCCTGCCAACCGATTTAAAATGTTAGGCTAGTCTTTACATTCAAAGTACTGACACTAAAGACACTAGTGTATTACGTTTTATGTCTTAGCTGGGCCGCGACAATTAATTAACGTTCGATATGGGTGTTCCGGCCCGTGTGATAACTACCCGTATCACACGGGGTTCTATTTGGTTATCACACGGGCTTCCAAAAGTTCCATAGAATAACTCGAACGCGTTCCGCATGCGCCGCATTCGAAAATTCGAATACCGGATTCGGATGTTGGAATTGATGTTGTTACAATTTTTGTTTAGGACACCAAATTTTGGCACATTTCGCATTGAAATGTGTGTTTTCTCGGGTGGGTATGACATAAATTAAATACAACACGGTGTATTCGGCGGTATCACCCTGAGTGATTGGGTCAGATAGCTGAAGAAGAATTCGATTGGTGACTTAGTCAGAAATTACGAAGAGTCCAATCTTTTTAGAGAGAGAGAAAAAACAGTTTCACTTTTCTACAATATAGTTTACCAACTCATCAGACGAACTTTCATGCTACTAACGTGTTACGTTATGAAGGAGAGATCTGTGACGTGCTGTATATATTTGAGTGTGAAGCAGACACACCTTTGCAATCCCAGTTTCTGCTCCATGTCCATAGACAGTCGCAAGGGGGCGCTGCTGTGTAGATACTTGGTTTGCAGCTTGGCGAGGAACTCTCCCATCTTATGTACGCACTGCTGAACAGGTGGACATAGGAAAACTTCATATAAAAGACATGAGAAACCTTCATTGTGTATATCATTAGCCCTTTGACTGACTCTATAAAGCAGTATTATATGTTTGCAGCTTGGCGAGGGACGCCCCATTTTATTTACGCTCTTCTAAACAGGTGGTAAGAGGAAAACTTGATAAAGATATGAGAAACCTTCAGTTTGCGTATCAAGCTCTTTTACTGAATTTATAAAAAACACTGTATCAATCTGAATGCCATGTACCTGGCAAGCTTAGGCCTAACAAAAGTTAGGATTACAAAAGCCACTAGGAGGCCAACATTTGACCTTGACGACCTTAACCTTAGTTTTCCCAAGACCTGCCCACATACCAAATATCGTCAATCCATAAATGTCTGTTTAAGTTATGTTGACCACAAGTATCCGGAAACACACACATAGACACCGACAGACAGACACACACACACATGCACATACACACAAAGACCAAAAACAATACCTCCATTTTTCATGGAGGTAAAATGTGAGTGGGAACAAACCTGTATGAACCTGGTGTGGTCCGCGTCTAGCCACAGACTCCACTTGACTTCCCCGCTGGTGCTCTTCAGAAACTCCCCGAACTCTGCCATCGTCTCTTTATCGGCGATACCGCGGCCGTACACCGCCAGGTAGCCGGATGGGTCCTCGTCAACACATCCCACATCGATATCACCTTCCTCCGTTTCTAGAATGTTAAAGGCACCCAACCAAAGCGATTTCAGGGTGGGAAAACTGGATTTTCAAAGTCAATTTGCTGGTTCTACGTGGTACGTTGAATCAACCCTACCTCATCCTGGGCACACTGATATCTTTGAGGCAAAAATGCGATGTCGCTGACGGAAAACGGTTGCTTGTGCCGTGTCGTATAGGCTGGTTCTAGCTATCTATTGGTGGCAGGGACTCCTCACGTAGCTTGCTTTGGGGGCTATTTCAAACACTTCAAGTATGAAATGATGACGAAAATGTTCCAAGAAATGGCAGTAAATGTCGATATCAGATAGATCTACTCATCCAGTGAGTGTTTCTTGCTTTGTCTCAATGACATTGCTTTGGGTACCTGTAAGTCCGGTATCCACGCCCATACACGCAGCAGGGGAGTGCAGGTACGGGCTAGGACTGCGCCTATCGGCCATCCTGACCAGTTCTCTTGAAGGGACTTTCTTCTTTCTCGGCGGTGGTTTGGCCATGTACACGTCAAAACCTGCGAAAATGGCAATTTTAGGATTTGTAAATGGCAAACCACATATGTGTGTGTGCGTGTGTGTGTGTATATATATATGTGTGTGTGTGTGTGTGTGTGTGTGTGTGTGTGTGTGTGTGTGTGTGCGTGTGTGTGTGTGTGTGTGAGTGTGTGTGTGTGTGTGTGTGTGTGTGTGTGTGTGCTGCGATGCATCATTTCCCTCAATAATAATAATAATATCAATGTAACATTCAACATCCAACCATTTCGGGTACTCACCGCCTCCCAGTTGTACATAGGGTGGCGGACAGGGAGTAGCGCCCCTGCCCATTGAGGAGCTGGTTCTCTTAAATCACAAACAGACTTACAAACCAAGCGACCATATTTCACCTTACACCCCCCGTGTCAAGAGTCTTCAACTAAACGAAGTTCATCTTTTCCTAGAACTATCGTAGAGTGGAACTCGCTGCCACCAAGTACAGTAGGGGCATCATCACTAGTTTTAAACATTGTTTAGACGTTTAAAGGCTAGGACTAGGTGTAACATGTCGTTCGGTGTAATGTAGCCAGCTGCCGCCGCGCCGCCTGCCTGCGAAGCTGGTGTGTTACGCCGAAGGGCGGTTATACCGGCTATACAGATACAGATACAGAAGCTGGTGTGTTACGCCGAAGGGCGGTTATACCGGCTATACAGATACAGATACAGAAGCTGGTGTGTTACGCCGAAGGGCGGTTTTACCGGCTATACAGATACAGAAGCTGGGGTGTTACGCCGTAGGGCGATTATACCGGCTATACTGGAAAGACACAGATACAGATACAGATACAGATACAAACGTAACCGAAGAAGAAGATTACACAACAACCTTTTTGTTTGAAGAGAGTGCCGTAACTTGTGGATGGGGGTGGGGGGTTGTTAGAGTCCTTGTCGCTCGGGCTGGTGGTGGTAGTTTCCGCCTGCTTGGCCCAGGCGTACCACTGTTTGGTCTGGGTTGGGTTGGTCTGGCCGAGACAGACGCACATACTCTTCACAAACCTTTAGAACAAAACAAAAACCCAGGAGATTTCAAACTTCCAAGAAGTAGATATAGTTTGCGTTATTGAAGTGCATCATAGAATGCGCTATTACTTACTTTGGAATCCAAACATACAAACCTGGTGCCACCCAAAACAATACTTCCGTCCCGGAAGAAATAGCACAACGTAACACGACATGGTGGAAAGAGCTCAAGGCTTAGCGATGAATAGACAGCAACATCGACTAGTGTTTCTTTTGTATGGTTTTTCATAAGAAGCACAACTCGGACGTTAGGAATTTACAAAACACACACAGCAAGTCACCACACACACACACACACACACACACACACACACACACACACACACACACACACACACACACACACACACACACATACACACACACACACACCAACTCACCTGAACGAACTCAACAAATAACAACGTCAGCATGAACCTATCCAGTGAAACTAAAAAAAAATACCTGTCAAATTCTTCATCTTCGTCATTGACGGTGTCCTTAGAGTCAGTGTCTGGGTCCTCTAGAGCGTGTCGCGGAGCCCAGGGCCTGTACTCTGGGTCAACGTGTAGGTACAGGCCGGAGGTACAGGCCGGGACCTGTAGTTTTCATACCGTTGTAAGGACAGGACGTTACAGACATCAAATCTTCAAAAGATCTGGCGTTATTGGCGTACATTTTATTACGCGAAACAACAATGCCTGAGTCCACATACACACACAGCTACTGTGCTAGGACAGGCTTTTGAGGAAATCAAATCTTAAATCTTTAAAAGATCTGACGTTATTGACGTACAGTTTATTTCCGCGAGACAATAGTGCCATGCTTTAGTCCATACAGAGCTATTCTGCTAGGTTCGCTAAGTACTTCATTCAGAAGTTCTTAACGGGTGCTTGCTTCTGTTTGGTCGTTGTCAATGTTTGGTCATTGTTACATCAAAATTTTGCCCGTTGCAGACCATATATCTTTTACGACACAACATTTGAAAACTATAGACGGGATGTCACCCTTAAATACGTGAACACGACCTTAAACGAGACGTTCTGCCAACGTGCTATGCACAATACATCACGGGTTTCGTGTAGGCGCAGTACGTTCTGCCGACGTGCTTAAAAATCATGAGGAACGCTTGGATCAACGTTGACTATATACTCCTGTCACCTGTGAGAGCAGCTTGGCCAGGCGGTACTTGGAGTAGTATCTGCTCTGTAAGAAGGCGGGCAGGCGGTGAACCTTGATCCACACCAGACCCTGCAGCTTGTCCAGCTGGGCTCCCAACGAGTCGTCTGTAGACGCGGGAAATGGTGTTACAAATAAATATTAACCGGTCTGTCCTTGGTGCTGAACGCTTTCCGTACTATGGATGAATAAAGAGCAGACCTATTTCTAACAGCCAAGCGTATAGCGTACAGCAAATTACCTTCGTCCAAAAATAGAGGGGATGGAAGATCAGCACCAAGGACAGGTATATCTTGGTGGTGCCCTGTTTTGCTCAAAAACAACACGAAAGCAAGCAAGGAATTGACCCACCTACTCTCCAAGCAGAGGTTTAGGCTTCGGCGTATTTCTGACGTGTTTTAGGCGTTTTTATCGGGCTTTTTTTTTCGTTCTGGTATTTTTTTTAATGCTTGGGTATCGTATTGGATACTGTCTGGCAAATGGATACTGCCTGGCCACTTTGATACTGTCTTTGCAGCCACCAAAATATCTGCTTGGAGATTATAACCCACCTTCCCTGCTGGTCCTCCGGCTCTCCCGTAAGAACGGCGCCGGGTTCTCCCCCCTGTTCATGGCCCGTACGGCCCGACACGCCCAGCACCCTCCCCCCACCATGTCAAACACCCCGGCCTCCGCGTTGTACCGAAGCCGCAGGGCAAAGGACGGCAGGCCCAGGAAGGCGTTGAAATATTCCACGAACAGAGCATCGTTGTCCAAGAACAACTCCAAATTGTCCAGATTCACAACT
The DNA here is from genome assembly GCA_013266295.2 of Branchiostoma floridae x Branchiostoma japonicum. Lineage (NCBI taxonomy): Eukaryota > Metazoa > Chordata > Leptocardii > Amphioxiformes > Branchiostomatidae > Branchiostoma > Branchiostoma floridae x Branchiostoma japonicum. Next base: position 1,637,912 of record CM023827.1, read on the forward strand.
GGCGGTTCCGAGCTCAGCTTCAAGACTGGCATTTTTGTTTGTTTGTTTTGTTTTTTTCCTGGTGGTTTCAATTTGTCATAATGGAAGGAATATAAAATGGTGACGTCAAAATGAAAACGCCACAACGCGAATCAAACAATGGCGATTTGACTTGTTCCAGAACATGTACAACGTAGATAGAACGCCAATGTCTGTGCAGGTACCCAAAACACTTACTGGAAGTCTGAAATCTGTCTGATTTCTTGCTGTGTTTGTCTGCAGTTTAACAACTTAAAAGATGGATTGTTATGAAAGTTGGTATGTGGGTAGGTGTCAAATTACCTTTTGTGTTGGGTCAAAAGTTTTAACTTTAAACATGACTAGGATATGATCTCAGATTAAAAAAATCAGTCATCTTTTCAGCGAGAAGTCTTCATTTATTAGTACAATGTATTGACATGGCTACTATATAATGTCAATATATCATTAGGCAATTTTTTTAGTATGGTAATAACTTTATAGATATTTACATCACACAGCATTGTGTCATAAAAGAAAATTCTTCCTAACTTGAACTGACCGAAAATTTTGCAACGAAACTGATACGAGAGCAACTATCATAAGAAGAGACCACTTTGTTTGACTTGACAATTGACTTGTGTGAATACATCAATTTGCTAAGAGTATACACTGTATAATTAGCATACAATATATTCTGTCTACTCCCATAATCTATTCATTAGGCCACACTGGTCAGATTATATGGATGACATCATCTGCACACGCATTACTTTTTGTCCGATCCCTTCCCCAAAACCCAGAAAAAAGTTTGCGACCATACTGTTTCTTTAGGTACTTGAAGGATGACAGAGGTTGAAAGGAAAAGAAGAAGATGCCAGAGGAAGGGAAGCAGGGCTCGAATTGCCACTGGCTTGCACCACCAAGTCTTCCAAAGTCAAAGATGTACAAGAGCAAAAACAAAGAATTTATTGTTTGGTACACCATGCTCTGTCTGTTCAGTCATATGTTCAACCTTCCTTGCCACTTAGATTTCATGATTATGAAGGCAACTTTATTTTTTTTGCATGCTTGCATCAGTTTTGGGGTTCCCAGAGGATGTCATCCATATACTAGTAATCAAATCAGTATAGCCTTAACATTCAACCACACTTCTACCAAAGTAAGGTATAGCAAAACATCAGTATGTCCAGTAATATCTAGGAGTGGTAGGACTGATACCTGTGCATGAGATATACCTTCCTGTAATGTATGACTTGTATTCATTGACAACAACATCCAACACATTAATATCATTGTACCTAAGTTGCATTGTCAAAGCTACAGTAGGAATGTCATGCTTTTCCATAATCCACAGATACTGCTACACCACTTCAAGTGATTATATTATGTAGACCTTTGGTAATCAGAGTCACAATTGTTAACTTTTATAGTCGTAAACAGAATTATCAAATCTACAACACATCTGCAAGCTATAGAATCAAGAGGCTGTCCTAGGAAGTATAAAATCTCAGAGGCAAATTAAACTGCATGTAGAAAACAATAAAAGTGGGAGAGGGGTTTCATTATGTACAAGTATATGCCCATACTAGTACATGTATACATAGTAACAACAAATGGATGGAGACCTATTATTCAAACTGCCATGTTGCATCAGTCTCAATGCTACCCTCTTCAGTTGAATCAGTAGTTCAGTTGAATCCAATTCCCATGGTGGAAAAAAGTATTTCAAGACATCGTCATGTCTTGACAACAATAATTAATATAGTACTAGTAATTTCTAGGTTTAGTACATACATGTAGATCTAGCCTGTTATTATATATGTTAGGTTTATCAATTTACAATATCTGATTCAATCGCAGTCTGCTATTATAAACATAGCAGGCAAAGACGTCATCAATTCTTCAGACAAAGAAATCTCTTCAGGTATTCTGGAAGCGGCAGCTTCTTCACAGCCTTAGGGAGATAAGTTTCTCCTATAGATTTCCTAATCTTATATAAGCAGAGATCCTTAAGTGTCCTTGGATTGGTGGACAGCTCCAGAAGCCTGTCGCAGAGCTGGTTGTCCCTGACGATTTCGTTCGGCATCTGTCCGTCTTCGTTTCGGAGGTCGAACTGTCCCGACGCTCGGAGGAGCAAGTTTAGACTTTCGTCGTCGTTCACGTCGTTGAGCCCCCGCGCCTGGATGAGCGAGGCGCGGTAGACCGGCGAGTAGCCGTTGTAGTTTTCGGTGCGCACCTCGGCACCGTACTGCAGCAGGATTTCCACCGCCTCGAGGTTGCCCTTCATGGCGGCCCAGCTCAGTGGCGTGTCGCTGTTGTAGTCGACGGAGTTCACAGCGGCGCCGTGCTGGAGGAGGACCTTCAGGCACGGCGCGTTGTTGCGGTAAGCGGCCCAGTGCAGCGGCGTGTCCTGGTTCCCGTCCGGCGCGTTGATGAAGGCCCCGTGCTGCAGCAGGATGGAGACACAGTTGGAGTCCTTCTCGGCTGCGTAGTGCAGGGCAGTGCGACCGTAGCCGTCCTTGGAATTCACCTACAATAGAAAAATTTCCTTGGAAGTTATATGTATAGCGGTCTAACATAAATCTTCAACCCATGGGTTCCATATTAATTAATTAACTAATTAATTAAGAAAGAAAGAAAGAATTATGGCCTGTAGTCTTTGAAAATGTTGTTTCTACAATAGAAAAATTCCCGTGTAAGTTATAAGTATAGAAGTCCAAAAGAAACCTTCAACCCATTGGTTCCATATTAATTAATTGACTAATTAATTAAGAAAGAAAGAAAGAATTATGGCCTGTAGTGTTTGAAAATGTTGTTTCTACAATAGAAAAATCCCCTTGGAAGTATAGTGGTCCAAAATAAATCTTCAATCCATTGGTTCCATATTAATCAACTAATTAATTAAGAAAGAAAGAATTATGGCCTGTAGTCTGAAAATGTTTGTTTTTTTGGTGGCTGAGCTGTGGGTTTGTGTATCTGTTTGTCTGGACAGAGTAGGTTGACAGCACGTGGGTGGGGGTGGGGGGAAGATTGACAGGCAGAATGGCAGGTCAAAAGGTCAGAGACAGGAAAAGGGGTGACCTTGAAGGCCAGAAAAACCCTAAATACTTCCCGGAAGTCTGAAATCTCACATTTCTTGTTGGACATGAGTTGATACCAGTATTTTTAATGTTATGTGTATGTTATGTATGTTACAAATTAAGACTCCAGGAAGAGTAGTGAAGTCATACATAATGTACTGTCACTAAATGGAGTTCTTTTAAACAGTAAACATGAATAAACTTACGTCCGCGCCTCTCTCCAAGAGCATTTCTGCACAGCGCGCATCGCTGACCATGCAGGCACAGTGCAGCGGGCGCAGGGTCCCGTGGACACAGTTGATGTCCGCGCCCTTGTTGATCAGGTCTTCCACATCGTCCTTGGTACAGATCTCCCAGTCACAGATCACGTGGATCAGCCTCTCGTTCAGCTCGTAGCAGGTTTGTGTGTTCTCCATGATGTACCACATGGTCATATCTCACATTCAGGGAGCTAGGGGAACAAAACAGATTCATAAGACTTCTGTTTGTTGAGCTATTGTGACAGGCTGAACAAAAGTTTTAAACGGGAACTGTGGCTCCAGATGTCTTACTGAGGGACGACTGCGGTGTGCTAGATATCGGTTAGCTGAGGAACGAATCCACTCTACTTTATACAGCCTCTCTGCACTGACCTGCAATTGAATTTAATATGCATGCCCTGAATTGACATATGTTTAAATTGTAGATAAGCACCTCCACCAGGCCTTCCTAAAGGGGGTTTGGATAGTAGAATTAGGCAAAAATAGGGTCTGACTGGCCAGGGGAGTGGGTCTCCTAGCTGTCAAGCACCCCTGGGAAGTTACTCTCCCTATTTGTCTAAATTCTACTGTTTTTCAACCTGCATTGTTGGTCTGGTATAGAGGAACCTCTATGTACAATGGCCATCTCCTAAATGTTACATAGCCTTCATACTTAAGGGGTCAAGCCTGGGCAGTATGATCTCTCAATCAGCTCTAATTCATTCTCCACTTTTAGACTCCAATGTTTACAGAGAGATGGTCTCACACTATATAGTCACACTGCTGACTACACACAGAATGTCCCACCAGGGTTCTGTAGTCAGGACAGCATGATTTTTTTTGATTTTTTTTATTTATTCTGTTTTCTTTAGCCAGGGTAGCCCGCTCAGTGATTAACACTGCTAAGTACAGAGGGGCCCTGGACATGATAAAAATATGTTGTTGTTGTTATTCACTAACTGCTATTTATAAAACCTGCCTTCATGATCAACATGCTTTACTATGCAAGAGTCAACAAATTAATATGTGGCAGACAAGACTACATATATGGATAAAAACATTTGTGTTCTAGGGTCAACATTGATGATTTCGTCAGGAGATAGATATCCATAATCATATGATAATGTCTCTGTTGGCTTGTGACAAGCCGGGGTACTTAAAAGAGTCTTAAAGGTTAAACTGGAAAAATAAAATGTTGTACGTGTTAAGACATCGGTGCATTTCATCTTTTCTTGAGCAGACTTTCTGCTTATAATCGTTCGTTGCGTGACCACAATCTCATACACATCACAATTATGTTGTTGTTTATTGCGGCATTGTTTATAATTTTTGCCATACGCCCCCTCCCCAAATGTATACTATCCAATATCCATACAAATTATCATATACACACCGCTCAAACCTGTACAATGACTCCGTGGCAAAACTGTGTCTCTCCAAAACAACTACAGCAGCGCAGTGCGGCACTACTTTCTTCACAACCTGCGTTTACATCTCGTATAGTTTGATTAATTTAAAAGGACCTGGACGGATATGCCACGAAATCAGCTGATTACATTTTGTGATTCCCCCCAAAAATCGGCCAGTTAATCCATAAAAATCATCATCTGCATAACCCGAAGATGTTATTCTTTCAATCGTGCCAGTATTTGAATGTTAACCGGTGGAAAATAAACAGAAAATCTTACCAAAAACGGGAGCCGGGCAGCCCAGCCGGAACACTGTGTACACAGTATGTTGGTATAGGCTCGTGACCTTTGACATCCAAGATGGCGGACGTTCTCTTCGAGGGGACGGCGAAGTCAGGATTGTTCGAGAAAAATCGCTTTATTTGTGTGTTACTATTATACTAGTAGTATGAGCCTTGGTAGGGATATCGTATTTTTCTCATTTGTACACTGGAGAGAATTTAGCCTATCGAAATGTTGCTAAAAAACGCAGAGTTTGCACAATAGTTTGACGAATATTGTAGTTCCCGTACCAAGGGCTTTCCTCCTTGATGGGACCAAAACTAACAGTCATAGTGAGTTAGAAAGACTGATGACCTCCCCACCTCGAGAGTAATCAATACAGGCGATATTTTTTATAAGTCCTAAAAGCACCCTGCGATGACAAGTCCATGTTGTTGGTTGTTGTCTGTTATTCTCGCCAGACGTGGTCTGGGTTTCACATTATTGGTTCAGCTTCGTGTCAATGTTCAGTCTGGGTTTTTGTGTTTAGTCTGTGTGTGCTTTCAGACATTCAATGTACCGGGAGTTCCGTACACATCTATATGAATGGTTGCATGAATGGTTTGCTACAAGTAAGGCACCATACAGTATAAACCTTATAATCCAACTCACACCAAGGAGCTTCTATCGCTTGCTCACACTAATAATATGGGCAGCCATCTTCCCGGGCGACCTCACATTCAGTGCTCGGATACACACATGTATCTAATACATTTGTGTACTTTATATATATGTTACTAATGCACACTAATCTCACACACAATTTATGATTCAGACATGTCAACCTCAAAGGGAAAAGGCAATGCATTTATTTACAACTGTACCATTAAGAAGGATTCAAACTTTATTTGATGAAATCATGGAGTTAAAAATAAGATTTTAACTCCATGATGAAATATATGCATCAATTAACGTACATGTATAGCAAACCTATAATATGACTCATGATGATGTCATGTACATCATGGACCTTATAGCTTTGCCCTCTCTTGTTCATACAAGTCAAACAAACAGCGCACAATGTCATCCTCCCCTCTTTTGACTTGAAACAACAAGGAGACCGGCTTGGACGGGATTTCCCATGACTGTACATCCAACATGTCTCCCAGGAAAGCCTCTTTCTGAAACAACATGGCGATTTTCTTTACAGGATATTTCAGCGAAGGGTAGCTACCGGTCTTCGTACCAAACGCAGCCGTGTCGGAACAGAGTCGGATATAAACAGACTGGTTAGTGTGGCCGTTGACGTCAATATCGCTCTCTTTGACCCTAAACTTGTGGGAGTACGCCGGTGGATTGGAGGTCACTGGCAGGCTAAATGTTGGCCGGGGACCCTTTCCCTTCAGCTGCAGATTTTGTGGAAGGGCGGTTGGCTGGCGAGTCGACATGTCCACGTGGACCAACTGACAGCTGTAGTGGCAGAGTGTCTTGGGTCTTTGTGAGACGAATCTCGGCATTGAAGATCAAAGATGTCTTGCCGACATACCCAACCCCAGACACGACTTCTACAGTGGAGTTGAACTTGACCTTAGAGTAGAGTTCTGGATGTAGATAGAACTCCTGGTACCGTACGAAGGTGGCGGCTGTCTCTTGGAGACCCGGAATGTAGAAAGGCTGTTCACGTCCAGGGCCACCCATCATTTGCGCAAGGGTCCAAAGCTTCAGGACGCCCGTGCGATCAAAGTGGAATGGACTGAGTTCGTAGGATGTCACGAGCTTGGTGCCGTCTTCACTCAACCTTGGCATATTGACTCCTTGCACAGACTACTAAACGACTCCAGTATCAATACATGCAGGTTCGGGCAGAATGTGAGCTGAAGACGAGCCGAACGAAAACACCATGCCCGTGTGTCAAGTTGTACGCACAAATAACCTAGAGTTAGCCTTGACCTTTGATATCCAATATGGCGGACTTCGATCATTCATGTCCGGGGTCATTCACGTGTCATTTAAGGACAGTAGGGGAGGACCATTATCCATTGGGGCATCCTGGTCAGATATTTATAGTTCGTGTATTTTTGTTAGAGCTAACATAAGATCAAAGCTCAAGCACGGTACCGCTGGATATGTATCTTGTCTTTGTTTTTTTCAATGAAAATTAAAAAACACAAACACATATGTACAAATCTACAGAAATTTTGACACAGGAAAAGACATTGTTTACGACTGTATACAACTTAATTTTGATGCATCATAGTCTGATAAACCGTATATGTTACCATGGACGGAGTTTACTTGTGACCATTACATTTTGTCTCGATCGGGAACCATGGATGTCTTTTTAAAGCTTTGCCCTCTCTTGTTCATACAATTCAAACAAACAGCGCACAATGTCATCCTTCCCTCTTTTGACCTGAAACAACAAGGAGACCGGCTTGGACGGGATTTCCCATGACTGCACATCCAACATGTCTCCCAGGAAAGCCTCTTTCTGAAACAACATGGCGATTTTCTTCACAGAATATTTCAGAAAGTCACCCGATATCGATGGGTAGCTACCGGCCTTCGTACCAAACGCAGCCGTGTCGGAACAGAGTCGGATATAAACAGACTGGTTAGTATGGCCGTTGACGTCAATATCGCTCTCTTCGACCCTAAACTTGTGGGAGTACGCCGGTGGATTGGAGGTCACTGGCAGGCTAAACGTTGGCCGGGGGCCCTTTCCCTTCCGCTGCAGATTTTGTGGAAGGGCGGTCGGCTGGCGAGTCGACATGTCCACGTGGATCAACTGGCCGCTGAAGTGGCACAGGATGTCTTGCCCGCCCCCGGTCTTTGCGAGACGAACATCTCCTTTGCAGATATAGGATGTCTTGCCGACATACCCAACCCCATACACGAATTCTACAGTGGAGTTGAACTTGACCTTAGAGTAGAGTTCTGGATGTAGATAGAACTCCTGGTACCGTGCGAAGAGAGCGACCGTCTCGAGGTAGCCTGGAATGGAGAAGACATCCGACTGGTGGATTCCAGAGTTCCCCATCAGTTGCGCAAGGGTCCAAAGTTTCAGGACGCCCGTGCGATCAAAGTGGAATGGACTGAGTTCGTAGGATGTCACGAGCTTGGTGCCGTCTTCACTCAACCTGGACATGTTGACTCCTTACACAGACTTATAAACGACTCCAGTTATAATACATGCAGGTTCGGGCCGAATGTGAGCTGAAGAGAAGCCGAACGAAAACACCGTGCCCGTGTGTCAAGTTGTACGCACAAATAACCCAGAGTTAGTCTTGACCTTTGATATCCAATATGGCGGACTTCGATCATTCATGTTCGACGTCATGATCATTCACGTGTAGCATGCTGGGCAGATATTTATATTTCATGTAATTTACACTTTGTGTTTATAAAACTGTATGGCCTTTTGGACATAATATTTCCATGTGAAAAAACAAAAGTTGACACAGCATTATTTTCTAATATTCATAGTGGGAAAATATCGTTAAATGCGAAGATTTCAGACTTCTATGAAGTATTTTTTTTGGTGAACTTCACACCCCTCCTCAAGAGACTCCATGCGGCTGAGGCAAGTACTGCAACCAAAGGTCTTTGGAACTCGGCCTTCGGAAGGTTGCAGTACTTCAGTCAGCCGTATAGTGTCTCTTCTGAACCGCGTATAGACAACTAGCGGAGGTGAGCAATCACCTGTTTTTTCTTCCCCTCCATTTTGCAATGGAGAAGTTAAATAAAGAAATTAAAAGTGTAGGTTGACAGAAGGCAGTTTATTCCCATCCTTTCAGCACTAGCTGATGCCAATAACTGTCCATATTACTTATGCTTTTAATTACATGTATGACAAAGATTCTTACCAAATGCAATAATAATGATAGCATCTAATAACATTTGCTATAAAAAGAAAAGAACTGGCCAACTTTAAACAAGGCTGCATCTACATTTTGTGAATCTAATAAGGCTATAAGTAAAGTTTATTCATCGAAACATCAAGACAATTTAGACATTTGTTCTGAACAGCACACCTGGCCTGCAAGCTTGTTCAGTTTCACTGAAAAGTCAAAATTCTTCAACTCTAGAACAAAAGACTGACTTTGAACACATTTGAATTTAACAAAAGCAATAGAATAATATTGTGTCTGCAAGATGTTACACTCAGAAACAAAAAAACATGCAGGTACATGATTATACTGATGAGTTGTCCTAAGCTCAAGAAACAAAAGTCAATTTTATGCGATAATGCATCAGAAAGATCCACTTTACTTGTATTAAGACGTACATTTCACAAGAAGTCACTTCTTTAAGAAGTGATCAGGCAGTGAAGTAGCTGAGCTAACTACTTTATCCTAGCCAGTGAAGACAGCTGCAGTTTTAAGACATTACATATCTCTGTACACCATTTCTTAATGTCTTACAAAACAACTTACATTAAATTCAGTGCCTAGACTACATATTACCTAACAATACCTAACAATTGGTCTGAGTCTAGATACTACATCATATACAACTGTAGTACGTGCATACTGCCAGAGCACTTTAATTATTATTTCTTTTTTCACTACAAAAACAGCTCCTTTTAAAGGTTAAATGCTATATCATGGTCATTATGTACAATGGCTTAAATGATGACAAAAATTGTCATTTGCTGCTTTCCTGAAGTAAAATTAAACTAGCAATGCACAATACAAAATCTAAGAGTAAAAAAACTTAAGCACTTAGTTAGTAACTAAAATTACTACTAAGAGGATTATAACTACCATACTACCTCTGTGAAAATCTTTGGGTTCAGAACCCTCCCGAACCCAAAATAACCCTAAGTTCATGTACTTCTCTATTGGTATATACATCTCTACTTCAGCAACACTACTTTAAAATGTATTGCATGTTGTCCCTCTTGTTACATGTAAAATGTGTGTCAAACATGTACATTTTGCATGTACATTTAAACACTTAATAATCAGTCTTTCCTAAGTATCTACGTTGTAATCCTCAAGAGAGCTGCCTCTAGCAAATGAGGTATTTCCATAGAAACCATGATTGAACTTGACGTAACGGTTATACAAAAGCAGTAAAAAAATCTAGCAACTAAGCAAAGACTATCATTACATGTATTATGACTGATCAGTCTGTGACATATACACCTAAGACTTACCATGTCTTCAAGACATATATAAGAAAATTCAATGGACACACTGGGTTTCACAGAGGTGCAGTATGTTCTGCCAACGTGCAACCAAAAGGTACCCTAGATTGTCCGTATTATATGATGACTGAAAGAATAGCTAGACTGTCAATATATATATACAATGCATACAGTTTGCACCTTTGTACAGCCTGTACGTAATGAGAAAGTTGGCCTCCATTCTCAGACGTCAGTTGTGACAACAGTGTTGTAGTCAGGAGGCGCTTCGTCGTAGGAGTGGAAGCCACTGGAATTGTGGGAACTGCTGGATGAGACAGAGTCGTTGCTCTTGCTGTTTCCTTGTCCTTTTCGCACGCCCAGACTTACGTTGGGTACTAGGGCCTGTAGAGGGAAAATTCCACAAGGAAAAATGAGCAAAGCAGTTGATCATAGCCTCTACCAATGTGTCAGAATCGGCTGGAAAGAGTAGAAACTGGCCAAATAGACAGACGTTGGTCCGCTAAAGGAGTACAGTTTGACCAACTGAGGTTTACAACTTCAACAAAATCAATACTACTCACAGTATCCACAATCAAATTAGAATGATTTACAACAACTTAGCATTGCAGAGACTCACAGTTATTAAGATTTAGCATTCACAAATCCAACGGGACTTTTTTCTCTGGTTTGTCAACATAGCAATGTTTGCTGGAAGCTTCAAAGTTTTGCCCAACACCATGCAGCATGGCATCTATACCAATCTGCACAACAGATATACATGAAACATCAGACATATTGGTCTTCCCATTGCCCTAAGGTTCCATCATAATCCAGCACCAGTTGTCATTGCTCAAATGTGTAAACACAAATGACAGCACCATGCCAAGCTAAACTATTCGAACAGAGGTTAGGCCTGTTTTGGACGTTTTTTAAAGCTTTTTAGGCGTTTTGTCGGACTTTACACTGTATGTTTTGTCAACTTTTCGCTAGGCTAGGATACCCAGAGAATTTAAGCAGACAAAATAGAAAGCCTGACAAAATGCCTCAAAAAGGTTGGAAAGTATACTTTCCGACAACCCTAACTCTATGTTTCACATAGGGGGGTCGAACAGGGTTGGCCCCCAATATGTGCCAGGTAGGGGATGGAACCCAAGGATAAGAAGGACTGCAATATGTTTGAGAAATCCATATATCCACACCAAGTGATTGGTTTGGTGATGACCTCAGTGACATGTAGGGTTCGAAATCTCAGGTCATGACCTTGGCATCGCTATGGTAACTCGCTCGCTGTCCTGGGTGGTCCATCAGTATCTTCACTGCCTCCTCCTCGTCCACGATGTCGCCGTAGGAATGTCTCTCCGGTCTGCTGTTGTCATAGTTACCGCTGACGGGGCGGGACGCTTCTCGTGCCTCGTCTGCAGGGAATGTTGGGAGGAAGCTGTCTGTCTCTGTGGGCGTGTTGGGTATCCCAGAATCCTCGTCGTCATGGATCTCAGGTGAAAGGTCAAGGTACTCCTAAAAGAGGAGGAGTAAAAAATAAAGTTAGTGAATGCATAATGTAAAACAGCGAAGACTTATGTTTAAACTATCTTTCCTTTTGTGGTTTTGGTTGATTTCTAATGAGAAAAAAGGATCAAATTTCAAAAACGTCATAGGTCATAACCACCATCTGTTATAGGTCAAAAGTCAGATCCACCTGTTAGAAGTCAAAGGTCAAAGCCTCCAGTTAGAGGCCAAAGGTCAGACCCACCTGTTCAGCTGTTGCCTCCAGCTGGCTGCTCATGCTTTCGGCAAGGTCGGTGAAGGTCGGTCGCTCGGTGGGCTCCATTCGCCAGCAGGACAGCATCATCTGGTACCTTGTGGTCACAGAGGTGCAAAGCAAGAAGTTTTAACATTTGTTTTGAAGCCTTTTTATGAAAGAGTGTACTAGACTGGAACTCACTGTCACAAAAGAACACTTCATCAAATGGTTAAGTTTATTAACATAAAAAAGCTAACATGGCTAGATAAGACCATGACAAGTATGATAAGCCATTTCTAGCTAACCAATGCTTGCAGAACCCAAAAAATTCAGTCTTTCAGGAATTTTGAGTTTTTGTGACCTTCGAGTTTGCCCTAACTTTTCCTGTGTTTGACCTTTTGACCTGTCATTCTGCCTGACAATCTTTCCCTACCCATGTGCTGCCAACCTACTCTGTCCAGACAGACACACAAACCCACAGCTCAGCCACCCAAAACAATAACGTTACTTCCATACCCAAAAGCAATTATCTTTTTGATAGTAATATTATTGGCAAGACCAATGTACATGGAAACAGTATAATCAAAGCTAACTTACAGGTCATCAGAAGCGTGTTTGGGCTGCCTCATGCGGAATCCCTGCCGAAGCTTGTCGAAGAAGTCCTCGTTGATCTGAACACCGGGGTACGGGGAGCCACCTGGCAGAAACACAAAGTATTGCAGTCTTTAGTACTCATACATTATGATATTATCATCAAAAACATTTCAATATGTTTTAGACACTTTCAACAGTGCTGTATTACTGTAATATGAAGATCTATTTCTCCAAAAACTAGTGGTGACTTTTTAGCATTCTGGATGAAGTGGTCTCCAAAACTGTAGCTGTCTTTGAATACTATCGAACAAGCCTAAGTGCCTTCTCATTAATAGCCATAAAATGCTGCCCTTTACATTCACTTTTAAAAATTCAAACCTGACATACCAAGTTCAAAGATCTCCCACAGCAGCACACCATAGGACCAACTGTGGACCAAATAGAAACACAAGTTAGAGTAAGTCACATATTAATTCAAGCACAGTCAAGGCAGGACAAGTCAATGGACCGATCTTGACTGTCCATCACAATTAGCTGTTCAACCAGTACTAGTATATAGCTGTGTTTGAGGAGAGCCACACTTCAAGATCCCACCACACATATCAAAAAGAGTAGGGGTCCTTCCCGGTGTGAGTGGATCCAACCTTACAGTCTGGTCCAGGTTGACGTCTTGAAAAGGTGATAGTCACCTATTATGTCAATCCTTCCACAATGTGTGGTAAATCTCAATAAATAAATAAATATGGGATCAGTCTATTGATGTAAACTTCTTATTGAAAAGTTTTCCAAATACATAACTATTCACTGTGACAGTCTCTTTACAGCCAACTTACACGTCACTCTGGATGGTGTAGCTTCTGTCAAAGATGGACTCCGGAGCCATCCACTTCACTGGCAGGGGAGCCTGGGTCAGAAATGAGATGATATTATGATATGATTAATTTACACAAACACCATATGGTGACAAAAATAAGGGACGAAAAATGGCCATTGATGAAGATTAATATGTTTTTCGTTTGCAACTCTCCAGTTTCCCAACTGACCCTGGGGTGAGCCGCTGGCATTCAAGGCCATAAAATTTTTTATCTGAATTTCAAACCCTCTGAAACACCATTTCATCCATTTTCAGGGGCAAATTCTTATTGTAATATTAAGTGAATTGGGTGAAATATTTTCAAACGGAGGGACAGGTCCTGGAGACAGCCCTGGACTGAAATCAGAAACATTTTTTCTCCTAGGCCTTCATTTAAAAGTTACAGATACTTACATTTCCCATTTTGATGTACTCAGGATTGCGGTAGACGTCGCGGGCCAGACCAAAGTCACAGATCTTCACCACGTTGTGTTTGGCCAGCAGGACGTTACGGGCTGCCAGGTCACGGTGGATGCACTGGTGGGGCAATGGGTGAGATAACAATATATATAAGCACATACATATGTATATGTTTATCAGGCCATATGATAGTCATAATCTTATCAAACACTTAGTCTAGACACTAAGTCAGTAACCTGGGCTATTATCAGCACAGACGTATCAAGAATCTTGAAAACAGATTTCCACCATCTTCCATTTGCTTTGAATGAAAGCTCATCTGTGTTGGTTTGTTTTGTTTTGTTTGCTTTGTTGTCGGTCGTCGTATGATTTTGATGTCTTAAAATTTTGGTAAAAACAGGCTGTGACAGAACCAACCACGAACAACGCATCTAAGACTGCCTTTTCAAAAAAAAGCTGAATTTTGCAGGACAAATACACGACTTATAATCCCTGAAGAATGTCCTCTGAAGATGTTTGTGACTTTGCTTAAAGACTTGCTATGTACCTTCTTGGAGGCGAGGTACTCCATGCCACGAGCCACCTGGTAGGAGTAGGACACCAGGTCCTCCAGAGTCAGGGGTTCCCCGTCATCACAGGTGTAGTCATAGTTCATCAGGCCTGGGGAGAAAGTTATAGTTTAACTACTAAGCCTCACAAACTGGGTTTGGTCAAATGAATACAAAAGCTGTGAACCTATTGAAATTCCTGTATACAACTTTCAATTAACCCATTTCCCCACAAAAAAAATTCCTTCATTCAAGAGTCGAGGTCAGCAAAGAAAAATACAATTAATACAACAATTTGTCTACTGTAATGTTTAACAGGGGCTCTCTGTCATCACAGGACGGTGTAGTCATAGTTCGTCAGGCCTGGGGGAACATTTATAGTTGGATCATAAAACCTCTGCGTTACAAACTCGGTTTGGTGAAAGGAATTCCTGTAATGACCATTTCCCCACAACAAAATAAGAAGTTGGAGACTTCAGACTTTGGAGAGTTTTGAATTATCGTAACCTTCAAATTCACAGATCTTTGGAAAGTGTTTTGGGTTTTGCATAAATGTACTGGAACTGTGGAGGGGACTGTAATCAAAATAAGGTATTACACCATTTATAATGTCTATCTGTTAAAAGTTGCTACAAGTTAATGAGGGCCGTAACAGAAATTAGCAAATTTTTGTTTTTTGTTAGGTGACTTGACTTATGTCGGGTCCTAAGCCACCCGAACCACCATGACAACCCAGAAGCTATTTTGTTAGGCACAGTGAGTGTGTTGCATCGCATTGAAATTCCACATTGAATATGACTAGTATTTAATTACACCCAAAACCTATTTAAACTTCTGGCACAAACAGGTGAAGAATTAAGTTCTCACCTTCCTTGCTGACAGTCCTGAGACATTTTCCGTTGGGGCTGTCGACGTAGCGACAGTTGTCGTACCCGGATGAGTTGGACCTGTCCCGCTGGTCCTTGGACTCCACAAAGCCCTTCCTCTTCCCCCGCAGGTAGTTGGAAAGGTTGCCGTACTTGCAGCACTCCACAATCACATAGAGAGGGCCTAGAGTAGACAAATATCATGAGAAATCAGAGATTTCAGACACCTGGGAAGTCAAAATGATCCATGTCTACTCTCTTAGATCAGGCACAGCAGCCTCCTTGGCATAAATCTTAATCATCTCCTACCATTCATTTTCAAAAGCTTGCTACTTCTAAAGATGCTGGTGAAAAGCCTAAACTTCTTCTAAACTACTGTCCCAGTGATCATAGTTCTTTTCCTAAAAATTGCTATTCTAAATTCTTTTCTCTATACAAAGACTTGTAAGATAAAAGAATATCGATAATTGAAATAGATGCAGTTTAAATAGTTGAACCCTTCGTTGACCTACCGTCCTTGGTGCAGGCACCTAGTAGGTTCACAATGTTCAGGTGCTGGCCGATGTGGATCAGGATCTTCAGTTCATCCATGAGAGCTTTTACTTCATTGGACGATGCGTCATCTGCAAGCAATGTGATTGGACAACACGTTATTGTCTGACCAATGATAGTATCTCGTCCATGAGAGCTTTCACTTCATTGGACGATGAGTCAACTGCAATCAATGTGATTGGACAACATGTTATTGTCTGACCAATGATAACATCTCGTCCATGGAAGCTTTCACTTTATTGGACGATGCATCTGCCATCTGCAAGCAATGTGATTGGACAATGCATCTTTGTCTGACCAATGATAATATTGTCTACTATACTTGCTTTGGTGTTTCTCGAATATGTCACCCATAAAATGAAATTTTGTGGCCTCAAAATTGTTACCACGAACGTTTCCAAGCTATTACCAAGTATTCTTTTACTATATTTTCTTTGACAACCAACCAATGGGGTTGAAAATCATGTTGTAGTTACCTTTCAGCATCTTGACTGCCACAGTGCTGCACTGCTTGTCCTTCTCAATGCCGAAGGCTGTCGCCTCGATGACTTGTCCAAATGCTCCACGACCCAAAGTTTTACCTGTCAGAAAAAAATGAAATGACTCAAATTTGAGTTAAAAGTGCTAAGAATTATAAGGTTGATGACTTTTAGCCTGGATGCCAGCCTTTTTAGCTTTAGTATATTCTCAGCCACTTCCCTGGCCCAAAACACTGGATTCGCAAATATTCTATCCATCTGTATCATGAATATTTGTTCAGCATTTGAACAGGCATGCTGATTGGCCAAACCTGAATGCAGCACATGGTGTCATCCAATCAGTAGAAGCCCTGACTAGCATGTGACAGTTGAATTAGCCCATTACATGACATCATCACCAGACAAATAGATGTAGAATATGTGATGGCCCTTATTGTCAGGGACGAAATACATGTATGCATGCTGAGCCTGAAAAGCTTGACATCCGGGCTAGATGACTTTGGTATTAGGGTGAATATATTGCCAGCATATTGGAATGAATATGAGGTTGAGAGGTTTTCTCACCTAGCTTCATCCTCTCCCTTGAGAACTCCCACTTGCTGTTGTAGGGCAGCAGTTCAGTCTGCTCATCTATAGGCAGGTCTGGGTCCAGCTTGTAGATGTACTGATACAGCTTCCTCCTCTACAGGACAATAAAACATCAACATCGTCACACTTTGGTACAACACAACACAACACTTGTTACTGATACAGTTTCCTCCACTAAAAAGTAATAAACATCAACATCGTCACACTTTAGTACAACGCAGCCCTGTACTCGGAAGTATTGTTTTGGGTGGCTGACTTGTCGGTTTGTCTCTCTGTCTTGTTCTGTTCTTTGTTTCGGTTGCATGGTGGACGGGAGGTGATTTTGACAGCTGATTGATAGGAAGGTCAAGTCTGAAGGTGACCCTGCACATGCCTTCAGAAGTTGTGTAATACCCGATTAAATTACATCATACAATCCCTCCACACTGAATTCCCAAAACGCTAAGTCCCAGAGGCCTGTGAACTTGAACTTGCCACGAAAACCCAAAATACTTCCCAGAAGTCTGTAATCTTCGACTTCTAGTTGTCCAATGCACTCTTCATGTTCAGAACATCCTGATCAGAACACTATGCCACTGTGATGTTGTCTTGGTTCCCTCAGTTACATATCGATTAGCATGAAAGTTCATCTGTGTTGGTACAAGTCATTATGAAATGGAAACTAAACTTTAACTGCCAACACTACAAAGAACTACATAAGAGCTCACAGACCCACCCTGAACAGAGACGGAGGGAGACACAAGTTATCTGGCACGTATGACCCGCTACTACAGTCACGTGTCTCTGACGTCACGTTCCAAGAGTAGACGGGTCCATTCCGAGAACAAGGTTGATGGAGTCAACCGAAAATTTGGGGTAAGCCCCAATATTCTTTGTAGTGTTGGCAGTTAAAGTTTAGTTTCCATTTCATAATTACATATTGATTATCTATGCCTTACCCTGTGCAGTTTCCAGGCTAGCAGCACAATAACGGCACACACCACAGCCAGAACCACCATCAGACACCCCAGCAGGACTTTCTGGTCGGTGCTCATTAACCCTCGTACTGCCAAGGGTAAACCTGGAAGGACAGAAAAAAAGTCAGTCTGTAGTTGGCTTGTTTGATATACATAATGACAAAGATTTACTATGCTCCTGGGCTTATTGTTGTTTTTTTTAACCAATTTTCTACAGGTTCTATGTTGGGTTTTTTAAAAGTTGGTGAAAAATTGTTGGGTCTTTTGAAGTCCCTTACCTTCGATAGATGGAAGGAAAACGCGAGAGAGGCAGGCCTCTAGGACATGGAGAAAAACGACAAAAAAGACCGAGATTGGAGAAGCTGGAAGAAGTTTATCGGTGCCTAGCTTATGCTCCAACAGGAGCAAATAGGATTAAGTAAGTAAGCAAGTACCTTCGATAGTGACCGTTCGATTGCTGAAGATGCAGCCGGTGCACGTAGTTCTTGGGTATAATGTATTTTGTTTAGTCATGATTTTCACTGTGAGTTTTATATAGGTTCAGTTTCTCTGTTTTTTGGGAAGGTCTTTGAAAAAACGTTCGGTCTCTTGAAGACAAAAATGTTGTTTTTTTAAATACCCTCACCTTCGATAGTGACTGTTCCGTTGCTGAAGGTGCGGCCGGCTCGGTTCATGGCCGTGCAGGCGTACATCCCAGCATCCTCGGCGGAGATCCGCTCCACGACCAGCCGCTCCCCGCCCGCCTCCAGCCGGATCCCGGCCACGTCGCCCACGACCTCCGACCCGTCGTGGAACCAGCGGATCTCCGGCGAGGGCACGCCCTCTGACCTGCAGGTCAGCATCATGGAGGTCGTGTTGGACGCATCCACCGTACGGTCCCATAATCCCTCTGTGATGGTGGGTGGAACCATTGCTGGAGAGGGGGGGGCATGTTTTATGTTATCATGTGCTTATATCTTGTTTATATCTTGCGAGGGAGGAAAACCTGTCTCCACAGCCACCACCCGCCTCAAGTGCAACATCTGCAAGAATTGGACTCATTTGCCACACCCAGACTCACAAGGGCAATTGAAGTCGTGGTCATTATCACATCTTGTCTAATATTAGACTTAGTGCCCAACACCAGCAAACCACCAGTCAACCATGGCCAAACCACCCACCACACCCATAATGTTTTAAAAATTTTGCAACATCATTAGGCTGTCACAGCCGAACAGTAGCCGACCCAGCCGACTTTGCTCCCGACCTACTCCTAACCATGGTTGGGGGACGTTCGCAGTGTTCGGGAGGCCATATTCGGCTATGTGTGACATAGGCTTAAGTCAAATGGAAATGACTTCACGACTTTTTCCAGCAAAATCTTACCTTGAACACGTAGGAAAGTCTCGGCCTTGACAAGCCGACCTCCAACCTCCCGACTCTCCGCCATGCACACGTACTTCCCAGCATCCTCTAGTTCCACGCGGCGCAGCGTGAGGACCAGCCTGTTGGAGTATCCCGTACGCTCCGTCCTGAGCGCCGAGGTCGGCACAGCGTTCGTCACGTTGTCTGCGTCCGTGCGGTGCCAGGTGGGACTGGTAAACTTGAACTTGTTGGCCTGACAACTGAACGCGACGTCCGCGTCACCTTCTACCGTGTCCAGCACATCAAACTGCACACCGAAGCCACGCGGGACGTCTGCAAACATACCAACATGTCCATCGGAAGTGAATCTTTTATCTCAGTGCAGAGTATTAGACATAAAAAGCATCTTTTTACACTAATTTTTTTAACACTAAAAGACGTGGGTAAATGTCTATAAATTGTTTCACTTTTTGTAGACTAACAAACACATAGCACGACCTATTTGCTATTTGTATTTTCTGACAATGAAATCTATTTACGAACATTTAAGTATCACACAAGTATGATCCACAAGTAATGTGGAAAGTGGAATGTTCTTAGTGCAATGTTTCTAAATACTTGTAAGTTTGCTTCCGGCGACATATGGGAATGAAATCCTAAAAGCCATGCAATTTGACACTGCGTAGCGCTGCGTAAACCTACCAGTGACAAGAAACTCTGTCATAGCTCTGCTGCTGCCGTATCTGTTTTCCACTGCGCACATGTAGAATCCATTCTGTGTGGGGTTGATCAGTATGAGTCTGCTGGTGTAGACTTTGGTGCCGTCGGCGTCAGCGGACACGTCCTTTTGCAGCTGGAGTGGCTCATTGGGATGGTCCATGAGCGAGAACACTTTCCAGGCAACCTGCGCTGAAGGCTCACACCTGTAACATTTAAAAGTATTTTTTTAAATGCTCTAGATAATGCTGTGGTGCAATGGCCAAGTGGGTAGAGTGTTGGAAGGCTACATCGGTGAAGGTCAGACATCCAGGTAATAAGATACGCCACAAAGCAGATACTCAAGCAACTGGATGTGATGTTGGAAGGCTACCCCTTGGCCTGGTAAGTCGAGAGTTTGATCCCCGGCCGAGTCATACCAAAGACTTTAAAAAAACGGTTCATACTGCTTGTCTCTGCTTTGCACTCATCATCTGACAATGAGTATGGGAGTTGAACACACACCACTACCAGTGGACTAGCCCCCTGCTGTAGTGGCCTGTGTGTATGGGAGTTGGGAGCTGAGAGTATGGTAGTTAAACACACACCACTACCAGTGGACTAGCCCCCTGCTGTAGTGGCCTGTGTGTATGGGAGTTGGGAGCTGAGAGTATGGTAGTTAAACACACAACACTACCAGTGGACTAGCCCCCTGCTGGAGTGATTGCATAACTGTGTGGCCCAAGGGCTACAGGAACACAGATGGGCGCCACCCTATGCATCATCTGGTGTGGGAAGGACGTTAACTGACCTTAGTGGATTCTCCACTCCACAGGGCTTCCAGAACCAACTGAACCTGGGCTCAGGCAGTCCGTTGGTGGTACAGGTCAGCACGGCTTTCTCTCCCTTCCTCTGGAACTGTGGACTCGTCTTCTCAATCTGTACTGCAGGCTTCACTGTTGGTGGACAGAAAAGATGCAGTCGGACTCGAGTGGACAGAACTTCATATCCCTTGACAGTGCTACAGCGGACAGTTGTCCATGGCTTAGCTTAGAAACTAGCCTGACTACATCACGCTTCTAGCAGCCCTAAAATGTTGGTCAGGCCCCTAGAAGCTTGATGGCCAACACCTCCAAGTCAGGAGAATTGGGAACATCTTAATCCTGTTGATTTGTGTATACGTGCTAATGTGAACCAAGAACTGTCTGTTACCATAGTGTTGGAGGCTGTGATGACTGGTTTCTATTATAAGTGACAGAGGATCCTGAGCTCCTATTGGTAGTTCTGGGAATGGGTCTGGTTCTTTCAAGTTAGAGGTGCATGGTCACAAGTTCTCGGGAGTACATGTATGTATTAATTCACCAGCTTTTTATTCTGTGCAATCATGGCCTCTGCTTGAGTTACTAAGCTTTTCAAGTTCATCGTATCCAATGTAACGACACATCTACTCACTGTAGACAAATAGTTGTACGCTACTGCTGACAGCAACATCCCTGTTGCGAGCCTCGAGTGTGTATATCCCAGCATGCTCTGGGGCCACGTTGAGGATGTTGAGCCGTGTGTCACGAGCCTTGATGAGGAAGTTACTGTCGCTCTTGTTGATTTTGTGCCCGTCCTTCAAAAGAAGACGAAAGTTTTAAATTCAAGTTTTTTTAAGCTAACATGATGTTAATATATAAGTTAAGTATATGAAGGTTATCCTCAAGTAAATAAGAAATCGGAAAGTAGATGAATTACACCATAGAATGGATTATTACTCATAGGATTCTATGGCCTAACTTTCTCTGCTATTTCACCGTGGTTTATGTTTCATACCATGATTACACAGTACACATTCCTGGCGACCTCAACCTACCACACAGGACATACTGAATCACAACTCTGCCAATCTACTGAAACCTAATCTCCACCCACCCACTTCCATATGCTTACTCAGCTATTATAGCATCATTTTAACTCTGGAACCCACATACAACCTTCCCCTAAACCAGCGCCACCCAAAACAATACTTTCATCCCAGAAGTAAAGAGAAAAAGTCAGTAGTCACCTTGTACCAGGTAAGATTCACTGGTTGTGGGTAAGCATTGACACTACAGATGATCTTGTGTCTAGTGCCTGCCATAGCATGAGTAGCATTGCCATCAGGACATTCAAGGTGGATAAATCCACTATCTGTTGAAGGATAACAATAAACATTGTGAGGAAAGTTGGCCAAAAAAGCAGAGTTTAAAAAACACACCCTTCATTGAATAAAGAGACTCTTTTCACACAACCAAGAGGTTTATTCAGCCGACATTTTGGTGACCATGTGTCACCTTCTTCAGGGCAATTCTGACTGGTTCACATTCACATTCTGAATGTGAATGTGTAAAAAGAGTCTCTTTATTCTTAAAAAAACCTGATGAATCTATTCTTGGACACATGCTTCATAATTTTTTTTTAAATTCACAAATTAGGACAGACAGAGAGACAAACCCACAACTTAGCCACCCAAAACAATACTTCCTTATACAGATTAAAAAGTCTTACCCAAGACATTGACACGAGTCTTGTCATCCGCAGACCCTGCACGGTTGCGAGCGTGACAGACGTATTCTCCACCATCGGCGACAGCTGCCTCGTGAACAGTCAACACGCTGGTGAACAACATGTAACGCTCCGTGCCCGAGTTTTCTTCTTTCTTACTGTCATTCTGGATGATGCGGCCTCCAACAACCTTTATTTAATCATACACAGAAGAAATACAATTTTAGATGATCATTATAGCGATCAAATTCCTTAATCTTTTTGTTTATTTGTATGGTGGACCTAGTTTAGGGATTACCCAAAATTACAAGTCACCTTAAGGTTGTGTTTTTCTTTTTGTGGGTTTCCAGAAAAGGTCTACCTGGCCAGGCTTCCCCTTCTGTGCCCCAAACCCCCATGAATGCCCTTGGTACCCACAAAGGGAGGGTAGCCTGGGGAGGTAGCCTGGCCAGGTAGACTGCCCTGATTTTTCCGGAAACCCTATTTTTGTACCCTATGACTGACTGACTGACTGACTGACTGACTGACTGACTGACTGACTGAATGAATGAATGAACGAACGAATGAATTGTTGACTAGTACTTACATCTGCTCCAGGCAGGGACCAGTTGAAGAACAGAAGTTCGTCCAGCGGGCCCCGAACTTCACATCTCAGCTTGAACGTCTCTCCTACAGTCACCAGAGGGCTGTTGGTGGTCAGCTTTGGGTAGGGCGTCTGAGACTGACCTGTGGACATTGTTTACATTGAGAAGTTACAAAAAACTCACTGTGAAGTTGTTCAACAAGGTTATGCAAGTAAAGTGGGATATGTTGACCTGATTCCTGTACCAACGTCCCTGACCTTGGTACTGAACACTAACACTACTGTACTATGGAAGAACCAGCGTCCCTGCCCTTGGTACTGAACACTAACATTACTGTACTATGGAAGAACCAACGTCCCTGTCCTTGGTACTGAACACTAACACTACTGTACTATGGAAGAACCAACGTCCCTGTCCTTGGTACTGAACACTAACACTACTGTACTATGGAAGAACCAACGTCCCTGTCCTTGGTACTGAACACTAACACTACTGTACTATGGAAGAACCAACGTCCCTGTCCTTGGTACTGAACACTAACACTAAGGAAGTCAGTATGGCCTAATCACTCAACAAAGATACTCCATGTCCCTTCCTATAATGGAGAATAAAACTCACCTAGTACAAACAGGAAGAAAGGCTGGGACTCTATAGTCTTGTTCCCGACGGTAGCCTTGCACATGTGCGGACCGTTGTTCCGGGGGGTCGGGTTATACAGCGTGAAGCCGGCTGTTCTGTCGTACGTAATCTCATTGCCGTCCACGATGATTTGTTTCTGAAACAAAATGATGATGAAGATATATCATATCGTAGGAAATAACCACCGAATAAACCACCGAGTGAGCAAAGCGAATGCGGCAGTTTACGAGGTTGCCATTGTTTCTTTTACACTTCATTAAAAATGTAGGTGATGACAGTCAATACACTCAAAAAAAGATCCACATTATATAAACCCAGTACATGGACCAGTGCAGGTTAGGTGCAGGTAGACATCAGAAATACCTGCACAGCTCCAATTTTACCAGCTGCACTAACCTGCATATACCCAGTACATGGACCAGTGCAGGTTAGGTGCAGGTAGACATCAGAAATACCTGCACAGCTCCAATTTTACCTGCACTAACCTGCATATACCCAGTACATGCACCAGTGCAGGTTAGGTGCAGGTAGACATCAGAAATACCTGCACAGCTCCAATTTTACCAGCTGCACTAACCTGCATATACCCAGTACATGGACCAGTGCAGGTTAGGTGCAGGTAGACATCAGAAATACCTGCACAGCTCCAATTTTACCTGCACTAACCTGCATATACCCAGTACATGCACCAGTGCAGGTTAGGTGCAGGTAGACATCAGAAATACCTGCACAGCTCCAATTTTACCTGCACTGAGGTGCATATGCACCCAATATTTCGAGCCTTATGAAACCTTCACTACAACCCTGTCAATGTGTATAAATATCTGGAGCTCACCTCGGGTGTCTTAGTCCAAAACGTCACCTCAGCTTCAGGATCCGTCACCAGACACCTGATGGTCACGGGGCGATATTTCTCAGTCTGGAGAAAACTCCGCTGTATCATCACAAACAGCTTATTGGGATCTGCAAAAAAAGTTGTAGGAAATTTGATTCATTTGGAAACATTATTCTTCAGAACACATGAGTAATATGATTTACAAATTTCTGTGGATTTTGCAGTATGTCTGATCTTTCCATTGTATCAAAGTTATTCGTTGTTTCAACGTACACAGTGTATAACGATCATTCTCAGCTGAATCACGATTATCATAAATTATTACTTTACTATTGATATGTTGCTTTGATCTCTAGATTAGTGAGTTCAAATTTTTGTTTTCATGTGTGATGTCTACTACACATTATTCCACCAGGTCACATATATCCGCCACCCTGAAAGAATGCATCTAAAACAGATCTCCAATGCAACCTCAGCCAGTAAAATGCACTTCTGCATATCTTAACTGTGCATACCTGGGGGTGCTACACTATTTTTGTTTTTCAAAGTGGTGGATATACGAAACCTGGCAGATAAATGTTAATGGAGGTTAGGCCATACAAAGCTATACTTGAAGTAAAATTCTATGCTGAATCATTTTTTTGCTGTTTGGCCATATGGAGTACTGTATTTTAAACTTAAAAGAACGGTTTAACTGAATCTCACCTTTCACAAACACATAAACACTTGCTGCGTTGTAGCTGTCTTCCACGTCAGACGGCAGGGTGTCGCTATAGTAACACCGGAACCTGCCCGTGTCAGCTGCCGTCGCATTCCGTAACGTTAGAATACTGGAGTATTCCTCTGTCGTCGTTCCGTTGCCGGGAATTTCGATGGAGATTCGGCTCTCCGTGTCGGCGCCAACGTTTTCCGGATGACTCCAGCTGAGAGGGGCGCGACCCCTACAGGTGACCTTGAGACTGTCCCCGGGGTTTACCGTCTGCTCTGATTGGTCGATATCAAGGAAAGGTGGTGGAAGCAGTTCTGTAGATTTGAAAAAGGAGAGAAATTCTTCATTTATCTCTACAGTTTGTTGTGTATTTTCTGTGAGATAGTACTCTGAGTGTATGAAATGAAAGCAAGGTATAGCATGTTTTTTGGTGAAGAAAGTTCTTGCTGATACATTTCTGTACTCATGAATTCACTCCTATCTGCTGCAGTACATAAAGCGGTTAACAGGGGGCAGTGCAACAGGAAGGTCATCAATCTCTGTATCTTCATGGTCTTCTCTCTTCACCAGATATATACAGAGCTGCATTTGTCCTCTGGGACCTACATGTATCATTGTCCCTTGTGCCTCAATGTTATAGAAGATGGGCATCACCAAGACATGGCTAGCAAGAGCAATAACTTGCAGGCATCTTCTTTCACAGTAAAATTGGTAAAAAAACAGGACAGCAATGTGAAAGTGAATGTCATACCATACATACCAGCATGTTGTCTAATGAATTTCCTTCTCAAAAAGTAGAAAACAAAATATGGACCGATTTGCATAGATGGAACAACATGGAAACAAAAGGAAGTACATGGGAAGACCTCTTTTCCTTTCCCACCAATTGCAGTGTACGAAATAGTTTTTTGAGCCCGGTTGCCCAGTGGCAACATAGGATGAAAGCTAGGTTGCCCATCAAAATTCCAGGTTGCCCCGAATTTAAACTCTTCTACATTATCACTAACTTTGTTAGAATGCAATGTGAATGTATACATTTCTGTTAGAGTTGTTTCCCCTTACCTGAAGTGATGAGCTCTTCCATGGGAACTTCTCAATAAACAGTTCCCAATGGAAGAAAGGGGCATCTTTACCACAAAATTTAGGTAGTGCACTGAGCTACCTGGGTGTAGAAATAGGTTGCACCAAGCAAAAAATGGTTGCACGGTGCAACTGGGCAACCTAGTATTTCGCACGCTGAACTGTCTAAAGCCTACAGTAAATGCATTTACTTTTGCAGTGGTTTTATTTTACGGTATGAGGGGAAGGAAGATTTTCGTGGTGAAACAATTCTGTAGTAAAGTGGAATTATAAAACATTTGTTTGTTTTTTCTCAGGAAGAGGCCAAAATCGCATTTATAAGTGAACGCGAACATTTCTTGAATTACAGTAAAGTCCCTTTCGAAAAAGTAGAAAACAAAATATGGGCCGATTTACAATGAGGCAACAATATATCGAAGCAAAAGGAAGTGCATGGGAAGACCTCCTTTCCTTTCCCACCAATTGTCTCAAGCTTGTTTAATTGTCAGCTACTGGCTCTGCTGATAGGAAGGGTACAGGAAGCCAGGGGGCCAGATGGGCAGGGCTGCAGGCTTATCTACAGCTCCCATCAGCCACTGGGGCATGTCCCCACTGCCCTGGGAAGGAGAGCAGGTACCAAACCTGTTGACACAGGAAAGCTGACCCTGTAGGCTTTCACGGTGCCATCATGCAGGTAACCAGCTCCTGACATGCCCTTTTTCATTAGGTGTATATGGATGGAGGCCATACACAAATACAATCAGGCATAATTCGTAGGTAATCACTAGATTACTTTAAACAACTTCTGCAGTTAAATGTGCAAAGATTGGGTGCAACAGGTCATTCGGTGTAATATACATGTTAACATGTAGCTAGCTGCCGCCGCGTGCCTGCGAAGCTGGTTATAGGGCAAAGGGCAGTTATACCAGCTATACAGATACAGATACAGGTAGGCAGTCGCCCAAAAATCAATGTAATTCAATCCTCATATTTAAAATTATTCGTAATATCAGCTCTGAGGATTTAACATAATTTATAATCGGCAGCAAAAATTTTTCCTAGTTCGTAATCACTACCCCCATGCAAGGCCGATATTTGTACTAGAAAACACACTGATTCAAGCAGGGACACAAAAAATCTAGGTGGGCAAAAGCTGTCATGGGAATTACCTTTATACCAGGCTGAGGCTAGTACAGAAGGAGACACAAACGTAAACACGTGTATTTCATGAATAAACAAAGGCTCAAACAAACAAACATAACAACCGTGGAAACAACTACAACCACCCAAAAAGTTATTTGAAGGAAAGAAAACAATCCAGGGGCCAAAAATCCTGCTATACAGATCAAAGTATCACTTTTTTTCCCTGAACACTCCTGTTTCAAGTCCCAAAGCCTTTTTTATCAGTAACAGAAAATGTAAATAAACATCAGAAGATTTTTTTCCTTTGTTCTTTGATATTGCCAGCAAAAGTTACAGCACAGTTGCACATCATTCTATACTGTAAATTCATTTATTTTCGTCTGGATTTCATTTCGTGGAAGAAGGGGAAAAGAGGTTTTTACAGTGATTTAACTTAAGTTCACAGTTGAAACAATATTCTGTAGTACAGTCAGTAATACATTAGAAACATATTTGCGGTGCCATGCGTACAAGTCACTGCAAAAACTGTGAAAATAAAACCAATGTGAATGTTTCAAGACTTACAGTATCCTTTCCTCTCTGCTTGTTTTGTTTTGTTTTTACAAGTGCACTCCAGGCCTAATCCTCCTCACCAACATGTAACAGATAGGGCGTCTGTAACTACTGATAACTGATCTTCAGTAATATGAGGGGAGGGATGGGCTTCTGTCATCTGTCAGGGCAGACAGTAGCGGGATCAGTACAGATTATCAGCTGCTATCATGCCAGGCCAGATGGGCCGTTTGTTTCAGACAAATTGTTGGCCCCACATCACAGGGGGAGTGGTGTTGACTGCTCTGACAGTGACAGTCCTAACTCAGGACAGGTGACAAGGTGGTCTTATGGTTAGGGTTGTCGACTAAAGGTTCTGGGTTCGAATCCCTGGCCTGGCAGGCCCCACTGTTGTGCCTTTTGGAAAGGCACTTTACATCTATTTCACCTTGTTCAACTCATGTGAACACGAGTACCTTATAAGCTTCGTTTAGGGACATCCTCTCAGAATCGTAGAATTGAAAAATAATTGAGTGGCAATAAATAGATCTACATGGAATCACACCATACTATGATAGAAAACCAAAAGGACAAAAAATTAGAGGATGTTATACAATTGGAAGTCTTTTCTAGCATTGAAGACCAGTCGATGAGTCATCCTTCCTTTGAACTTGACGTTTTGGATTGTTGGAACACCCTGATGCTACATTACAGACCTTTAAGCTTCTGATGGAGTGATTGTTTTCGTTCAAGTCTAGGTGTCCAAATAGGCAATTCTGAAAACAATTATCACTTCTCCCTTTCTGGTGAAAAATAAACTTTATGAATCCCTAGTAACTCACGACAACCTTGCACTTGGCCATAGTGTACCCAGGAGGAGTGATTGACAAGACCATGTGATGCACAATGTCACATAGGGAACAACAACAAGAGTTCAATGCAATTGATCCAGAAATATGATCCACAACCTTGTACCTGTTAGATAATAATCCTTGCTAGTTTCATTAAAAGAATTAATGTTTTGTGTTTTTCTTCATTTTTCATGATTATTTCATTGGAAGTGATTGCATAAATTTAAACATTTTAAAACAAGTGTAAACCTTAACAATAAAATTAATCTTGATATTTTAACGCATACATCATTTGGTGCAACAAGGAGGTTAAAAATGCAATTGCTTTTTTAAACCTCCTTGGGTGCACCAAAGCATTTAGATGCAAGACATATCTTATGGATTGAAAGAGCGAAGAAAATGACATTGTCATCTCATGTTGTGTTGTGTTGTGGCGCTATCCTTCAAGGACCCCCTTCAAGCAGAGATGTCATGTTTTGGACGCTTTTTCAGCCTTCTTAGGCGTTTTGTCATGCTTTTTATTTGGTCAGCTTTTTATTGAGTAGCCAGGATATCAAAAGTAAAACTGACAAAATGGAAAGCCTGACAAGACGACTGAAAAAGGCTTTAAAAAGCGTCAAAAACATGCCAAACCTCTGCTTGAAGAGTAGTGTGGCGCAGCATGATAGTGTACGCAATACGTGCAGTTATTCGCGTATTCTGCGAGGCGTGCTCGATTTGCAAATGATGCTTCGAATCATGTCACCCTTCCGCTTAATTGATAAACCGGCTCAGTCATTGTGGTTTTATAACAACACAGCGAAATATAAAACTTCAGTTCCACTATTGAATCTACAGGACATGACAGATCGTCAGATATCAGTACTCCTGTTGTACTTTCATCAATCTAAAAAATAACACTATAACGTTTAATATAACCTCCTTGCTGTATTGAAGAAGAGCCTCTAAGTCTAAAGCATATTTGGCAAAACCTTAGCGGATAGTCAACCCACTATATCAAAATTCACTTACACCGAAAAAAAACACTGAATGTTACATCAAACACTGTATAATAAACACAGGAATATACAAACTACGATAACAGATCTTATCCTTACTACATTGCTATTTTGAGAACGATTTTGCGAAACTTACCTTGTCCAAAGGAAACGGCTCCGAACACGCTGAACAGCACCAAAATTCCCGCGAAAAATCGGCACCTCAGCTCACGGGACATGGTGACCTTCCGTACAGGCGATCTCTAAGTGTAGAATCGTCCTTCTCAAGTCCAAACCTGTCGATTTGTGCGTAGAAAACTCCCCGTGTTGCCACTTGAGAGCCGTGACTTGTAGTAAAGTCGTAGTACGTGTGCGTGACAGTTCTCCACTTCCTGTTCTGTGTGCCTTTCCCAGAAGTTTAACATTCACCAGCTGACGCTGTTCTATCCTGTGGCGCCACTCCCCAGCCCGACTCGTCACATACCAGCACATTATTGGACATGTACGAATTATTTTCCCCGAATAGAAATATAATACTCCAAAAAAACAATTTTAAAACGAAGCTATACCTTCTTCTACGACATGAAATAACGTTTATGATATATTAATGGCGACATTGTATGTATTAAGACAATTGCTCCGTAGGGAGTGCAACCATCAGAAGTAAGAGCCCACTGGCAGGAAGGGGCCGGTGATACATCCTGACGTCACTATATGCAAATGAGGTTTCGCGTCCTGCCCCAAACCAGTATGAACGCCTTCTCAGATGACTTACACATGTATATCGTTCCCAGAAATTTCACAATTGCTGCGTCTGCGATTGGCTGATCTGATATAATGATCTAAACGAGGAAGTCGAACGTTCCAAAAATAGCCATGGGTCTGTTCACTCCATTGCCTATTGCTGAACTAGCGCCAAACACGAAAAACATGACATGGCAATGGCAATGCAGAACAAGAGTACAAAATCCTTCCTACCGTAGATACAATAGAAGATGAACACTACTAGTATTTTGTTGTAGAATGTAGATTTTGCAACAAAGAGAGAGTTTAACTTTATAAACTGATACAATCTTTGTGTTCCCTATTTCATTATCATACACCAAAGTAATATAATAAAAATCATATTTCTAATTTTAGATTAGATTAGATTTATATAATATTAGATTAATTTTAGATTATACCTTTGATCATTCATGTAAAATATACCTGTTCTTACATTTTTCTCTATCAAAAGAAAAAGCCGAATTCACTTACTAAACTCAATTCTATTTGATTTTGAACCTCCTTGCTAGACTACACTATCCGTGCTAGCTTGACATAGCCTGGGTTAGTCTCTACCAGACTAACTACACTGGCTATAATAGTTTGACTGGCCGCTTGTGGAGGGGGAAACTAACCCTCCCGCGGACTGACTCTACTGGTCAGCTATTCCCTTCTTTTGCCGAATTCTACGATCCGTACCCCCGTAGGAAGGCCTGGTAGAGGCTAAGCCTGGGTACCATCCTCCGTAGTTTTTGCCGCTCCCAAAGGTCGCTAGCCACCTTTGGGAGCGGCAAAAACTACGGAGGATGGTACCCAGGCTAAGTTTGACAGTGTATATATGATATTACATTTTTCAGTAAAAAGTTAGTTTGTGACCTGCACTTAACACAGTGGGTATAGACGTAAATAAAGGTCTTCATTCATTCATTCATCCATCCATTCATTCATTCATTCATTCTTTCTTTCACTCTTCCTGCAAACGTACATATAGCTACTAGTATTCACGGCTAGGTAAAAACAAAGACAGCAATATTTCTCCTTCGTTAGCAATCAACAAACGCTGTCAAGAAAGCAAGGGGGGGGGTCTTGACAACCGATATCTGGAATTTATTTGTTCTATCCTGGTTACATACGTCAAGGAAATACGTCTGAGAAATTTCCCCACTAAGAAAACAACAGGTTCCTTAGCCTGACACGTGCGTGGCGACAGGTTGGCGGTAGGATGTCACTCGACACCTGCAATGCCGCGTTTGGGCACCTTATATCAGTTTTCTGGTTGCCATCATTAAGGTTTTTAATATTGCTGCGACCGAGGGCTTTTTAAACTTTGAACATGAATTTCTATTTGACAGAACTGATCTAGACCTATTTTAGCCTCCACCAGGCCTTCCTACGGGGGTACGGATCGTAGAATTCGGCAAAAGAAGGGAATAGGCTCAATAGGCTCAATAGCTGGCTCAATAGGGAATAGGCTCAATAGCTGGCCAGTAGAGTCGGTCCGCCGGAGGGTTAGTTTCCCCCCTCCGCGACCAGTCAACCTCAAGGCGACCAAACTCCCCTGGCAAATATTCTCCCTATTATAGCCCGCGCAGTTAGTCTGGTAGAGACTAGACCTATTTCATGTTGAGGTGAAAAGCATATATCTTTTGCCACTAAAGTTACTAGTTCAATAGCGTTTTGCCTAAACTCATTGTTGTTTTAGTACAAAGATCCGCATATCCATCATACCCTAATCACCCAAAGAACAAGCAACATATGATGCCTCGTATATAGTGCAAAACGCTTCACTTGTCTTCAACCGTCTGGTTCGCGTTTACTCTAGATTGCAAATGTCAAATCATTTTAAGATGACAAATATATTGAGACAAGCCTGCCTTTTAAATGTCTGAGACCTTTGCATTAAAAAAAAGGCATCGGATAGCATGCGCGCACTGATATCAAATCAACCACCGTTTTCTTTGACGAGACTTAGTTTTATTACATTCAAAATAGTTCAGATTCTAATGTTATGTTACTCAGTTTTGTTCAACAGATGTAGCCTCTACCAGGCTTCACTTAAAGCGGCTGGAAAGAGTAAAACTTGGCCAACTGAGACAGATAACATGTCAAGGGAGTTAGTGTGCCACAAGAGAACAGTTTGCCGCTGCCTCCAGCTCTTCCCAGCCGCTTCTGAGGCCTGGCAGAGGCTATATCTTCTTATATTTGAAGAAAACTGCGTAACATCACTACTCCAAACGACTACAGTACCCCCATTGTGTTGACAATTGTGTTCTCTTTGTTATCAGCCGTAGCAAACCTCTGTATTACATTTGACACCACTTCCAGACACCGCCTTAGTGATTAATACCTAACAACAGCCGGAAACATTGTCGTGCCCAGATAAGTTTCTTTGCGTGCCACGAACAGGAAAAGTCCATTGCTAATCAGGTGGTCGTTGGAGATTGTCTTTGTTGTTTCAATGTTTGATTGAGAGGCTTCTGTGTTTGAAGACAGGGGGACTCGGGGTTTTGAAAGGTGCCGTGTGGTTTTATGTCTTCTTTGAAAAGAAACTTACAAAGTGTTCTCTTTGTCACAGGACTGTACTAGTAACGTTAACATTTAGTTATTTATTATCAATACGATTGTGAACTGTTTTTTTTTTCAGGTTTCAGAGCACTTGAACAAAAATCCCAAGAAAAAAAAGGACACATTCTATGATATTTTTTAAGGAGGTTAGCTCAAAAATATGTTTTTCTGACGATCATAAAAGATTTCAGCACTTAGCAAAGGTCATTGACCTGGTCTGAGTCAAACTTCCCGGGGCCCGGCGCAGTGCATTGTGGTACATCCATAGCGCATGTGCGAGATATCCAAGATGGTGGGTACTGCTAAGAATTTTGCTATATTTTGATATTTTTGACAAAACTCCGCGTTATATCAGCCATATGTTTTATCTAGAGGTAAAGCTTAGAGTGTTCACATAACGTAGCTCATGTTTTGAGTTTTATTCTGTGTGTATTTTGGTTCCACAGTAAGAAAATAGGTGGTTGAAATTCCAGCGAAGTCATGTGGGGAGGGGGGCAAAAATTGATAATTTTCGTCTGACCACAAGTGACTAGCCACAAAGTATGGAAACAAATACATAAAATAATCATAAGATTCAGAGTACTATAAGAAAATGGTTTATGTCAAAGAGTATAGTTTTACATGCCTGGTAAGGTAACTGGTATCCATAAACATAGATTAATTTCTCCACTGGAATATCATCATAAATACACACTGTTGTGATTGAAATTGAAATATGATGCACAATGTTTAAGTATAGCAACAAAACACAGAAAGCCGAGAAAAAGTTTCCTCTTTATGTATGTTGAGTAGGGCTGCATACCTAAACGTAAGTAAACCTCCGTGCTGGTACCTGTACCTGATGTTAGTAACTCCCGCGAGCTTTCGCGAGGGTTGGACACAATTTTCAAAATGGCGGTGCAGCTCTTCATGCCGAGCGCTGAAGTTTCTTTGTATTTTCCTTGGTATTTTCCGTGATACAAGCAAAGAAAATAAGTTGACCACGAGTACACGAGTAATGCAACAGTGGGAACCTAACGGTCCGTTTTGTTGGGCGCTAATTTCTTATTTCGACCAAGGACATTATCGTTTCGAGTGAAAATTTGAACCTGGACAGCAGCCTCTAGTGGAAAGGGGTACAGTCAAACTTGTCTGTAATGACCACCCAGGGTACCAAGGAAAAGTGGTCTTCTTAGACAAGTGGTCTTCTTAATATCTTATACAAAAAGCATGGCAACAAGACAACACAGAGAAAAAGAAAACCGCTCCAAGTCCCTTAATGCTTACGTCTATGGGGAAAAAATCGGGATGGAGAAAAAGCTGTCGTAATGGCCAGATGGCCGGCTTATAGAAGCGGTCACTTGGGCAAGTTTGACTGTATTACAGATTGAACAGGTGATAGTTAAAGCCAGGTCAGCTCACAGATTAGGGATGAATTAGGAGGTGCAGGACTCCTGGAGGGGGACGCTTGGCTGGGATTTATGTTTGGCAGGGATCCAGGGTCCTGGGGTGGACTAATGAACCACAGACTCTAGAACTGTTGGGTGGAAAGTACCAGAAAGGGGATAGCCCTTTGTAGCCTCACCCACCACGCTACCTCCTACAGTTTTAATACATGTCACACACACTCCTCAAGAGTCAATAACGATGTACAAAAGGACAAACAAGTTTGTAAAAATACCAATCAAAAAAGGTAGCTTATTACTATTAGAAATACCAACTAACAAATGGACAACAGACATAAATGACTGCATGTTTTAAACTTAACGATTCCAGGAGAGAATTGTTGTAAACTTGTAAGACTTTAAAACAGTTAAAAGTATTATGGTATTGTTACTTCATTAATACAATACCGGTAGGGTTTTTTTCTATTGGATACTAAATTGAAATGAAGTGGGGCCTGCCATGGATTCAAACCCAGAACCTTCAGATTCAACAAAA
Source organism: Branchiostoma floridae x Branchiostoma japonicum (assembly GCA_013266295.2). NCBI lineage: Eukaryota > Metazoa > Chordata > Leptocardii > Amphioxiformes > Branchiostomatidae > Branchiostoma > Branchiostoma floridae x Branchiostoma japonicum. The sequence continues at coordinate 1,672,773 of CM023827.1, forward strand.
CAAGTCAACAACAAGACTACCTTGCCATCTTTTGTTACATACCAACTACTGCAAACAATTACCAGCAGCAGATATCTGTACCATCTTTTAACTCTGATAAGAATCTCTGTCTGCTGTTAGTGCTGTGATTGACAGCTACTTGCACTTGTGGGAGAGAAAGTGATGATAACAAGGGTCATGATATACACTCTATACATGTGTGATAACAAGGGGGATGATATACTCTGTCTGAGACAGTTTGCCAGGTTTCTAACCATGTGTTGTTGATATAGCAGTTTAAATGCTGGTCATAGGTCTTCAGGCCTTGTTGAAAAATCAAGCTTTTTTGCTTTGGGCAGTATATGTAGGTTTGCACATTATGGATAACAAGGGTCATGATTATGATGATATACACTGTCTACTGTCTTCCAACCATGAGTTGTTGATAAAGCAGTGTAAATGCTGGTCATAGGTCTTCAGGCCTTGTTGAAAAAGCAAGCTTTTGCCTTGGTACATGTATGTAGGTTAGCATAGAACAAGATGGGTTATGGCATGGTCATTCCTCATATAATCATCACAAACCAAGGGCATTTTTGGGTTAGTCTTTCATGTGCTGTACAAAATTCAGTCTTGTTACCGAAAACGCTGTCTTAGATCCTTGTTGGCGGTTGGTTCTGTCACAGCCTGCTTGAAAATTCTAAATCACACGACGACAGCTGCACGACGACCTACAACGAATTATTCATATGACCTCACCGCAAAAGGGTTTTGATCAGGTCAATTCAAACCGGTCAATTCAAACATCCAGAGACAGGTTCACGTAGAATTTACAGATACATGTTGTCACTGTCTTTAAAGTAGTCATTCCTGGATTCATGACTTACTGTTTTTACTGTTTCCTACATGTACCTCAAGCCTCATTGCACTGCAAGCTAACGAAAAAGCATCATGCTTTGTCCTCAGTCCCAGGTCGCCCGCTTTGTCTTTAGTAGTACCCCTGCCATGTGCTAGCAATCGCCCCCCTCCCCACCTTCTGTGCCCAGTGGGTCTGTGGCTCCCCTGACAGCCACTAATCCCACCACTGACGCACACGCCTGAGATGGTAAACAGGTGGCCAGGACGGGCTCTTCCTGTCTTACCAGTGGTCTACAAAACAGAACCACTTGTTAGGCCAGACGCAGCCATCCGACTTTGGAAGGAAGTTGGTTGAGAAAGAAGGATTAATTAAGAAATCCCTATTCAAAATGACAAAATGTAGTGGCATTGATCTAGAAAACAGAGCCACTTGTTAGGCCAGATGGAGCCATCCGACTTGGGTAGGAAGTTGGTTAAGAACAAAGGATTAATTATGAAATCCTTGTTCAAATGAAACAAAATTTAGTGGACAGCAACTGACAAGAGAATGTGGAGGAAGACAAACACTGAAATGTGGCAAGGATGATCTACTAAACAGAACCACTTGTTAGGCCAGACAGAGCCATCGGACTTGGGAAGGAAGTTGGTTGAGAACAAAGGATAAATTAAGAAGTCCTTGTTCAAATGAAACAAAATTTAGTGGACAGCAAAAGAAAGGAGAATATGTGGAAGACATTGAAGGCCCGTCTCAGTGCCAAGCACTGAAATGCGGCGAGGATCGATGATGATGATGAAAATGTAGTGGCATTGATCTCGAAAATAGAACCACTGTTGATTGAGACCTTGTTAATGTTAGTCCAGATGGAGTTTGTAAGGAAGTTATTTGAGAACAATGCTTAAGAAGACCTCATTCAAAATGCAACAAAATGTAGTGACTGAAGTTGTGTTTTCATATCATCTATTTTCAGAAAAAGAGCTCTGTGTCAAAGAACTCTCCTTTGTCTTTGAGAAAATTGGGTCGATCCAAGTTTAATTGCCCTGGCCCATCTTGTGCCTAATGAAGACACAGCTAACATGGCTAAGAAATTTGTGGCTCTTAAATGTGTATAAAACATAAAATAACCCAACACATGTATCAAGACCAGTAGTGGACACCTGGTTTGCTTACCTAAATACATGAGCTGTAGTGAAGGGGTCAGTTGTCCTTGAAGTTTAATGTCCTGACTCATTACATTCTACTCACTTACTGTAAATGCATTTTCATTTGTACTTTGGCAGCAGTTTTATTTTTGACACCACGAAGTTTTGTAACTTCAAACACTGGGAAAACCTCCTCAGTCATAACCACAAAATAAAACCACTGCAAAACTAAATGCATTTACAGTAAGCCAGGTCATTGCTAACACACATCTCTCTTACTACCTAGACACATATAACAGCAGGGCCCATGAGTAAATAGGTCACTGTGTTCAAGTTTACGCCATGACCCATTCAATGCCCAGTCATGACACCAAACCAACCCTTCTGCCCTGACAGCCTTGTTTAACTTTAAGTCCCCGTCTTCCAGATGTTGTGAGTTGCTATTTCTGGAAGACGCTGTTATTAATCAAGACTCCAGCTCTAGCTATAAACTTCCGGAAGGTGATAGCCCGGAGAGTGGTGTGGGGTTTTGTTGGGTGCCTCTGACGTCAGCAGACAGGGGACGCTGGAAGGTTAGACCTGTCAGCTGTCAACAGGTGTCTGTGGTACTGTAGATCCTGAAACTTTCGCGGTGGTTTTATTTTGCAGTTGGAGAGGATGAGAGGTTTTTTTTACAGTGTTTTAAGTTTGCAGTTGAAACGATTCTGTTGTAGGCAGTCATATGAGGAAGACATATTCACAGTGTTGAGAATTCACAGTGGAGAGGTCACTGCACAGAGCTCGAAATACCCGGTGGCGCACTGGCGCGGCGCCACCTGATTTTGCTTGGCGCGACTTATTCCTAAACTCAGGTGGCGCAGCGCGCCACCTATAATTTACGGTAGGGACGTCACTGCTGCGACACCGCTCTTCCCCAGCTGCTACATGTAACATTATCCTTGCGCAAACGAAGAACATGGCGCACGTAACACCACCCGCATAAGTGTGCCGCCATGTAGAGGCGTGGCATTCCCACGGCGGCAGCCCTGTGATGTTGCGCCTGGATCGCGTGTACTTGTATTCAATCCATTTTTACGAGTTTGGGGCACATTTTTGCGGCCTTGAACAAGGAAATATGTAGCGCTCGGCACGAAAGTAAACAAAGTCGGCCATCTTGTATTTCAAAATCTCCCGATATCTCGCGATATTCCATGAGAACTGAGCCCACACTGCAGTGTATTCAAATTTCGCTAGGTGGCCAAGGTAGAATTCTGGGTGCAAGATTAAACATTGATTCATTGAATATCGCGATGTTACTTGTTTTTTGTACAAGATTAGAAATTGTTGGCAGCATTTTTGTTGAGCTAAAAATTTGAATTTTTATTTTAATTTTTATTTCAATTTTGATTTAAACTTTAATTCTGATTTTTAGTTCTTTTTTTTACATAATCACATTTTTATTTGTTTAGCTGGGTTAATATGTGATTTTGTTTGGGAATTGGTGAAATATGATTGGGTAGGTACTAGCTTAGGTTTAGTTTTTAATATATTAATATCAGTAACACCTTTGGAATACTTGCTCCAAGTTCCAGGTAGAAAATGCGTGTACAGCTTTTGTGTTCTTTACATTACTTTATTTTATAACATAAAACTTAAGTAGTTATTTAATAACTAGAAGAAAACGTAATAGATATAAGTAGCAGATTTGAAGAAAATGATAACTTGGAAGTGTTGCCACTTGAATACTGATGGCGCCACCTGGCTTTTGACTCAGGTGGCAACATGCGCCACCTGGCTGAAAAAAGTATTTCGAGCCCTGCTGCAGAAATAAAGCTACCACAAAAGTATCACGATTTACAGTACATGTACCAGGAAGTCCTGTTTTTAGTTTAAGAAAGCAAATGTCAGCAAGTTTAGGGGCCAGTGAATTTCGTCTAACGACGACAGTTCTTCATGAATGTGTCAAGGTAGAACAAATCGGATCCTTGACAGTGTGCAGTTTTCTGTGACGAAATTTGGCTTTTTGTTCTTGTCAACTTCGGCAAAACTTGTGTGTAATAGTTACATGCATGTATTTGAGTCCGAAGTCCGAGTCCGAGTTCCAAGAAGTCATGTCAAACCTCTGTTTTATCAAGGATGATTGAACCTCCTTGGTTTTATTTATAATGTAGCGTTTGTCTGTCAGTTAGTGATTATCTTTTCACTCAGTGGCAGACTTCTCAACAACTTAGAGAGCAGTGACCACACAGGAAAAGAAATAAACAGTACATGAGGGGTGGGGTACATGTATGTTAAAGACAACATGAAACCAATGACAATGAAATACAACAGTTCCTAGAAATAGTCAGACGTGATAGGCATTGCGTTATTCAATGAACAAAGACATTGAATAATCATACATGCCTGTCATGTTTGACTATTACTTTTCAGGAACTGTTGTATGTCATTGTCATTGGTTTCACATCGTCTTTAATTACATTGACGTGATGTACAATCTTTGACCCAACAGTTCAGGATCAGACAAAGACATAGTTTGGCAAAGACTCAAACTGCATTGCCTTTGGTGCATACATGTATGAGTCTGATACTTAGTGACCATGTTATTATCTTTGCCAAGAAGGTTTTGTTTTCTGGGTCATGTGTCTGTTCTCAGACCTTTGACCTGTCATTCTGCCTTTCAATCTTCCCCCTACCACACATGTTGTCAACCTACTCTGTCTGGACAAACAGACACACAAACCCACAGCTCAGCCACCCAAAACAGTAATATGTCAGCATGTTGGGGTTAGTTCACAAAAACTGTTGTGATAGGGAGTTAGATCTGTTACTGTAACAGTGCAACCTCCTTGGCTGTGTTCCCAGCCAGCACACACAGGACTGAATAACTGCCGACACTCCGAAAACACAGAAACATTTGGCACTGAACTCTATCAAACCCTCTTAGTGCATGTTGAGAACATGTGAACACGACAATAGCATAATAATAACAAGTGTACCAAAAAGTAAATGAATAGTATTGCATATCTCTAAAAAAGTTCTGAACACCTCAATCCTTGGTTGATAACTCTGGTACTCTAGGCATGACTTTTTTCTCGTTTTCTGAGTTAGTATTAGATACTTAGCAGTTGGCACATCTATTAGTTTATTTTGTATGTCATGCATTATTTTTATTCTCTCACACAACATTTGATGTTACCAGAGGGCTAGCATCATGGCTGTCTCGCCTTTCAAGTTGTTTTTTTAGCAGCCCTTCATTTCTAATCTCTGCAAATGAGCCCACCCCATACAGACTGGCTAATGAGGTCCACATGTAGGTAGCGTCTTTACTCTTGGGTCGTGACCCTGGTTAATAGGTCGGACTCCTGGCACTGTGGCACAGGTGACCTGTTAGTGAGATAGACAGATTGAAGTGTGGTGAAATCATAACAAGGATAAAGTAACAACCTTTTGAGAGATGAATCTGGTGTATCTAGAGTGAAGTTTTCTCTATTTGAAAAGTTAGAACAGAAGACAACATACTGATGTTAAAATCTACATTTGGCAAGGTAGGGTTTTTGACTCAGAATCTAAATGTTCTTGGTTCAAATCCCAGGGCTGTACCCTTGGGAAGAGCACAAATATTTCTAGAATATTATTCTGGTGGTAAAAATTCAGTGCTAATACATGCAAACTTCAGGATCTTGACCCAGGAATTCTTTTAGCTCAAAGCTCTTATTTGGCACTATAAGCGATAAGAATGTGAACAAGCCATGGGGAGGGTCTACTTTTTGAGGTCTCCTCAAGATCTACCCACCTACCAAGTTTCAAGTATCTGCCCAAAATAGTTTCATGACAATCCATCCATAGCTTTATCATACTAAACCACACACACGCACACATACCCCCCCCACACACATACACATGCACACACACATGTAAATGCTACCAAAAACATAATGTTCTGGCGAAGGTAATAAATGATATTTTATCTCTGTGTTATAATCCAGAGCCTGAACGTCACCACACCAGCCTCCTCCCTAGAAGTCCCCCTGCACCAGACAGGGCAGTATGGAGTCAAGGAGACAATGAAGTCAGCAGAGGGGTAAGAATCATCTTCACTTCACTAGCCCTTTGTACAAATGTAATAGCCTTCCCCTAGTTGGGGAGCCCTGGCTGTATGTATGTTTTCATAAAGCAGAATAAATCAAATCAACCCCCCTGGCACCTGGCTTGTACCACATGCACAGCTAGATCCACCTGTAGCAACAGCTGGGGGTGTTTGGCACTGTTACCCCACGCTGGCCTGCTGCCAACATCCCCACCCTGGGGAGCCACTACCATCCCCAGGGGGGGCCTTGTTAGAACCTGGCGCCCTTGTCGTGACCAGGTGTTTCCTTTGTAAGGTAGCCCGGGTCACCAGCCACCAGGAGAAGCCTTCCTTCCCCTTGGCATGACGCCCAGGAGCCTGTTTCCTGTTGATGGGTATCAGAACAGGAAGTGTGGGGCCGTGTGGACTGTTCTGTGTGTGTGTCTTGTGCATTAAACTGGGGGGTAGGGAGGTGTTGACAGATTGTGTTACTGGTGTGGTGTAGACATGACAACAAACAAAAGTGATGCTTGATTTGTGTGATAGGACCAAAACAACAGGAACAGGCAAGGAATATCTGACAACCATGGCTGGTGTTAGTACTGCTGTAACACTGCCACAAATCATGCTTAAAATTGTATTCGATGTTTCATATTTTGCAGAACAGTGTATTTCATATTTTGCAGAACAGTGTATTTCATCCTCTATTATATATTCTAGCTCATTTCTTTCAGTGCCGTGAGCATGTGTTTCAAGCCCTGCCGTTAAACCACAGGTCAAAAAGTTGAACCTTGTCAGTTTGCACCTGATAAAAGCCAGTCTACACCTACATTGTACTGTATTTAGAAGGCAGTAACCACCAGTTCTCCCAGATGCTTATAAGTTAGGCTGTGGTAACTACACCACACTGTGATGAAAGCCATGTGATCTGACACAGGCCATATGGCATGCCTGGCTTCTGCCTTCTGTTTTGGACTGAATTTGGAGAGGCAAAAAATATCACCCACTTAGTCCTGTCAACTGCAAAGGGTGCCAGCTGATCTTCTACCTTCTTATTTTAGATTCTTTGACAGCTTTATAAAGCTACGTATGATACAAAGATATTCCAGGTAAACATGTGTTCACTACCGATCTTGAGTCTGTCTAGCTGACTTTTTTTAGACCACATGGCACCTATTACAGTACACATCAAACAGGTGGGGGAGGAGGCACCCTGCCCAGCATGCAACACTCCTCCCAGCATGCAGCAGCCCTCCCACCATGCAACACCACTCTCTTATCTGGTCTCACACGTCTTTTGGTCAGTTGTGCTATCTTTTCAGATGTCTGTAAAACACTGTCTTCAATGTCTCTGTAAAAGAATGGGAATAAATTTCTTGTTGGGTTTTTTTTTCATACATGTATCTAAGCTAGAGGTAATTTGTTGAATGATTACTCAAGTATGAACTTTGTTCACTTCTGAATGTAGACAATAAGCTAGATAATTTAAATGGCTAGTTTATATTCACAGGTACATGGAAATAAATACCCGTACTACCATGCGTCTGCCGTCAATAAATGATAATTTTAGGAAGTAAAAAATGCATACTACTTGACAGGACACGATTTGCATTTCTTGCTGCTAAAGAGAAGTGAAACTAATGTTGCACAAGGGAAACTCTGCAGAAAGTTGACAGCAAGAATACTAAGTAACTAGGACCCATGTATGAGCTACAATGTATCTGTTAGCTATTAGTATTACAGGGTAAGTTAGAGTCACCATCTCTACAAAGGCTCCCACCTGTAGGCACCCTAGGGTCTCTGAGTCCTCCAGGCTTCTATAGGGGGTGACCGTAGGGCAGGCTCTCACATTAAAAACCAGTTATCTGCACTCCTAAATACATATACAGACAACCGATGATGTCACCAAGTTCATGTGCACAAGTTTAATTAGTTGATACTGGGTGAGGATGTCAGTTGGAGCACGGACCTCCTGGTCTGTGCAAAATACTCAGGAGAGACGTTAAAACAGAAGTCACAACCTTACTGGGTGTTCTGTGGCTTCAGCCAGAACGTGCTGCGCCTGCGCAAAACCCTGATTTTTCACGTTTTTCGTTGGATGTTTGGTCAACGTTGCATCAAAATTTTCCCGTTGCAGACAATATCTTTTCCTATACAACATTTGAAAACTGCAGACAGGCTGTCAACCTTATATGCTCTAATACAACCTAATATGACACGTTCTGCCAAAGTGCTATCCACAATACATTACGGGTTTTGCGCAGGTGCAGTACGTTCTGCCGACGTGCTGCTTCAGCCTTGCACATGGCTGTGTCCCTGTTTCCCTGTGACTTTTAGTGATGGCCAGGGAACAGTTTATTACCTTTGCCAAGAAGGTTATGTTTTCTGGACCTTGTGTGTGTGTGTGTGTGTGTGTGTGTCTGTCTGTCTGTCTATCTGTCTGTCTGTGAACAGAATAACTTGAGAAGTTGTGGATGGATTTTAATGATATTTGGTCTGTTGGTAGGTTGTGACTAGAACTAGAAATGATTCGATTTAGGGTCCCCATGGTACTGCAACAGAATTTTAGGTTTTGGCATCTCGTGTTCTGGACATACTGTGGTACCGATTTTTGGGTGGTAGATAGCACTTGTGCTCGGAAAGAAGGGATATAAGTTTGGGTGCCCTAGCAGCTTGTAAGAAACTGAATGTTGACCAAGGTTTTTGTAGCTTTTAGAAAACAGAAAACTGGCCTGCTCTTGACCTAAAAAGACTCAAAGAATATATATCTGTCTGCAGTTCACCTTCAGTTCATGTACATAAGGATCGTGTGTGGCTGTGTTTGAACAACACCATCTTGCAGTTTGTATTAGAACTGCATCTTAATGATTATTTTGTGTCTTTTCAGGCTCTCTGGAGTGAAGAGTACCCTTGTTGCTGCTCATCCCCTGGAAGCATCGGAAGCATTGGTGAGTCACCAGATGGGGCAAACTCTATCATTGAGAGCACAATTAAATGACATCATATTTTTTGCCTCAATCACAGATACCAGTATGCTATGGGATAGGGTTGATTCAACTTACTACATGTACATTAAAAGAATGATTTTGAAAATCCAGTTTTACTGCCCTGAAATGGCTTTGGGTGCCTTTTTAAACACTGTCAACTTTAACACTCCCTGCAGGTGCGTAAGAACCAGGACCAGGTGGACTTCACCATGTTGCGCAACGTACAGGGCATGCACGCCCCCTTGCGGCTACAGATGGAAAGGCACATCGCCAGCAAGGTTGGTGCATTGAATTTTAATGGTTGATAGGCGTCACGTACCCTCAAAAATGCCTTAAGTGGAATGGTGGTGCAATTTCATCAGTTTTGTATTATTTTGTATCATTAAGGTCAGACAGATTTGATTATATGGATGACATCCTTTGGGCACCCCAAAACTGATGTGAGCGTGCGAAAAAAGGTGTCTTCATTATGAAATTTAAGTGATCAGGAAGGTTGAACAAATGACTGAACACACAGAGCATGGTATACCAAACAATAAATCTTTATATTTGCTCTTTCACAGTTTTACTTTGAAGACTTGGTGGTGCAAGCGTTAATTTGAGTCCTGCTTCCCTTCCTCTGGCATCTTCTTCTAATTTCCTTTCAACCTCTGTCATCCTTCAAGTACCTAAAGAAACAGTATGGTTGCAAACTTTTTTGGGAGTAAACGGACGAAAATGTCATCTATATAATCACGTTAGTGTGGCTATAGGTGAAAAAAATGATGTTTTTGTGTAATTGTTTGTTTGTTTGTTTGTTTGTTATTCCGAAGGTCCAGCGGTTACCATGCCTGCACAGCTCCAATGTCGCCCTAGACACCCTACGAGGCCTGGACGAACACATCGATTTCAACGATGTCCTGAACGGTAAGGGCTCTCCCCAGTGTTCTAGCCAGCCTGAATTTTTTTTTCCGTCATCTCAATTTTGTTTGATGTAACATCATGTCAAGCGGCAAAGATGGCAATTCTAGGGGGTACTGGGGCATGCTTTTCAGGAAAATTTTGATATGTTGACACTCTGAAAAGTGCTGTTTCCTGCATTTTGAGGGGAATTTTGCTGGTAGACTAAGCTTACTTTAATAACATCTCTATCCATATCTTTACACCCAGATTTTTGCCTGTCAAAGATGACAGATTGGGTAAAATTTTTGTCCGTCATGCGCAGCAAATTGGGAAGCCTACATTTTAAAGGAGCACAAAAATAGGGAGGGGGGGTGTTATCTTCCAATAGATAAATATTTTAGAGATGAAATAATGCATACTACATTGTGTACTTCACAGTATATGATAAAGTACCGACTACTGTAGTTGCACATAGACAAAAAAAGCATCGGTACTCTGGAAAACTCTCTGAATACCCTCTAAGCTGAATACAATGTGTCTGGCAAAAGTTAGGTTTACAATAATGATTTCTAGAGGGGATTCAAAATTTGTCTTGTTATGTGTTCTTTGATTATCTTTTCAACAATTGGCCAATTTTTTCAGTCCCCTGAGTGGAATTCTTGGGCAGTTTTGACTGTAGTTGTTCTTACCAGAGATTTGTGTCATAATTGTTGCTCTTTCCCCCCATACAGACCCCACAGCTCCAGAAGTAATGGGAGATCCCCACATCATGACGGAGAGAAGGGCTGGTATCCTGCAGTAGGAGGCTCCATTAGGGGCTGACACTGGTCGGGGATGATTCTCTAGGATTTGGGGGACTCATGTTCATAGCTGGTCTTTTTTTTGTTCTTATTATTACTCCATTACACACATTTATCTAAGGCAGTGTTTTGTCATTCAGTAATGAAGGGATATTGTTCATTCTGAAAGAGCATAGACAGAGGGATATATACCGGTATTGTCTAGTGTGACTAAACCTCGCTTTTTGCTTCCCGATAGTCCGCCCCCCAAAATTCTTGGGGTTGGTGGCTCTCTGAGCGCTGGACAAAGAGCTTGTGTACACAGGCTAGGTGCTGTCCAGTTAGGACCATTTCTCCATTAGTGTCTGTGTTGATGGCATCAGTACAAGATAAGAACATGTATCTGTAGATTAAGTGATACCTGAAATAAAGCACATCTTCGCAAACAACATGCAAACAACCTCCTTTTCAAGTTGTCTTGGGGATTGTGATGCCTAGCCTATCCTACACTGTTGTGGTGAGTTAAATTTGTTATGTAAAGGGGCCCTATCAGTGTCCAAATGCAGAAAACTAGCAACAGGATCATTCAAGTTAGCTCAAATGAACCCAGTGAACAGTTGAACTACTCTTCCACAGATTGTGACCGAAAAGACTGGTGCTATGTACATTATATACCATGTCATTGCGAAATTCCCCTAGCTCTTTTGGACAAGCACGATGAACAGTGGACCACGGCTTAACATCCTGTCCTAAGGACTGCCCAGAGGCAGGGTTGCTAACCACTGGACTACTCACTAAAGTTGGCAGTCCACCTGAAATTTGGGACTCTATCTGAATATGGTAAACTGGAAGTACAGCTCAATTGTAAGAAGTTTAGACAAAATCAACAAAACTTTAGAGAACATCCATTTAATTTGTTATTCTGTATGTACAGGGATTACAATCATTATTAACATATCAGAATTAATGTCAAGACCTAATTGTACATAACATCATTGCAATAACAGCAAACTCTGGTCAAGTCCTGACAGTGACAGGCACCAACATAAACCATTGCTGTTGAGCTGCAATGATTGCTTCAAATGCTAGGGGGCGCCACAACCACCTGGCTTGAGATTTCAAATTTTGATTAATTCCTTCTCACCTTTGGTCCTCACCAATTCAATTTGTATTTTTCCATTCAATTTGAATGTACCGAATGTACCAAATTTTTCTGATGCCTCAGAAAAAGTATATGCCTGAATAAAAAAAGTACCTCCTGATCCTGGACTTCCAAAAAATGAACTTAATTCCACCTACAGATGTGTAAAAAAAAAAAAAGGCTCATCGTTTTCCAGTGCTAAATTTCAAAGTCGCTGAAATAATACGTCTTAACTTTAGTATAAGTTAAAAAGCTTTATACGTCAGAGTATGTTTGTTCAGGTACATTGATGTTCCAGTATTTTGGACCTGTACCTAAATGATTTTTGGTGCTGTCCTGGTACACAGTGCTATTACATAGTATACATTATACACATGTTAATTTCAGAACATGCCCATGTTGTTAGCATACCTTAAATCACCACCAGCGGGCATTGAAGTCTCTCTTTCTTAATAATTTTAGTCATCTCTAGTAGTAAACTAGTTACAACAGTTACAAGTAAACTAAAAATTTCTCAAACTTTTCAAATACCATTCAAGTGACAACACAGTACCATCAAAAATATGCTGAAAATATACATATGCATTACATTTTCATCTACTTTTTCATCATCATTCGGGGGAAAAGATAACAAATTCTTCGTATTGAAAAACTGATGCATCTTCTATTGTATAGCCTTGGTGTCCTATGCAGGTTGAAGAGGTAACCCAGCATGTGCCAGGTGGGAGTAAGAGGGTAGTATATGGAGGAATTCAGGAAGTGGTGTAATACTCGATTGAATGACATCATACAATCCCTTCCACAGGTCCAACACAGTCACGAAAACCTGAAACACTTCCCAGAAGTCCGTAAACTTAAAGGTCCCAAAAATCCAAAATACTTTATGAAAGTCTGAAATCTCTGATGATTTTTTTCTTGATCACTCCACCATCCATTGGTTTTATTGTCTAGGTCCTGGCGGCCCTCTATTCACCTGTCCCTGTGTAGTTGAGAACAATAAGGTGAATTCGTCAACATAGTTGATAATCTTTGAGTATATTCTAACGAAAGTTCATCAAGTAAATGACATTAAAATAGATTTAAACGCCATAACCAGACACAAAAGTAAAGTGCTTACCAACAAGTTTTCGGTTCATTTCAACTTGATTGAAGTGTAAGAGGACTGAATGAAAGCTTGTTGGTAAGTCTATGATTATAGCATGGAGGTTAAAAAGTATAACGTAAAAATCTGATCGCAAAACATACTAAAAGATTATTTTAATTTGGTTAGAAAAAAATATCACTTTGGTATTAGAAAAGTGGACGCTATCGAGTGTGGATGTGTTTTCACGATTAATTTTCCAGCACAGCATCCTCAAACTCACCTGCTGCAGTTCCGTTCGTCTCCGCACGGTGGCGTATCGCGTCCTCCAGACCCTGTTTCAGATGAACGACGAAGAAACCCCAGGCCGCTCCCCAGGCGCCCTGTACATCCTCCGTGAAGTCTGCGCCCAGAACCGCTTTTAGACCCTTCATCAGAACATTGCCAAGCGCCTGGGGAGACGAAACGTCAGTTTTAGACAGTCAAAACTTTACACAACTCATAGATAGAGAGGACAACAGGAGAATCCGATGGATTAAAGAAGCGGTCTGGATAAGAAAGTCAACCCCAGTGATGAACCGGGACGAGGGGGGATACCAACTCAGCCACGTTTGGGATTGCATTCTCGCCGCAAAAGCGCCAACTACTTTGGCGTTAAAAAGCGGCGAGTTGCAGAACTCCAGTCAGAAGCTTTGAGGAAGGTGTCTGATAGACATCGAAACGTAAGCAGGTGAGAATTTACTGGTATCCTATATATCTTCCAACCTGATGAAAAACGAAACTATTCACGGAAATTTACACAACTTTCCTCACTCACAGGTGAAAATGAGTACCTAGCTTCGGATAGGGACGCCCCTCGGATAGGACGTAAAATGGAGGTCTCGTGTCTGGGGAGAGCCACACCCCACGCACGATAAAGAACCCAACGCACCTTTCGAAAAATGCCCCGGTGTGCGATGGTACAAATTCTACAGTCCGGAGTCTTGCCAGGAATTGGCAAGGCAGAATGATCAGTTTGATGATCGTGGGCATTAAAGGAAAGACAAGACAAGACAGAACTTGCCTCTACGTTTGTTTCTATCTACGTTTGTTTACTTTGTAAACAGTACCGGACTTTAAAATGGTAGTAAATAAAAAGCCAAGTCCGGTAATTTCGGACTTAACACCGGTAGTAAAGGAAATGACCAAATTTGACTTTTATTTACTACCACTGTAAAGTCCGGCACTGCTTACAATACAAAGTAAACTTTACTGGCATCGTCTACTTCCATTGGTAAATCCAACTTTTCGTGCAGTGTTGCAACTCACGTCGAAGTACTCGGGTTTGACGCTGTGTTTGACGCTTTTATACGATCATACTGAAGGGATATTTATATTAGTGAAATTGTTGTTATTATTATTATTATTAATTATGCTTTTTGTTACAATGGGGGGGGGGGGACTCGTACAAGCCATACGGCTTCTTTTCTGCCCCCGGCACATTTATTTTGTACAGTTTATTTAGTTCCTATTCTTTGTTTTATTCGATTACTGATTTCTGTATTTCGTTTTTATGTGCAAAATAAGATAAACAAATAAACAAAATTGCGTTATTTGCTCGTCTGGCCTGTATAGTTGGAACTGCACCTTGAAAGAAATCCACATGGATCGTTTATGTACAGACTACATCAAACCAACCGCGACTCACGTCGAAATACTCGGGTTTGACGCTGTGCCTGACGTGACTCTTCCCTGTGTCATACAGCAGCTGCTGTAGGTCCGCGGGTTCGTCCAGACAGCCCATGTAGGTGTCGAAGCTGGAGAGGAAGCGCGTGATGTGAGCTCGCAGCGCGATGTTCTTCTCAAACTGCTCCGGTACGTCGATGTCCACCTGGTCCATACTCCTGAACAGCTTCCTCGTGAACGGGTAGTCTGTGAACAGTCTGAAACCACAGACACGCGAGGACATGGAGTAAGTTAGGGAAAATTAAGTAACTAAAGTAACTTGGGTTAATTCAAACATGGTGTATCTGTATCTGTATAGCCGGCTAGCCGGTATAAACGCCCTTCGGTGTTACACACCAGATTCTGTATCTGTATAGCCGGTATAACCACCCTTCGGCGTAACACACCAGCTTCGCAGACACGCGGCGCGGCGGCAGCTAGCTATATTACACCAAACAACCTGTTACACCCAACCTTTGCACATCTAACTGCAGAAGTTGTTTAAAGCTATCTAGTGATGATGCCCCAACTGTACTTGGTGGAAGCGAGTTCAACTCTACGATAGTTCTTGGAAAATACGAGTTTGATGTAGTCACAAATAAAACATAACTGAACTTTATTCATTAAAGCAACATGGCAGGCTGACACAGGGAGGCTGGTTGTAGGATGGCCGGCAAAAGAACGCGTTAAAAATTCTACAAAACGCAGTATCAAAACTCCCTCCCAACCACGGAGGCCTGCACACACTACCGGGGGTATAAATGTGACCTATTTATGTGAATTTGGCAGATATAAACTTCAAGAAATGTGAAATGATGTGACTGACAGATAAAGATATGTGAAAGGGGGATTCAATAAATGTGAATCGTGACATGGGGATACTAAACAGCCACACTTTTGTATCTTTTTATGTGTCATTGCCCGCGGGCCAATTAGCTCACTGTCCCTTCATCAAAAGAGGCTCCGTCGACTTCTGAGAAATCGAAGCCTTTTTTGAAAATCAAAAATCATTCCGCTCCACTTTTCAGCCATTATCCATATGAGTTCATGGTACACAATTCCAAAACAATTGACAATATTTTCCACTGTGGTCACATTGTATTACATATTTTTCAGTTTTTCCATGAAATTCACATAAAAGTCACATTTGTACAGCTGGTAGTGACAGGAGGCTAGGTTTTCGTGACCGTGAGGTTCCCAGTGTTTTGGAAAATGTGCTGCTATGGAATTGTGTTTAAGTGTTGCAATACTGAGAGCAAAATTTATGGCTGATTGCGATGCGCTCGTAAACAGACAAGGAGTAACTAGCTAGAAAAGCCTTTGAAGTTGTTTTAGGCCTGAGATTTGTGGCCCATTATTGCTCCGTAAGTTATAGGTGCAGGCAGGACTATAGGGTGATAAGGTACTACTACTGTAACATAAACATAGACGTGATGACTTTCAGCCTGCCAAGAGTAAGTTCAAGGGTAAGTTCACCAAGGCTGAGCGACTTCTGTCATCCCTATGGATGTATAGATATTCTCAGGTTTAAAGCGAGAGCGTACAAAACCGACACCGCATAATATTCTATTTTCAGCACACCTTAAAGCGTGCGGAAAGCTTAAAGGTTCCGTTTCTTAAGTCGAGTGGAAAATGGGTTCTTTACGCCTGCTTAAGGTAGGCTTAAATATAATATTTTGAGCCGTTGTTACTCTTAGATGTTCTAGTACTAGCAGGACACTAATGGATGTTGCCATATAAAAGTCATCCTTTCGTCTGTTCTCTGCATCACAGATAATGGACCCGTGGGCGAATCACCTAAGCAAAGTATAAACAAAGGAAAGCTTACGACTTAACCAGGCTGCGACTTAACATCTTGAAAGCACATAACCTTTCTAACGTTGAAAGGGAGCCACCCCCTACTAGCCCGTGTAGTACACAATCTCCAGCTGTCAGGGGCTGATTAGGCCTCCTCCCCGAGAGCTTGTGGCCATACACCTCTAACTCTGGAGAACCATTCTCATTCCCAGAACTACCAATAGGAGCTCAGGATTCTTTATCACTTTGAAAATCAGTCCAATAGGAGCTCAGGATTCTCTGTCACTATGGAAACCACTCATCGCAGCCTCCAACGTTATAGCAACAGACAGTTCTCAGTCCGACAATACTTGATCAATAGGATTATGATGTTTCCAATTTTCCCGAAAGCTTCTAGGGGACTGACCAGTGGAAGGGCTGCTAGAGGCGTAACGTTCTGTCAAGTTCACCCCATTTCCTGTGTCTTACCTTTTTGACCTCCTGTCATTATGCCCGTCAATCTTCCCCCACCCACGTACTCTCAACCTACGCTGTCCGGACAAACAGACACACAAACCCACAGCTCAGCTATTTTCCTAAGTCTAGCACTCACATCCTGAAGATGGCGAACCCATTGGCTCTCTTGTTGCTCAGGACGACCTGCCAGCTGTCCCGGATGTGACGGATCTGATTGGCTGTCAGCCCCGTGACGTCATCAGGAGTGCCGTTCAAACTACCCATGGCTTCTGCACTTGTTGGACTTTTTCTGTGACTTTTTCTGTGTAGAAAAAATAACAACCACAATTTAGCTGTTAAAAATTTAACGATGTACGAAGAGGTGCTCACATGTTCCTCTGAAGGAGCATTTACGCACGATATCAAAGACAACAAAACACACAAAAAAGTTTTTAATAATCGTTATTTTTGTATATTCTTGAGATGAATTGTTCATTTTTTTGTTCATGCAAACCCAGCCGGGCCCCGGTTTGGACCTTAGCATAACATACACGTATGCACACACCTAATGTATGCCACAACACGCGAGACATAATATAGGTTTATACATGTGTCTATCTATAGATGGGCGCTTAACATAGAAACATCGAACATTGCATCTGTTCAAGACGGTTTAGGAATATAAAACACCGGTATGCGAAATGTGACTGAATTTGAGAAAATTTGGTGTCCCTAAACAAAAAATTGTAACAACATATTTTGTCAAATACATATCAGGACAAATACGACACGACAACACGTTACACTAACCTTTCAGTCCCACACGGTGCTAGTGTGTCGCAACAGTGACAAGGTTATGGTAGTAAGAACAAGTGAACCCTGACTCACAACTCGCATGTCTACTACTCTAAGCCTTATACGCTTCGCTTATATACAGCTACATCCATACATACATGTAGGAGACATTGTCATATATATCTCAGGACAAATACAACACGTGCCTGCGAAGCTGGTGGCCGAAGGGCGGTTATACCGGCTATACAGATACAGATACAGATACAGATACAGATACAGATACAGATACAGACACGACAACAGCACACTAACCTTTGTCCCACACGGTGCTAGCAACAGCGACAAGGTTATGGGACAAGGTTATGGTAGTAAGAACAAATGCTCCTGGCTCAGGGCATCTCGCATGTCTACTACTCTAGGCTTTACAAGCTTCGTGACAAGTACACATCCCCTCGGTACTGTTAGTAGACAGGGGAATCTCGTGATGAATGAGGTTCGGTCTGGCCTTTCGTGAGCCCAAAGCTCACAGATCGAACCCACAAATCACACGTGCTCATGGACGTAACACCGCCAAGGTGACTTTCACGCACTCTTAACATGTCGGCTTCGGTTAGCACACCTGTTTTCTGGGGGGGGGGGGGGGGTACTGTCATTCTCGAATATGAGGACTGTCTAGCCATAGCAGATTAGCCTCTACCAGGCTTCGGTAAGCAGCTGGAAAGAGTAGAAATTGGCCAAATAGACAGATATAACATGCCAGGGGAGTTGGTCCGCGAGAGAGTACAGTTTGCCGCACCCGAATTACTCTCTCGGATCAACTCCCCTTGCGTGTTTAATATCTGTTTATTTGGCCAACTTATACTCTTTCCAGAAGCCTGGTAGAGGCTAATCGCAGATGCTGTAGGACTGGTGTGATGTGAAACAGGATTTTTACCATGTAGTCCATTAATGGTCAATATTGACCGACGGAGGCCATATACATATATATACGGCGCTCTTGTGTTAACGGCACAAAAAACGGTATTTAAGCTTGCTTAAATCATGCTGAAAGTTTACTTTTAAGTTACCTTTTTTAGGTATCCATAACCCTCGCTCTTTTATGTGTACGTAAAGGTGGCCATTACGTGGTCTTTTAACAGATGGAAATAGATCTCCTTATTTTCCGGTTTTCATATTACCTTTCAGTAAACTTTAATCATGATTTAAGCATGCTTCAGCAGTTCAAATGCCTTTAAACTGCTGAAGCATGCTTAAATCATGATTAAAGTTTACGTGTTTTTTTCTTTGCCCCTCTTTCACGTGTACGTAAAGATGGTCATTACGTAGTCTTTTAGTAAATGGGAATAGATCTCCTTATTTTCCGGTTTTTCGATTGCCTTGCATTGTCATTCTCCCACGGCAGAGCTAAAACCCGGCAAAATTCGTTACCCAAGGCTAACGAATTTTGCCGGGTTTTAGCTTTGCCGTGGGAGAATGTGCATTGTAAGTACAGGACCAAGGCCATAGGAATGTTTCCAGTTCAAATGGATCCCAGCATGTGGTTTTGTTTTATGCCATGTTTCGCTTTATTACTGCCTATGACCCTTGGCTATTTGTCTAGAGTGATGTATATTCGGAGGGACGGTTTTTATACGTACTTCAAGGCAAGCTCCAGTCAACAAGTGAAGTTCAAGTCACGGTCTCAATAAATAATGCTTACAATGAGTTCATCCGCAACTTAAGACACCGAATTCTTCAACTCACTGTGACCTGTTTTCATATTGGTGCCGTCATCTGAAATGGCAAGCAACCAACTCAGAATCTGAAGGTTCTGGGTTCGAATCCCTGACAGTCCTCGCTGTTGTGCCCTTGGACAGACACTTTACACCTATTTCCTCACTCGACTCAGGTGAAAATTAGGACCTAGCTTCGGTTAGGGACGTCCTCTTGGATAGGACGTAAAGCCGGAGGTCCTGTGTTTGGGGAGAGCCACACCTCACCCACGTTAAAGATCCCACCACACTTATCGAAACGAGTAGGGGTCCTTCCCGGTTTGAGTGGATCAAACCCGGTCTTACGCAGCTTGTACTTACTGTACAAAGCTGGTGTGTTACGCCAAACAAGCAAATGTCGATCGGCGACTGATGATGCAAAAGCCTAACAAGCTGCTAGGGGGACTCAACTAATGTCGCTTTTTTCTACCATCCAAAATTCGTGACCCTAGCATGTCAAGAACACGAGATATCAATACCAGAAGTTCCGCTGCAGTACCAAGGAAAGCCACCAGGGGGGCCAAGATCTAATCATTTCGAGATCTCATCAAGGCCTACCCACCTACCGAGTTTGAAAACAATTCGCTCAAAGCTTCTTGAGTTATTGTGCCAAACCACATACATACATACATACATACAGACAGACAGACAGACAGACAGACATACAAACGCTACGGAAAACATAACCTTCTTGGCGAAGGTAATAAGTATTCCTGCTCCATAAAATCGTGTGCAAGCAAGCAAAGACCCGTGTCAGGAACACCAGGCGAAAATTCGATGTGGAGTTCGACTCCAACTGGGACACAAATCATCGAGCAGCAACAATAGAACGACTAGACCAAGACCAAGGCCGACGACCCAGAAGTTCAGCGCCGACGTGCCGACAGACACGAGCGGTAATGCTAAGTTCACATTTCCCTGCTTGAACGGAAAATAAACAATTCATACAAAGAATAAACAGAAATAGTCCTCATGATTATTTTGTTCAGCAGTTTTGTGTTTTTATGTTTACCTTCGCAGAAGGAAAACATATTGTTTTTGCTCCGTTTCTTCTTCTTCCGTTCGAAACAAATAAGGTCAATGACCTACACCAGAAAGCTGTCACCATGGTGACTGGTGCTGGAGCAGACACCCTGTGGTGTTGGGTTACATTATGTAGCAAAAAACTGGACAGGCCTGGACTGGTCACCATATAACATATATGAATGCGTTTTCAAGAGTGGGAATACTAGTAAACAGAGCAATAGTTTGTTAGACTAGACCATGTGAAGGTAAGCATTATGCATTTGCTTTGCAAGTGTTAACTTTCTAGTGTTGTCTTTTATATCATATTCTTCGTTCCCGCAAACTGCGCGACCGTGGCCCAGGTGACCTAAGCATAACTCCAGCAGTCTCCACAAGGTGTGTTTTTGAGCTTGACTCCTGTGACATTTCCGTTTGTCCTTGTGAAGACGCCCTAGAGTGTGCGAAGGTCGGAGTCTCCGTTGGGTGATATTTTGACAACTCCGTAACAGCTCGAGCGGGCAACTGGTAATGTAGGGTCAACATCACGCTTCTAGCAGCCCTTCCACTGCTCAGACCCCTAGAAGCTTGATGGCCAACACCTCTAAGTAAGGAGAATTGGGAATGTCTTTAATAATCCTGTTAATTTCTGCATATGTGCTAATAGTAATATGTCGGGCTGAGGGGCACAATATGTTAGCTATCTACCGTACTACTGGAGGCTGTAGTTTCCATAGTGACAGAGAATCCTGAGCTCCTATTGGACTGATTTTCATAGTAATAAAAAATCCTGAGCTCCTATTGGTAGTTTTGGGAATGGGAATGGTTCTCTTGAGTTAGAGGTGTGTGACCACAAGCTCTCAGGGAGGAGGCCCAATCAGCCCCAGACAGTGAGATTGTGTAACACAGGCTATGTTAGAGGTGTATGGCCACAAGCTCTCAGGGAGGAGGCCCAATCAGCCCCTGACAGCGAGACATTGTGTAAAACAGACTACCTGGTCAGGCCATGCATCACAAGGTACATGTACATGTATGTTGTCAGCACATACTTAGTAGTGCTTTTAGCCTTGTGTACATGTGTGACAGAGTATTTGTCACGCGGCACGGACAGGTACCATACCTTTGTTATGTAAACTGTCGGCATCACTTCCACGTGGTGAAGCATGAAACACAAAGCCTTCAATCTTATAACGACAAATGACTTTGTGACATCCTGCAAGATAACATTGGACATCCCAAATTTATTACTTGTATCAATGACTGGTTGTCTTTGGCGTTGGTTGATACGGGCTACAGCATATCCTACATACGTCAATGAAGCTTAGACATCCAGGTAATGAGATACACAAGAAAACTGTTACTCAAGCAACTGGATATATTTTGAAAACTGTGAAACGTTTCAAGTAGCATCCACTAATTTTCAATCACTGACTCAAAGTAGTGGATGCTACTTGAAACGTCTGACAGTTTCCAAAGTCTATCCAGTTGCTGGAGTAACAGTTTTCTTGAGTATATTCTACAATGTATGACCAATGCAGTGGACTGGTTTACATATTTCGCGTTTGCAGAGGCTGTACACATAGGAGGTCTCACATAGGATCTTGATTGAAACACTTCGTTCTCTGTTTATGCTAATGTGGTGGCGTGTGCTTATGGGTTCGGCCACATATGTTGTACGATCGTCGCACGATCACAAAAAACTGAGGACATTCTTGGGCTAGTCGTGCTTGTGTCTTAGATCCTTGTCGGTTGTTGATTCTGTCACAGCCTGCTTGAAAATTTTACGGCATAAAAATCGTACGACGACCTACGGCGATTGTGACCGCGCCTTTATGGAGAAGAGATGCTGTTCCAGTAACCCGAACTTAGTTCAATGTCAAGAGTTTTCATGTTTGTTTCATCACGTAGTGTCTGCGACTTTCAGCGGCAGGTTTGCTACTTGGCCCGCCTGTGCCATATCTGTTGGCACTCCCTAAAAGCAGGAGAATAAATGAGCCTGCCTGATTAGCTGTCGTGCAGAACAGTACGCCCTGAGGCGGGACTGTATATCACAGAAACACCTCACAAAAAATGAATGACTATCAACCCTTGAGCCTTTTTAACCCCTGTCACACATATTGCCGAATATGGCCTCCCGAGCTGCCGAACACCTCCCAACCATATGGTTGGGAGTCGGTCGGGAGCAAGGTCGGCTGGTGTTCGGCAAGGTCGGCTACTGTTCGGCTGCGGCAGCCGAATGTTTTCAAAAAGTTTCAAACATTCTGGATTTTCGGCCATGGTTGGCTGGTGGTTGGCTCGTGTTCGGGAGTAGTGGTCGGGGGCGTGTTCGGGGGTCAAATTTGACTCAAATTTAACTCAAATTCGATTCGTATTGAAAGGTAGGCGTGGTTGGTGTTTGGGGAAGGTTCTGACTGTGTGACAGGGGCTTTACATCACAATATTCAGAACGGCAGGTGGACTGTTTGGTTCGGTGCGTTACCTGTGGGCAACCTACATCAAAGGACTTACCGCTCCTACTTAACCTGTTGCGCTGACAGCGGTTTATTTTTAGACAACACTTTCTTGGTCTCAGTTTGGGTCTTCATTGCAAGAAGACGTTAATCTATTTGTAGCTGCTTCTTGCCATTTTTTTCAGGCTGATGTAAGATTCTCATTGGAACGTCCACCAGGCTTGTGTGTGTGTTAGTTAGTTACTGCGCGGCCACATTCGTACGATTTTGATGCCGTAGAATTTTCAAGCAGGCTGTGACAGAACCAACCGCTGGTAAGGATCTTACGCAGCCTATAATGTTACAAAACAGCTCGGTTTTATCAGTAGGATTTTTTAGATTTCGGCTGAAGTGATCCAACAATGTTTAACTTCGGTGTAAAACTGCAAAGCATCAGGACCAGGGCTGACTCCAGAACCCGTCCCTCTGTTTGCTTGTGGGGAAGGGACAAATATTTCGCCCGATTTACCCAATAACAATTTACTTGCACGAAATGACGTTTTAGAGGGTTTGATATTCAGATGTCAGATTGAAAATTTCAGCGGCCGAAAAAAAATACTAGGGTCGGCGTTTTTTTGTGTGTCTTTTTTTTGCTAGGGTCGATCGGGAAACCGGAAACACAACATTCTTTTCTAACCCGAACTATTGTGGTATTTACGCTCTACATACATGTACACCTGTTACTGCATACTTAGTGTGATGGATGTTTTTCCCCACTTACAGCGGGGTGTTTACAATAGAGATCCTGTTTCAGGAATGGCGGATCTCCGGAGGGGGGGGGGTAGATATCGTAACAACTTTAAGACATAGCAATTTAATTTCTGTTTGCTTGATAGCGTGATTCCCATCTCAAAAGATTCTGTCGCAAAATGGTCATTAAGGGACAGGGTGTGGCATGCATTGGTCAGAGTACGGCGTGAAAAAAATGCACAAAGCAGCTTGGACGTTTTGTAGGAAGAGCTAAGTCCGCATACATAGTTTTCTATAGCCCGTTCCTGATCGAACACGTCGAACCCCCTGTTCTATTTCGAACATCTCGAACCCCCTGTTCTATTTCGAACCCCTCGAATCCTTCCCACGCTGATTTTGGCGGAGGTGTTCGAAATGTTCGAAATAGAATAGAGGGTTCGAGATGTTCGAAATAGAACAGGGGGTTCGACGTGTTCGATCAGGAACGGTCTATAGAACACCGTACCTGTTCCAATTAACCTTCACCTACCCTGAACAAAGTTCAGTCCCTGATTAACCCGCTGTGTGGCAAAGGTTATCTGTATGCAGTGTCAACAGAACCTACGTACCCCAGCCTAACGCGTGCGAAAGTTATTCAGCCACCCTGTAACATTATCGCCCAAAACGGATCGCAAGAGAAAACAACTGGCGTAATCTAACAACCAGGGCCTGGTCACATACATGGTTGTACGTCGTGCGATCGTATGAGTGCATTGGGATAGTCGTGCAAAGTCCAGCTGTCATGTTACGTAAAAGTCTGCCTTATAGTCTATCCTAGATCCTTGTCAGCGCTTGGTTCTGTCACAGCCTGCTAGAAAATTGTACGACATCAAAATCGTACGGCGACCTCCGACGAATGTGACTGCAGTGTAACAGGCTTTGTTATTTCTGCACATATCTACCGCTCGTGTCGTTTAGTGGTGCGTACAACAAGAACACTCGTGTCAACAGCTTAGCTCGGCCCAAACACAGCGCGTAGCTACAGGGTGGTCCAGACCATTACCCTATGGCTTAATACCCACTAGATCATGGCCCCACATTCAGGGACGGATTTCGGTAAACACTCAGGAGAGGAGAGGAAAAAATGTGCCTCGTGTAGCTGTGATCTTGTGCCAGTCAAACACAGGCTCACACACACACACAGACACACACAGACACACACACACACACACACACACATAGACACAGACACACACACACACACACACACACACAGAGAGACAGAGAGAGAGGGAGAGAGAGAGAGAGAGAGAGAGAGAGAGAGAGAGAGAGAGAGAACGATATACACATGCGTATATCACACATAAACATTCAGGGCAAAGATCAGCCCTTGATCAACAGTTCTCAAACTGATCGCGAGTCAATAGCGAATTACTGTCAACAAGTCGCAAACAGAAATACACACGCCCGTACAACATACATGAACAGTAAGTACACCATTCTAAACATACTACAGTCAAGAAAAACAGTCCCACCTTACGTGGTCTGTACTTTGGTCCGCCCTAGTGTGTTACCTGGAGTGTGCCTAACGTCCTTGCAGGTCCCTGAGTGTGTTTGTACAGTATGGGACCAGGTTATCCGGAGCACAGGTGTCAGGTGTGCATGGGGCAACCCTAGCTCGTCATAGCGACGGGGGCGTGGCTTCTAGCTATTCGGGAAAACGTTTTCCGACTGTCTATCAACGACAGCATGGGCAATTGGCGGTAGTGTGGCGGGCAATATGCACTGGAAAGGTATATAAGTGAGAACTTACGTACTCTGTGTGCGAGATGTCGGTTAGCTTGAGGAATGAATCCGCTCTACTATATACATCATGGCAATTGGCGGTTAAACCATACTACTCACTAGTTTTTAAAGCTAGCTATAGACTAAGGTACCAGTGTTACTAAGTTAATAAGTGAGTAGTATGCAGCACATTTAAGGGTTAGAAACAATAATTAAAAACCTTGATTCCAGTCTCCCCTGGATTCCAGTCTCCCCTGTGACCTATATATACTTCAGAGGTGCATCCACGTACATAATTATGTATCTCTTTTCAAGGTCTCCAACTGGGACATAAGTCATAACGTAAAAGCTGGTATACTGAAAGCAACTCTTCTCTAACAATAGATGTACTTCAACATCGCTGACCCGAAGAGCACATCTATGGGCCAGTGGTTCTGAGATAAGGAACGGTTGAAGAAGTACAATAGTACGATGTGGCCCCTACCGCGACCTGAAATTGCACGGGACGTCCTAGCGCGGTTCTGTACTATTGAGAATCTCCGTACGGGCGTAAAATGGGCACTCTCAGCGTGTTTAGGGGACAAAAGGGACAAGGAGCGACCTTGTTCATGTACAACAGAAACAAGAGGTTTGGGCACAGTGGGGTCTTGAGTGGGGCACTCCTTTTTCCCCGCAATTCTAAAGTAGTATAGATGTACTTAGCTCCTATGATCATTTGTGAGCAAGGGGTATTTTTAATAGGGAATACATAGTCTGGTCATATGACAGAGACACTCCTCATGTCATGTGTATAAGACTAGCCATGTTCCTGTCTTCATTCATTCTGCTACACATTCTATTACTAAAATGCAGATGGTGGGGATGCAAAACTTTGTTAGTAAACAAATGCTTTACTATCTAGATATGCTAGATGCCCGCTTTCGCATCACTTAAAGTTAAGGAAAAGAGGGTGCGTTTATCACAAAATGACGGATCGAGTATCTAAAAAGCTAAAAGTGACTTTTGTAAAAATTCTACTTCAGTTTTTAGCTATTTTCTTCTTCTATTGTATTTGCAGAATGAACAACAACGGTCTGCTAAAATGAAATATTAAATATCAAATTTAAATATATAGCATTCAAAATCTTGAGGGAGTGAGTATGGGAGACCCGGTTAACTACTTAGGATGGCACTTAGACTGAATTTAAGCTGGCAGAAAGAAGAAACAACCTTTGGCCTAAATCTTTGTAAATCCAATTTTGATTGTTTAGAGTCAGTCAAGGAGGCAAAAGTAAACACTGCACAACAACAAAGAGCCAGAAAGAAGAACCCTTCAGGCTTGATTATTCTGCCATTTGTGCCAGCCTCCTCATCACAGTGATTGATTGTCAAACCAGAACTCCGTATCCTGAGGGAGGGTTTGTTTCTTTATGCCTGAGTCACATTGTCGATGAGCTTCGGCCGTATTTGTTGATCGCTGAAAGGTCGCCCGATTTTAGATCGACCGAGGATCGCGCGTATTTTTGGCTTGAAAATCGTCCCCGTCACATGGAGCGAGGCTCGGGCGATCGCTTGGGAATACATCTATGACCTCAAAAATCGGGCGACTAGTCGCTGTTTCTCGTGTCAGCGAGCTTCGGTCGACTCCTAAAATCGCCGGCGATCCCTAAAATTCGCGCGATGCTCGACGAAACATCGGGCGTACATGGCGTACTACTGCCGTAAATGTCGTTTAGAGCTCGCCGACTCGTCGGCCGATCGATTTTCGCACAATGTGACGGCCCTTTTACAAAGTGGGGTGGAAGTGAGATGCATTGCTGTTTGGGAAACTCTGTCACGTCTGCCCAAGTCATTAGGGTCTGGGGAAGAATGTTGCAGAACCGGGAACCATTCTTTCATCTCTTTCAAGCTGTCAAAACGTGACGAAGGCATGCGGCAAGCGAAAGACCGCGCGTCAACGAGGTAATTAGAACAAGCAGTAGGGGGGCTGAGCACAGAAGAACATAAATAACCCAGATATTCGAGCTGTCAAGAAAGGTGGAAAGACCTGAAAATTAAACAATCGGGAGGCTGGTATAGGGGGTTGGCGGTATGCCAGAGTCGGCACTATTTAGGATCTGCATGGCCCCCAAGTTCATGAGGAATGTAGGGGTCAAGGAGGAATCTGGTTTCTGTGGACTTCCCTTTTTTCGCTCTTTGGTGACAGTTGTACTCGACGATTCGTTGTCGCCCACGGAAAGTCAGGTAAGGTAGAAGAAGTGGGGTAAGTAACAAGAAGACGTAGGTTCATTCCTGCATATAGCTAATTTTTGGTAGCCTGTGTGCCATACTATTTGTAAACCGGGGCTCCCATACTCGCTCCCCGAAAACTAGCCATAGGGCCAGCAAGTATATATTAAGGAGCCTCGTAGCAAATCAGATATCACCCATGCTAAGTTTTTCGCTGTCTAATATTAATAACGTTACGAGAAAACCAGAAGCACGTTTGTGTTGGAAGTTTAAGATTGTTTAGCGCGATCAACAAGTAGTTCAGTGAGAAACCAATTGCCTTGGGAAACTTGCTTGACAACGAACCGTGATAGAGAGAAATTCTGTGAGAACAAAAATTCGTACATGCAGAGAGGTTTGCCCAGCGTCTCGCTTCTTCCCTGACCGAGGTTTAAGACATGACTGCGACGTGGCAGATCTAATATGAGAATGGAAATCTTACCTTCTGTTGTCTTCGCTGTGCTCTCACGTTCTGTGAAACATAGGCGTGAACACAGATGCAGACCCTTCTGAAGTTGCGCGTTTCGTGACTCAAACTGAGTGGAACTCACGCTAAGACATATTCTTAGGCAGGTTCAATTTGATTCTGTGTTCTTCGGCATCAGAACGACGTGATTATACCAGGCTCTTTGCCGCAATGTTTATTTATTTACACATCTATATTTGGTTGTCATACATTCCACATCCTGTCAACAATACTATCGTTTTCAGATGATGTGTGTTTTTGTTAGCACGATGGAATGCTCAACAATTTTGAGCAAATGGTCTCTTTGGGAAATTTTTGAAGTGTTGTTAAGCCTGGCAAATCATTTCGCTAGTCAACGCTAGCCTGGATGCCAGACTGTTCTCAGGGCCAATAAACAGGCCAGTCCCAAGGTTAAACAAGAAATTGTTACTCAAGTAACTGGATATGATTTTGAAAACTGTCAGACGTTTCAGGTAGCATTCACTACCTGAATCTTACAATCTTAATGCGATTATTGTTTACCATATACCATACCAGAGGCGACCTAGGAACTGCAGCTCAAGATTTTGACTTTGTGGGAGCGATTCGTGTTCAATGGAACAGTCGGACTTGGACTTTCCTGATAAGAAAGTATTGTTAAGGGTGATGGTTAGGAGGCATGACGAGGGGACACACAACAGGCTAGGGTGTACGGGGAATGGCTAATTGGATTTCTCTTTCTTTGAGTTTGGATTAACGCTAATTCGGCCTGACGGCTTGGTGACCTGACGCCGAGGTCACCACACACCGTGACTTATGGAGGTTGACGGCCGTCCGTACAATTAGCGCCCTCTTTTAGATAAGACTGGCACTGCAGCTAGAGTAACGTTTGCTAGTATAGGCGATATGAATGATGTAACGTATCGTTGGCAACATTGCAGCACAGTCAGGAACAACACAAATGAAAGTCAGAAAAAAAGTTGGAAATCAATGAAAATTTTAATAACATTTTAATAACATCAACATCATACTCTTGATTTGGTGAAAACGTACTTCGGAATAATTACTTGTGAATGATGAATTTCTAAAGTATTAAAACTATCTGGATAATGAGTGTTTAACGATGATGACAAAGTTAGATAGAATGGGTGCAAGTTATGATAACGTAATTAAGCAAAAACTGTGATTTATAATTGATAGAAAACATGTGGAACAGAAACTTAACTTTTGTGACAGAAACTAAACTTTTGTGACAGAAACTTTGCTTCTGGGACAGAACCTTTTGTAACAGAAACTTAATTTTTGTGACAGAAACTTTTGACAGAAACTTTTGTGACAGAAACTTTACTTTTGTGACAGAAACTTTACTTTTTGTGACAGAAACTTTACTTTTTGTGACAGAAACTTTTGTAACAGAAACTTAATTTTTGTGACAGAAACTTTTGTGACAGAAACTTTACTTTTGTGACAGAAACTTTACTTTTGTGACAGAAACTTTACTTTTTGTGACAGAAACTTTACTTTTTGTGACAGAAACTTTTGTAACAGAAACGTAATTTTTGTGACAGAAACTTTTGTGACAGAAACTTTACTTTTGTGACAGAAACTTTACTTTTGTGACATCTTGACTACATATGATCCCACCTACCTCTACGGAACTTATAGATAACCTGAAATAACCGTATAACTACTAAAGCTATTTGAACGTGACTCTACTAAAATACTACATCAATATAGAAAGTATAAATAGTCCAAAGCTGCTGCAGTGAAGTTCAGATTGACATCGAAGTTCTCATGTTAAAAAAGCAATGCTGCCGTGGTATAAAATGCACGAAACCATCTCTGAAATACATATCAATAACATTTGGAACCGGTGTAAAAAGTTAAAGTAGAATTAAGATTTGTTAACGTGAAACGTAAAGTAACAACTGTTTTGCTGGAATATTACTATCTGTTAGAGTATTTACTACATATAGCCTCCTATACAAAGATACCGACCTATACTCTCTGTTCTGATTGGTTAGTTGCAATTTACAGTTGATTTTTGAATTTCGATACTGCATACTCTGTAACATTGTTGCCTCACTGTCCACGAATTTTGGATGAAATGTTAAAATTAAAGTTTTTAGTTCGTCCCCACTCTTGGTTGAATTCACGTCGTCTTTGTCTCAACCGTACCATAACCCGTAGATGTATATATATCGCAAAGTCTGGAGTTCCTTTGGAATCCCCTAGGTGGCGTTTCTCTCATCAGTTTCTCGCTATACATGCGTAGCTAGGTAGGAGTTCTGTGGGTCCCCTGAGTCCGATAGTCTCATAGTGCTGCCCACTAGAGGCTGTTCCCCGAACCGCCCGTTCACTGCGATAGGTTTAAACGCCCTTCGGCTGTCCAGGGAGTCGAAATAGTCACTGTGGTAGGCGGGGTTGCTATGGGTGTGGTAGTTGATGATCTGGCTACCGCGCATGCTCGGGTGGTCGATGCTGCCCGTGTCCGAGGAGTTGGCGGCGTCCTTTGACGTCACGTGATCAGTGTGGATGGCGGGAGCGGGTAAGGTGGTGCTGAGAGGGTAACTGCGCATGTACGTGTTCTGGGGTAGCTCGCTGCCCGGGCTTGCCTTCCTGGGACGAGAGTTGACTGTAGACCTGGAAGACAGAAGAAAAATGTCCAGACAATGCCTTCAAGTACCAGAGTTATCAACAAAGGATTGAGGTGTTCAAAAACTCATTTTTCCCTAGAACTATCTGGAACTCGCTGTCACCAAGTACAGTAGGGGCATCGTCACTAGATAGCTTTAAAACAACTCCTGCAATTATATGTAGATGTGCAAATGTTGGGTGTAACAGGTCGTTCGGTGTAATGTAGCCAGCTGCCGCCGCGCCGCGTGCCTGCAAAGCTGGTGTGTTACGCCGAAGGGCGGTTATACCGGCTATACAGATACAGATACAGATGTGTAAAAATTTGGTGTAACAGGCAGTTATACCGGCTATACAGATACAGATACAGATACAGATGTGTAAAAATTTGGTGTAACAGGCAGTTATACCGGCTTTACAGATACAGATATAGATGTGCAAAGGTTAGGTATAACAGGTGGTTACATACCGGCTGTACAGATACAGATACAGATGTGCAAAGGTTGGGTGTAACTGGTGGTTATACCGGCTACACAGATACAGATACAGATACATACCTTGGCCTGCCTCTGGGCTTGTTGAAGCGGCACACGCAAAACACCAGAGCTGCGATGAGGAGAGCGGAGAGGAAAGAAGCGATGACGATCAGGGTGAACTCCGTCACGGTCAGAACGACGGCGTCTCCAGAGGTTCCTGACGTGCAGGTAACCGACGTCGAGTCGTTGGTGACGTTCGGAGCGACTGTCCACGTCGCGAAGGCGAATCCTGCGGCGTTTGACGCCATACAGACGTACGTACCAGCGTCTTCGTCGCTGACGTTCAGGAGAACGACGGCGCCGTCGCCACGCAAAGTGACGTCTTCCGTCGACGTCTCCACGGTGACGTTCTCTCCCCGTGCGGTCGTGACGGTGAGCTCGGGGACGGGAAACCCTCCCGCCGTGCACTGGAGCGCCAACGTCCCGCCTAGCCCCGGTACGACATCGTCCCCACTGAACACCACAGTCGGCTCTGTGCAAAGCAGCCTCTCCAAGACCACGTCGTCCAGAACCCGGCCTCTCAAGTTCTCCGGTGCAGCACAGACGATCTGGTTCTTGATGGTGGACGCGGTGTTGAGCCTGAGCCATAGCGAGGCCGCCTGCATGCTGCAGTCACACTCCCAGGGGTTGTTCGTCATCTCGAGGTTGGGGATGTCGCCAAGAACCTCGAACCCTTCGATCGGCAGCGTCTTCAAGGAGTTGAAGCGGAGTCTTAAGGTGTTGAGCTGCATGAGTTGCTTCAAGACGTTGTAAGGCATCTCAGTGATGGTGTTGTTGCTGAGGTTGATCTCCTCCACTGCTGCCAGACTGGAGAACGCGTACTGACCGACAGACGTGATGTTGTTGGCGGCCAAGTTCAAGGTCTGCAAACTCGTCATACCGTTTAGACTGAAATCCCCCAAGGCGACGATCTGGTTATTTTGTAGTTCAAGATTCTGAAGTCCGGATAACCCACTGAATCCATTGGTGTCTATCATCTCTAAGTCGTTGTCGTATAGAGTGAGGATAGTTAGGGAGGTTAGCCCGGGAAACGCGTTTTCTGTGATCTGCGTTAACTCATTCCCGCTCAGGTACAGCTCCTGCAGTGCGCTCAGCTCCCGCAAGGCGGCGGGGACGGTCCGCAGCAGGTTGTTCTCCAGGCGAAGCTCCGTCAGTGACGTCAGCCCGACAAACGCGTTACTGGTTACCATGGTGATGGCGTTGTCCTGGAGATACAGCTTCGTCAGGGATCGCAGATCGTCGAACAGAAAATCCCCCAACGTCGTGATCGCGTTCTCGTACAGATACAGCTCCTCAACGGAGGTAATCCCGGCGAAAGATCCTTGTACGAGAGACCCGATCCGGTTTCTATAGAGGTGGAGCTGTGTT
The DNA here is from genome assembly GCA_013266295.2 of Branchiostoma floridae x Branchiostoma japonicum. NCBI lineage: Eukaryota > Metazoa > Chordata > Leptocardii > Amphioxiformes > Branchiostomatidae > Branchiostoma > Branchiostoma floridae x Branchiostoma japonicum. Next base: position 1,705,319 of record CM023827.1, read on the forward strand.
AGCTTCGTCATGCCGCGAAACGTGTTAGCCGTTATGGCGGTCAGGTTGTTTTCGGTCAAGTACAAGTTCGTCAAGTTCTCCAGCTTCACAAACGTGTTGGGGAGGATGGTGTTGATGGGATTGTTGGTAAGAGTTAGCCACTCTAAGACTCCGAGGTTTAAGAACGAAGTGGGGTTAAGAGTTTGTATTTCGTTGTTCTCTAAGAAAAGACGCACAGTGTCGGTGGGAATGCCTGTCGGTACGTCGGTTAGCTGCCTTGTTGTGCAGAACACGTAAGTGTTGGTACATTGGCATTGCGTTGGGCAAGTCTGTGCGTTACAGGACGGTATTATCATCAGCAGGGACACAGCTAGGATCGACAGACAGATTCTCCTCAGTGTCGCCATGTTTGTTGAAGGCGTCAGCACGGGGAGTCACTTCCGATGAACGTGATGTCGACGAGTCTGCAACAAAGGAGAAAATGTTTGTTGGTCACGTAGATACACACAGAAGCAGAAGTCAGAAAATGTCACTTCCTTGTGACTCACCTAAGCCTATCTAGTAAGTTTAAACAGAGGTTCTGAGGCAAAACCTTTTCCAGCTCCCCGTTTCCTTGTAACAAAAACAGGAAGCTAGAAAAAGTAACTTATGACCTACATCTGCTTATTTCCTTCTTCTAGCTCATAATCTCTGCACGCAGAGGTTAGGCCTCTTTTCGGACGTTTTTAAGATTTTTTAAAAGTTTTTTACTGGCCAGAATAACCAAACAAAAGTCCGACAAAAACGCTTGCTTTAAAAAAACGCGCGAAAGCAGGCCTAACATTGGACAGAATCTAATTAATTTTCCCAAAGTCCCGGCGTAGTATTTCTTGTTCGTAGTTCCTTATATATACTATAGCGTCCTTGCTTTCTCAACTCTCTCCTCTATATCTAAGGTCCAGAGACATAAATTCTGTCGTATGTTTACCAGACGTGCAGCTAAGATAGAAGTTCTCGTACCAGTAACATGTCTTGTTGTTGTACCCGTTCACCTGCCCTCATATCTACAGCAGATAAGGTCACATGTTCTCTGTTATCTGTTGAACTTGGACCCTGAGTGGTTTTATGTTTTCGTCATCTCTACCGTAGGTTATCGAGTTTTACACATAACATGTGTGGCGAACAGTAAATAGTTATAGATACAGACGTGAAGAAAAAAATCATATCTAGTCAGCGAAATCTGTATGTATGGAGCCCAAATTAACTACTCTACAAACAGAGGATAGGCTTGGTTTGGACGTGTTTTTATAGCTTTTTAAGCGTTTTATCTGGCTTTCTATTTGGCCTAGCAGAGAGCGGCAAACTGTACTCCTTTAGCGGACTAACTCCCCTGGCATGTTATCTGTCTATTTGGCCAATTTCTAATCTTTCCAGCCGCTTCTGAAGTTTGGGTATTACACCAGAATATCCAAACAAAAGTCGACAAAAAAAGCCAAATAAGACGCATAAACAAAAACAAAAAAGCAGGACTAAGCTCTGTTTGGAGAGTATGCTGTGAACAAAGTACACTGAAACCACTGTCCTACACGATAAACCAGGCTTAGTGTGTGAAAATAGACCCACGAAAGAAAGATAAACAGAGATCAATTATATACCTGCTGAAATAACGGGACAGAAAGGCAGCCAGGTAGTTCTAACAAGAAGATATTCTTCCGCCGATCGTTAAAAAGAACGGCAGGTAGTGTGTACAGGTGAAATGTATCGAACGGGAATCGAACTCTGGACCCTGAGATTTATATAGGACAGGGGAGGTCCCTAATACCCACTGAACTACAGACTATAATCATACTAATGCGTCACCCTTTCACCTTTACAATGTCGATCGTCGAATCAATAGTACAAAAGCCGATGCACGTTTTCAGGTGATACCAAGGCACTCAAAGCGATTTCAGAGCAGTAAAACTGGATTTTCAAAGTCAATTTTCTGGTCATTTTTTAAAATGTAGTAAGTTGAATCAACCTTATTCCACGGCATACTGATATCTGTGAGGCAAGAATGCGATGTCGCTGACGGCAAACGGTTGCTTGTTATAACGTAGGCTGGTTCTAGCTACCTATTGGTGGTACAAAATAATAAAGGGACTCCTGAAGTAGCTAGTTTTGGGGCTATTTCAAATGCCTCAAGTATGAAGAAATGGCAGTGAATGTTAATATCAGACAGATTTCCTCATCCAGAATATTTTGTTTTGCCTCCCTGAAATCGCTTTGGGTACCTTTAAACTTTCTCCCTTCACGGTACACCTGTTGTGTTTACCTGGCCACCGATGTTTAAACACCAGTTCCACTTCTGACCGCCTCGCTTTCACCTAACACAAACCGGGACAAGCAAGGGGCTTACAGCACCCGCATTCAGGAGCTGGGTTCGTGTTCTATCGCACGTTCTCTCAGACAAACTGGGACTAAAATAAGAATCCCTACCAGCCGTCAATAATATACGTGTAACTGTGTGCTTATGACAGATTAAGGTAGTTTGTAGAGTCTTAAGCTTTGAAACTTTATTCGAATTACCATTAGCGGTGGACCCAAGGGTCCATCGCTAGTCTTCCTAGTATTCACACACACACACACACACACACACACACACATATATATATATATACAATACAATACCCAACGCAGTCACTACACAATATCAACAACATACAACATAATAACAGTTACAAGAGTGCAATTTTTTTTAAACAAACAATCCTATTGCACAAGTACTAGTACTACTGATGCAAATGTTCGTAGGACCTCAAGGACTGTGTGGACTGCACAACAAGTGGAAGGTCGTTCCACACTCTTACAGCCCTGTACGTGAAACATTGCCAATTTGATACTGTCCTTGCAGCCGCCAAAAGATCTGCTTGGAGATTAACATTGGGGGAATTGAAACATCTTGCCTTTTTGCGAAAACACTTGGCGACGCGCCGCGACAGAACGACTCAAGCGACGCATCTCCTCCAAAAGCGACAACAAAAGCCCCGGCACGGAGAGCCCTGACGGCAAACACGCACAGTCACGGCGAAAGGCGAATGATCAAAACACAGAAGCCTGAACTGAACGCGTCCTTTCACCGGGACAATGCTAACCCAATTACGTACCAGCGGCTCAAAAGAGAAAAACTGCCTCCCGACCGACACCCTGGCTAGCTGGCTGTTTGATAAGTAATTATGGGGTTAAAACGATCTTTGCTTTACGTACGGCGCGGTCACTTTCGTCGTAGGTCGTCGCACTCTTCAAGGCCAAGCAGAGGTTGGTGAGGAAGATTGTGACCTTTCTATCGTATGCCCCGTTTTCTGTTGCTACTCCCCACCAAGAAAAAATGGCATATGATAGAAAGGTCACAATTTTCCTCACCAACGTTGTGTAATTATTAGCCCCTACCAGGCTGCAGAGGCGGCTGGAAAGAGTAGAAATTGGCCAATAGACAGATAACATGCCAGGGGAGTTTGTCTGCTAAAGGAGTACAGTTTGCTGCTTCATGCCATGCTCTGAGCGGACCAACTCCCCTGGCATGTTATCTGTCTACTTGGCCAATTTCTACTCTTTCCAGCCGCCTCTGAAGCCTGGTAGAGGCTGCGATGATAGCGCAAATACAATACGAGCCATTGAATGCTCTAATTTCCAAACGAATTGTTCAAACGTTTGTATCTTACGTTGGACACAATTCAGCGAACTTGAAAAGCGAGTATCTACTCGTATCTAGTCTACATAGGGATATAATGCACTTAGAGTAGAGTCTAATCAGGTGGAAAACTGATCCGTGACCACATTATCCCGGTCGGGAATTGGATTGAACCTGGGAGGCAGACAAAACAGGGGATAATTATTACATACCATCCGGGAACCAAGACGACCACAACCGGGGTTTTCATTTAACCTCCACCAGGCCTTCCTACGGGGGTACGGATCGTGGAATTCGCCAAAAGAAGGGAATAGCTGGCCAGTAGAGTCGGTCCGCGGGAGGGTTAATTTCCCCCTCGGAAGCGGCCAGTCAAACCACAAGGCGGCCAGACTCCCCTGGCAAATATTCTCCCATAGTTAGTCTGGTAGAGACTAGTTTTCATCTACTACATGATCCTACATCAGGACAGCTATACTACTAGCCTCTACCAGCTAGTTAAGGTGGCTGATAAGATCGACAAAATAGACAGATACCATGCCAGGGAGTTATTATTAGTCCCTATACAGTTGTATTTATTTATTTATTATAGATGTACTTATTGTTTATAAATTTATTTACTTTATTTATTTATTTATATTTATTATGACGAAAATCTATGAAGCTGAGAAATATGTTGTCTTTTGTTGTGATTTTTGTCCACTTTGTTCACTGTTCATTCTATATAGGGACATTTTTGGGAGGGTATCATGTAAGATATTCGATTGGTGTCGGTGGTGTTTACATAACTGAGAAACAGAAGACTAACCTTTGCTGGTGTTGTGCTTTCTTCCGAGTATAAACGTCTTTTGACCAGTGGTCGTGTTTGTCCTAGCCTCCACCAGGCCTTCCTACGGGGGTACGGATCGTAGAATTCGGCAAAAAAAGGAAAGGAAAATCGGCCAGGAGAGTCAGTCCACGGGAGGGTTGATTTCCCCTTACGAAGCGGGCAAATGAACTCTACAGTGGCTAATCCCGGTCAATCATTCTCCCTATTTGGCTAAATTTTACTGTTTTTGAACCCACGTTGTTAGTCTGGTGGAGACTACATTTGTTTCCTTATTTTTACGTAGATGTTGAGAGTCAGTCTTGTCATTTCTCGATTTTAAACCTTTTAGTTCTAACGCGATCGACAAATGGCTACCCAGGGGGGTAAAACTAGAACGTTAGGGCGTAACAGGAGCCCTTAATGTCTGTCGCGAAACTAGGCCACCTCTCAGTGGGAGTAAACAAGCCGAGCCGCCATCTTGAATCACCTGTTGAGACCAGTGCGTGGAATGGACGGGAGGATCGGAATTAATCTCCAAGCATATCTTTCCAAAGTTTCGGTGGCCGCAAGACAGTAAAAGAATGGCCAGGTTGTATCCATTTGCCAGACAGTTACCATTTGGGCTGGCGTACAAAATATTACCAGTACAAAAACAGACAGCCTAAAAACACGCCAAAAAAAAATATAAGCCGAAGCCTAAACGTCTGCTTGGAGAGTATATCGGGATATATAGAACGTAGAATACGTACTTTTCTGTCAGAATGTATACTACTATACGATATCTTGGTTTTTGGGCGGCACGAAAGATCACAAAACTGTCTTCCTAACTCTTTTTCTTGCATGAAAATATGTACTTGTTGACTTAGTACATAGAGAAAATTTTATTTCCCGATAAAATCTGACAAAGAATGTCATTAAAGGTCACTTAAGTTCCATCCAGGGCCAAACTCGACATGTTTACGCTCTTAATGTATGTAAACACGACAGGACCGCCATCTTGAAATGAAGCACCTTATTACCATATAAGGTAACATGGACAAGACGCTATAGATTGTCAATAAGATACAGTAGGTTATTTCTGCATTTTAAGGCAAATATTCGACTTTTATGATAGTTTCGCGTTTTCTAGGTACTTCAGATGTTTTGTATTTGTCAAAAATTGTACAATAAAGCCCTGGTTATCTTGAGCTACAGTCTTTTTTTGCTGTCTGTAAAGTTTCAACATTTTTGGACTGGTCATTAAAATTGCATGATGGTGAATCATTAAACTACAGTATGATATCTGCACCACGAGTCAATATAAGTAAATGAATGATGCATCAGCGTTGTAAATGCACTGTATATAAATAGTCTATGGTCGACGACAACAAAAACATTGACACAACCATTGTGATAGACTGAACAGCCACCAGCTACGTAAAGGGTGCGGCAAGCTGTACTCTCTCGCGGACCAACTCATCTGGCGTGTTATCTGTCTATTTGGCCAATTTCTACTCTTTCCAGCCGCCTCCCGAAGCCTGGTAGACTGAGATAAAGATGATAGATGTGTGTAAATACACGCATTTTGATGCGCGCGTGAAAAAAAAGAAAATACGACATTTTCGGATTCGATAAATTTACTCTTCTTATACTTTTCTTTTCCCGCTTATTTTTAGCCTCTACAGGCTTCAGCAAGCGGCTGGAAAGAGTAGAAATCGGCCAAATAGACAGATAGCACGCCAGGGGAGTTGGTCCGCGAGAGAGTACAGTTCGGACGCGGCAAACTGTACTCTCTCGGGGACCAATTCCCCTGGCGTGCTATCTGTCTATTTTGGCCGATTTCTACTCTTTCCAGCCGCTTTCTGAAGCCTGGTAGAGGCTAGTTTATTTTCCCCAAGGAGCTTTTTAGCTTCTTGTTTTCTCGGAGGGGCGTTTTGTTTGTCACCCTGTGGAACAGACCTTAGAAAGGACACAGTGGGACACTTTTTGTGATGCGTCCAACCAGACATGTCCAACGAGCATTCATTATTACTTAGCGACCTGTGATGGAGTCTACAGTGTAAACATCGTTGTTTACTGACCTTTTTAAAGGCATCCAAAGCGATTTCAGGGCAGTAAAACTGGTTTGTCAAAGTCAATTTTCTGGTCATTTTTTTAATGTAGTAAGTTGAATCAACCCTATCCTATAGCATACTGATATCTGTGAGGCAAAAATGTGATGTCGCTGATGGAAAACGGCTGCTTGTTTCGTATCGTAGGCTGGTTCTAGTTATTTATTGGTGGTACCAAAAAATAAAGGGACTCTTCAGAAGCTTGTTTGGGGGCTATTTCAAACGCTTCAAGTATGAAATGATGACGAAAATGTGCTAAGAAATGGCAGTAAGTGTCAATATCAGACAGATTTTCTCATCCAGAATATTTTTCTTTTCAAATTTTGCCACCCTAAAATTGCATTGCTAAAGTCACATATTATGATTGGATCTAGTAGTAATGCACGGTTTTATTTGTTTCTTATCTTTCTTTTCTTTCTTTTCTTTTTTTTAGTGCTATTGTCCTTTTTTTCGCAGCATGGTGTTAATTTAGAAATCCGCAGGGAGGTATCATACGGTGCGATTGTTTCGGGGAGAGATAATCTGCTTACACCAAGAATGGCAGCAACCAGACCGGAAAAGAATAGGGGGCATTGTTGGAAAATTACACAAGGAAAAAAAACGCTGGGAAAATGAGACGTCGTGCCGTTTGGGGAGGAATTTTTGGGCTCTCGGGACACATTTTGTGTGGAACTGCTAGCACGGAACTACTCTCCAAGCAGAGGTTTAGGCTTATTTTTGCCGTGTTTTAGGCATTTTTATCGGGCTTTCTGTTTTGTACTGGTATCTTCTGTCTGTATCTGTATAGCCGGTATAACCGCCCTTCGGTGTAACACACCAGCTTCGCAGACACGCGGCGCGGCGGCAGCTGGCTACATTACACCGAACGACCTGTTACATCTAACCTTTGAACGTCTAACTCTAAACATTGTTTCTGATCTTCGGGTTGCAATGGTAACTGTCTGGCAAATGAATACTGCCTGGCGAATTTTGACACCGTCTTTGCAGCCACCAAAATATCTGCTTGGAGATTATAGCTAGCACCAAGGAGCTGTGTAGAAGCTCCTTGCTAGCACGGAACATGGGTCTGTAAGGGGACCATGTTTTGGTGGACACAAAATTCTCGGGAAGGGTGTACCAAAACACAGCGTCACAGAGTGCTGCTTACTGTGAACAAGGAGGTTACATAGACCCTCCTTGTTGTGAACAAGCCTACTCTCCAAGCAGAGGTTTGGGTTTTGGGCTTATTTTTGCCGTGTTTTTTAGGCTTTTTTATCGGGCTTTCTTTTTTCACTGAAAATTTTTTTGTTGGGTTGGGATTAAAAACACGCCAAAAATAAGCCCAAAACCCAAACCTCTGCTTGGAGAGTAGAACAAACCGTCTTTCTCAAGGCCATGGTAGGCCACGTTATGGTCCAGTGGTGTCGTGGTGCTGAGAAAAGGGAAAACCCACAAACATCAACACCCTCCCCCATGCCCAAGTGTGTACATGACGCTTGGAAACGCTTTCTGAAACCTTCACGCCTGGAAGACTTTCGGCGTTACAGAAATATTTTGTTCACAAAAAAAGCTCTCTACCTATGCCGTTGGGCGGATACACGCAGTTCGTCCTTGTATACACAAATACCAACATGTGAATGCCTTGTGGTAAATCACAGTCAAGTGTTCATAAATGTCGGGAAGGTAAACATGTGACGCCAAGAGATATTTTCGTCGTTGTCCCAGTGTATATTATGTTGACATACCGAGGTGACACCAAGTAGTGTAGCGTAGTAAATGAAGAAGGGGAACAAAAAGCAGAACACGAAAGACAAATATTTTTCTCTGTGGGTCGATTTCTACACCTCTATTGACCAGAACTATCCGAGGATGCGGAATAATCCTGTGTAACAGTCACCCAAACACCAAACTTTGACACCTGGCTGATTTTTGAGACCTGGGCCTCAAGCAAGGGCGTTGTTGTATCCAGAACCGTGCCTATCTAGTTCTAATCTATGCCTGAATGGGTTAGGGTTAGGATCAGGCACGGTTTTGGATAGTCTCGGCGTATCCAATAACGTAGATTTGCCACAGGTACAGTTATGGATACGCGTTGACTATCCAGAACTGTGCCTGAGCATGTGGTTCTGGATAAAGCACGGTTCTGGATACAACAGGCGTGCTAGCAGTACAAGCGATTATGACTCTGTAAACATGGCGTCTGCAGTCGTCCAAACTTCAGTGGACGCCAGCCAGAGCGACACTGATCGAGAAATGTAGGACCTTTGGACTGGAAACAAACATTCGAACGCAAATGGACGCTTTAAAATATTGACGCTACCTGGCGGAAATGCGTTGACAGCCTTCATAACAAGAAGTCCCCCCAAAAACACGAGAACTTGCTGGCGGGAGTCACACAGCCATGACAGCTGGACACAAATCCACTACGAAATTATCTTTTAACTGCTTCAGTTCTACTTTAAACTGAAGCAGAGACTTAGAAAGACGGAAAACACTCACCGTGTATGTAGGACACTTAGATAACAGGTTGGCCGCCGTCGTCTGTAGTTTGTAGGCGCAAATGTTGTTTTCCTGACTGAGTCCTGACAAGGGGGGAGGGGGGGAGGACTCTACCTGAGTATCTCAGTGTGTAACGGTGACCCGTCACACCTGGCCGAGCAGGACGCACAGGTACAGGTACGCTCCGACAGGTAACGTCTGACTGCTCACCTGCCACGGAAGGTGGGTTCCTCTCATCTCTCTGACCCAGCCCTTTGTAGCTCAGGCGTGCAAACACCGCGTTGTCCCGTTGTGTTTACTGGGAGTGCGGCGTGGGTAAACAGCTAGCGCGGGGGTGGAGCTAGCTGGCCGCGCCGCGCCCTAGCTGTCCCTCCTCGCGGGGCAACAAAGCGGCTCTAATTCATGCAGATGACTCCAGGGTCACGCGGGGCAATAACTCGCGGAATTCGTTTTTTTTTTGCTGGCGGTGCAAGGTGCCAAATGGCGCCACTAGGCAATTGGAGAACGTATTGCAATGTTGTATACACAGTATACTAGTACCCACCTAGAAGTCATGGTCATTACTTTAAGACACGGTATGCAAGGCATGCACCCTTCATTTGGGCGTAAACTTAATCAATAGATAAAATTAAAAATATTGTTTCCAGATTTTTGTCGACTATTTGTCTCCAAGCAAGTGGTGTCAATCTTTGAGGACGTGAAGACTGGAGAACTAGTTTTAACTTTCTCTCTCTTTGTGTGTGTGCGTGTGCGCGAGCGTGTGTGTTTGTGTGTGTGTGTGCGTGTGCGCGAGCGTGTGTGTGTGTGTGTGTGTGTGTGTGTGTGTGTCTGTCTGTCTGTCTATGTGTGGCCCCTACTGCAGTTTCTCCACATTCTGCCAGAGGGGGTACGTGTGAAGTCATCTCTTGTTCCCTTGCTCAGTAGTACGTCTCTCTACAGCGGTGTAGGTATGGTGCTGCATCAAGGCACTTCGGATTTAATCTCACTAGGGATGGGTGCGCAGCGTGCCTCTTCTGACAACTCTGGAAGAAATACTAGTACTGGACAGGTCTGTAGTAAATCTGTTCAATCAAGGGCTTGACAAGAACAACCCGCCTTCATATGGCCTCGTCCCACCAAGAAGGACTTAAGTTAATGCCACAGGGCGAACAACGCTGCAATCACAATCCGATTCATTCATATGGGCCGTGAACAGTTCTTGTCAACAAACAGGTCTATATCTAAAACACTACTCTCCAAGCAGAGGTTTAGGCCTCGTATTATTTCTGACATGTTTTTAGACGTGTTTTTATCAGGCTTTCATTTTTGTATTGGTATTTTTTTTTTACGCCAGCCAATGGATACTGCCATGCGTATTTGATACTGCCTTACGTATCATGAGATACTGTATTGCCAATTTGATACTTTCTTGTCAAGTTGATACTGTCTTGCAGCCCCAAAAGATCTGCTTGGAGATGACTCAAACACGTCATCAACATCGTCTTCCTTCCGTTTGAGGGAGTGTTCGTGAGTCACTTTTACGGCGCGGCCCGATTTTCAGGTAATTACACAGATGTGTCCTGTCGTGCGCAGTGAACACATCCACACCGCCAAACTCATTCTCGGTCACGGAAAAGCTCGGTCGCATGAACTGTCACGACAACACACACACACACACACACTAATGTTAGCCCCCGCTAGACCTTCCTAAGGGGTTATGGATAGTAAGATTTGTCAAAAAATAGGGTGAATATTATAATTGGCCAGGAGAGTGAGCCCGCAGGAAAATGGAAATGAACTCTCAGCTGGTGGACAAACTCCCCTGGCAAATAATTCTCCCAATTTGGCTAAAGTGTACTATTTTTCAACCCGCGTTCAACTTGTTAGTCTGGTGGTGCCTACAAAAATCAACACATGGCCTTTTCGGCATATACGTGACCCACCCTTTCCTTCTTAGTCCTTCCCTAGAAGTAGAACGCCCTGTGGTCGCGGTGACGCAACGGGGGACCATGTGGTAATGTGCAGGTATGCACGTACACACCTGAAGTCACGTGGTACCCCGTTACTTGTTAAACCACTTGCCGAGAGCCTGTATACGCACAAATTAGTCGTGATTTGGGAGCCGCCTAGTGGAAGGGTGACCTGCATACCAGTACTGTAAGATTGCGATCGAATTTTGGTAAGAATACTCTATTAGTACTTTTTTAGTGTCCGGCAGACTTGTAGAATTGGCCCAAAAGTTTCCGAAGAAGTTAGCTAGCCCCGTATTGGGGATAGCTGAACCTTCTTTGACCGACTAACTCTTTTGCAAATCATTAACTGTAGTATTTGACCAACGTCAGTAGCGAAAAGGCCGAACTTGACTGTGTGATACTGTGTGAAGTTAGATATGCTTTGTCAAATCTGCCCTCGTTGTTTGATTACAATATTGGGGTTACCTATGTGTTACCTGTCGCAGGTACTTCACCGTTGGTATCAATGATATGGTGACAACATAAAGTCATAAACATAGTGGGCCTCTAGTATGCTGTATTCTATCACAGAAGGTGTTTGCTCGCCACTCTGTGATTCCTCAGTAAATAGGAACTACATGTATTTGTTTGTTCGGTGATATATGACATTACGTGAAGATCGCTAACCTGGATGTCAGACACATGGCAAGGGAGGCGATAATTAGCAAGCCTTCGGGGACAGAAACGTATGTCCCTATCTCCAGTTTAATAGCCAGCGTGCTCAGGGTTAGCCTGGGTACTACCCGGATTTGGGCTCCCCTACGCTCGAAAAAATTATTTTCAAAGTGATTTTGTCCAGCGCAGAGGAGCCAAAATCCGGATGGTACCCAGGCTAGCTCAGGGTCTAACTTAGGGGTGTCGTGGTAGAATGTCCTTGGAGACATGTTGGCCCTGGAGCCGAGGAGCTGGCTAGCCTGGGTGCCAGCCTTCTTAGTTACCACCGGTTCCCTACTGTGGTAGCCATCGACAGTAGGCCTAGGGAGTCGGTGGTAACTGTACGTAGGGTGGCACCCAGGATAAGAACTGGCCTGCATACGTCCTAGAAACGTCTGGCATCCAGGCTAGAAAATCGCAGGTATAGGCACGTGTTCGGGTACATGTTAAGCTTACAACTGTACAACTAACAGGTGGTTTGTTTGTTTGTTTGTTTGTTTGTTTGTTTGTTTGTTGTTTGTTTACTTTACCCCTAACCGTTCCTCTATTGCTAAACTGGATTCCACATCCCGTCACTGCAGACGACACTATGGGCTCCTGGTGGGCGAAACCGGCCGATGACACTCCTGATGACGTCACGGGGCTGACGGCCAATCAGGTCCAGCTCATCCGGGACACCTGGGGGATCGTCTACCAGAACAAGAGAGAAAACTGTTTCACCATCTTCAGGATGTAAGCGCCGACATTGTACATTGTATATTCGCCTTAACAATAACTTTAGACCGACTGCTACCGATATAGCATAACTTCACATTCACAGTTACATACATGGGGTCGTGTGGCTCAACGACAGAGTACTCGACTCGGAACCAAGAGGTCCTGGGTTCGCGTCCTGACATGCCACCGACCTTGTGCCCTTGGGAAAGGCACTTCACACGACTTTCCTCACTTGACTCAGGTGTAAATGAGTATCATGTGTTAGGTGTGCACGCTATCAGCATACTTGCTGCCTAGTGCACACTTTGTGTTGTCATGTTACAATTTCTGAACAAAACAAAACAGTTACATACCCGTACTTTATTCTTTCTTTATTCAAACTGCAATGTTCAAATGAATGAAGACCTTTATTGTGCACTGGGTTAAAGGTACCCAAAGCGATTTCAGGGCAGTAAAACTGGATTTTCAAAGTCAATTTTGTGGCCATTTTTTTAATGTAACTGCGTTAGTAAGTTGAATCAACCTTATCCCATAGCATATTGAGGCAAAAATGCGAAGTCGCTGCAGCTGTTGCTTCTTTCGTATCGTAGGCTGGTTCTAGCTATTCATACAAAAAATAAAGGGACTCATCACGTAGCTTGTTTTGGGGCAATAAGTTTCCCTCTCTCTGAAATATACTTTACTTTTAGATTCGTTATTTTAATTCCGATTGACACAGGTTCTTCTCTTTTTCTCTCCCAGATTATTCACAGATCACCCCAGCACGAAGTTTTACTCCCATAATATCGTGAACGTGATGTCGAACCAGCTCACTGAAGAGCTACTCTTCCACTGGTCGTGACAGAGAAGACAGACGCTATGTACAGTATTTACAGGTTCATTGTACCGGGAAATTCCCCTAGCTCTTTTCGACAAGCACAATGAACAGTGGACCACGGCTTAACGTCCCGTCCTAAGGACTGCGACCCTCTCCAGTAGCGTGCATGTCGGGTGAGCGACAACAGCCGGGATTCGAACTCCCAACCTCTTAGTCCAGAGGCTAACGAGGCAGGGTCGCTAACCACTGGACTACGCACGCTAGCTGACGCAGACTATATTGACACGGGTTCCTTTTTCTCTTTTCTCTCGCAGATTATTCACAGACCACCCCAGCACGAAGTCGCTGTTCCGGCTGATGGATAACGTTGACCTTGAGGCGCCGGGAGAGTTCGAAAAGAACGTGGCTGCGCGTGCGCACATGGTACGATTCATGCACGGCTTCGCTACCTTCATGGACACGCTGGACGAGCCGGCCGACATGCGCCAACTCCTGTACGACCTCGGGAAGACCCACGCAAAACACAACGTGCAACCAGGACTTTTCGATGTAAGCAGAACCTTTTAGGATTATGTTTTTGGTGGCGTTTGTGTGTATGTGTGTATGTATGTATGTATGTATGTATGTATGTATGTATGTATGTATGTGTATGTGTGTATGTGGTTTATCACGATATTAACTCAAGAAGCTGTGGATGGATTGTCATGAAACTTGGTAAGTGGATAGGTCTTGATAAGACCTTAAAATTATTAGATTTTGGGCTCCCTAGCAGCTTGTTCTCCTTTTTGTTCCAGATATTAGCAATCACATCGAATCAATTGCTTATAGCAAGCTCTTGTCCAAGGGCTAATTGCAAGCTCAAAAAGAATATTTCATAAAGAAATACAAATAGTTGTAACAATATTCCAAAACTAGAACTTCTAGGCAAAAGTGTCAAGGTGTCACACTAAAGGAATTGAAGGTTGATGAAGGTTGATTTTGTGTTGTTTAATGTCCGTCTGTTTAAAATTTCCCGTTAGGCGCTCGGACCGGTCTTGATGAAAGTCCTGCCTAAGGTTCTGGACGGGAAGTTCACGCCGGAGGTGCAGGCGGCGTGGTTAGCGGCTTACACTTTCATGTGCACACACCTCAAGGAGGGCGTGGCAGAGGGGCAGCGCCATCTGGCGGATGTAAAGTGAGGTGCAGACTGAGAAAAGTGGTGGATAAAATTGACCAACTAGACAGATAACATGTCAGGGGAGTTAGTCCACGAAAGGAGCACAGTTTGCCGCTCCCGTCTCACCAACTAGTGCACTTCGGTTAGGCTCCCTTCAAATTCCGCTAGAGGGCGCTTGGCTTGTTGAGCGATCGTTGACTGGATTCGCGTAACCCTTGATTTTATAATTGGAGTATGATGCAAAATGTAAAAGAAAAAATCGCTCTTCATCTACGCAATAGACCGTTCCATAAGCCACGTCCCGCGCTGATTTTGACGGAGGTGTTCGAAATAGAACAGGGGATTCGATGCGTTCGATCCGGATCGGTCTATTGGTTGAGCGATCATCAGTCAAATTTTGCGGTCACAGCCTCTAGTAGAAAGGGGTGTTATGCTTTCTATACTATCATTCTTCATTTGTTAATAAACTATTGACTGTTACATTTCATTTTATGTGTATATATAATGTAAGATTAGGATGTTGACTCTAATATTGCTAACATTGCTTTGCCTTGTAAAGGGGCCGTCACATTGCCAAAAATACGCGCGATCCTCGGTCGATCTCAAAATCGGGCGACCTTTCGGCGATCAACAAATACGACCGAAGCTCGTCGACAATGTGACGCAGGCATTATATAAAGAACACGTTTCGCGAGTCAGCGAGCTTCGGCCGACTCCGAAAAATCGCCGGCGATCCCGAAAATTCGCGCGATGCTTGACGAAACATCGGGCGTACTATTGTCGTAAATGTCGTTTAGAGCTCGCCGACTCGTCGGCCGATCGATTTTCGCGCAATGTGACGGCCCCTTAAGGAAGCGTTTATACCTTTATTGTTAACGTTAACTTCATATTTTACTGAGTTGGGAAAATAAACATTTTAATTATCACAAATGTTTTTTGAAAATAAAACAACCAGGGTTGGTCGACCGAGGAAGATCCAGAAAAAGGCAAATTTTTAGTTCGGCCACCAAATGTGTCTGGTTGAGCCAGCTGACCGACGTATGTGCCCACGTGTTTCTGCCAATCATGCACATGCAGCGTAGGCGTAATTGAATGTGCGAATGACGAAATGAGGGGGAATTTTTTTTCATTTACAAAATTAGATATGCACATTAATGTCCACGTGTCCACAAGGCCTCTGTAGGAAAATTGGCCTCACATGGGTGGTACGTACTGAAGTAGTCACTGGCCGCTAAATAGCTAGGTCATCTTTTAACACACAAGAAAACTGTTACTCTACAACTGGACAGCTTTTAAAAACTGTCAGACGTTTCAAGTAGCATCCACATTTTTTGTCAGTGAATTTTCGTCAGTGACGTTTCAAGTAGTTGATACGTTTGACAGTTTTCAGAATCTCTCCGGTTGCTTGAGTAACAGTTTTCTTGTGTTTCTCATCGATGCATCTTCCAAGATATATAATACGTTTGTTTCTGTACAGAATGAATTGTCTTAACACGAAACAAGACAAAAAATATATAAGGAAACGAAAGAAAAATGTATAAGGAAACTAAATTGTACGTATCAGAACAGGATAACTAATCCATAAAGAATATTACTTCACTGAAGTATTGTTTCGGCTGCCTGAGCTGTGGGTTTGTGTGTCTGTTTGTCCGGACAGAGTAGGTTGACAGCACGTGGGTGGGGGGAGATTGACAGGTAGAATGACAGGAGGTCAAAGGTCTCAGAATCTGGCCGGGAGCCAGCAGGAATTAGAGCTAACAACAAAATGAGCAAAGAAGATGCCAGAGGAAGGGAAGCAGGGCTCGAATTACCACTTGCTTGCACCACCATGTCTTCCAAAGTCAAAGAAGATGTGAAAGAACAAAAGTAAAGGGTTTATTGTTTGGTATACCATGCTCTGTGTGTTCAGTCATTTGTTCAACTTTTCTGACCACTTAGATTTCATGATGAAGACAACCTTTTGTATAATTCTTGACCAACTTTTTTTGTTCACTTGCATCAGTTTTGGGTGCCCAGCTGCAGAGGATGTCATCCATACAACCAAATCAGTATATATGGCCTCATACAGAAGGGTGTCCTTGCACAAGCAGCCACAAACTTTGTCGCCAACTTTTATAGGTGGCCTAGTTCGGGGACAGACGTGAGGCACATGTGATGAAGTGGTCACTCAGGACCAATTAATCAAGACATGTTTTTTTTTTCAATTCATTTTCCGCCTACACATGGGTGAGTCATAATAAACATCACTCAGTGGTCATTCAATTCGGCAAATTGTCCCTGGTTCCAGCAAATTAGTCTGGGTTTTGCATTGAAGAAAAAAATTACCTTGGTACTCGCTGCAAACGAGCCAGGTAAACATATTACCATCGGGAGCTCCCGGGTATCTCTACGGCGCTGGGGGTGTTGCTCTCCCGTCCAGGCCCACTACCGCCCTCCGGGGAATTTTTACGGGGTTGGTTTCGATTCGCCCGCTCTCTAGGAACTCTCTAATGATCAGAAAGATTTGCTGAAAAGATATAGCCTCTATCAGGCTTCAGAAGCGGCTGGAAAGAATAGAAAATGGCCAAATAGACAGATAACATGCCAGGGGAGTTGGTCCGCTGAAGGAGTACAGTTTGCCGCTCCTTTAGCTAATCCTGGCATGTTATCTTACTTCCAAGCAGAGGTTCAGGCCCCGGCTTATTTTTTTACGTGCTTTAGGCGTTTTTATCAGGCTTTCTTTTTTGTACTGGAAACTTCTTTTTTTTGTTGCTTCTGGTGGCAAATGGTAACTGTCTGGCCAATTTCTCACTGTCTTGCAGCCACCGAAAGATCTGCTTGGAGCCTATGTCATCTGTCCATTTGGCCAATTTCTACTCTTTCCAGCAGGCGATTCTGAAGCTTGGCAGAGAAAAGATAGGCTGTCAGAAAGAAGACCTGTGCTTAGTAGGACTGGGGCTGAAAAACACGCCTAAGCCGGGCGGCAGAGAACAGGAAAACTGGAGCTGAGGCACGTTTTTGGCAACGCCTCACTGGCGAGCCTAATAGTGTAGTATAGGTCACCAGTTTGGAAAACTTCTAGCGATTTCTGAGGAATTTGTACTATTATAACATGCATGCCTAGTGCTATACCGTACATATTTTTCTTTACATAACACCGTATACAATAACCATTTAGTCGTTGCCATGGCAATAGTTTCTATTGCCTACCTTGTTTTTTTTCGCTGACCTCAAACGTGTATCTACACGTGTTGCGCCACTTGAAACCAATTACGACAACCTTTATTTGCTGTTTCAACGCGTAGGTTTGGATTTTTTTTTTCGAAATAATAAACAACCCACACTGGTCCTTCGGTTACGTAAATTGGTTACGTAAATTAGTCTGTGCCTACAGATAAATTCAGCGCCTGGAAGCCCCAACTTCGTGAGCTTCTCTTTCGACCAGACAGACCCTACGCTTGAAAGTAAGGCTTGCTATCTGTTCTATTCTATTGTAGACTATTCTATTTCATTCTATTTCTATTCATCCTATTCTATACTATTGTATTGGATTCTATTCTATTCATCCTATTCCATTGTACTGTATTCTTTTCTCATAGAATCTAATCCATCCTAATCTATTCTATTTCATTCTATTCTATTGTGTTCTGTTGTGTTCTGTTCTATTCTATCATATTCATCCTAATCTATTCTATTCTGTTCCATTCTATTCTATTCTATTCTATTCTAGCTGCTCAAGAAAAAGCATCAGTAGGCCAGTCGCCAAAGAACCAAGCTCCACTGGTAACGAACCGCCAGAAAGCTAATTTTTCCCGCCTTGCTGCACCAGACCTGACCAGCTGACGTCAAGGCCTGGGACTCCGTGCAAACCTCCGAGGGAATCCCCGCCAGGCCGCCCGGCCCCAGGCAGCGGTTTGGAACGTTCAACACCGTCAGCAGGTAACAAGGCTTCGTTAACTTGTCTCTCTCTCGCGTGGTCGCGTATCTGAACTTATCAGCCTTTTTACCGGCCTGCAAGGACAACAAAAGCCTGCAACGATTCTACACAAGTACTGTTCATATATCTATTTTTTTTACAAAATCGCAACCGAATTAGGGAATAGCTACTTCAAAAGTGAGAGAGTTCAAATTAGAAACAAGGCATCTGAAATATAAAGGATAACTAAGGAAGGAACCTAACATAATTTACTTTATCAAGAATACTATCTTTTCACAATTAGTCGGAACTTTCTACACATGAGCGTCTGAAACACAAGACTTTGAAAGACAACGAACGGCTTCAAAAGACCATAGACAGAATCCAAAGTCGGTCTTTACAAAACTGAACCTTTCTGTGAAAAAGAGGGAAAAACTTACAACGATTCAACACAAGTACTATTTTTTTTTGTAAAAGTGCAACTGTATCACGATACTTTGAAGGAAGCATAAAGTAGAGTGGATTCATTCCTCAAGCTAACCGACATCTATCACCCCAAAGTCGTCCCTCAGTAAGACATCTGGAGCCGCATAGTTCCCGTTTAGAACATTTATTCCGCCTTTTACGACCGGTTTCGCCCTATAGGCTTCTTCAAGTGACGAAAGAATAGCTACTTCAAAATTAGAGTTCAAATTAGAACTAAGGCTTTGGAAACATTAACACGAACGAAGAAAGAAAGCTGACAAAGCTTCACCATGCGGCAGATATTTCTGCACGTATTGTGTGTTCTGTTCGCCCTTGTCCCCAGTGCGTCATCAGACATAGAACAGGCGTGTTTCTCGCAATGCGAGAAGAAGCAATGGTCGTTTTGCTTGCCCGAAGACAGGATGTTCTTAAAGAACACCCTCTTTACTAGATTCCACAACTACTATAAGTCAGAGTGCATCTCGTGTGACGGTGATCAACAATATTCACCAGAAGTTGCTAGCGGACTGCAGGGCAAGTGTTTTCAAGGCGTACAGTGGCTCGCGCTAACAGGCCTTCGGTACGGAACACTGTCGTCAGAAAAACTCGCCGCCATCCACCAGTCTTCTCTCAGTAGCCTTTTCCTTCACAGCACGGGCATAACCGACTTGGCCAACGCCGTATTCGCAGATTTCACTTGCTTGCTGAGCCTGTATCTAGATTATAACGCGTTGACACGCATCCCCAGACACTGGTATAGCGCGTCACCTGTATCTAACCTCAAACAGCTTTCAATCTCTCACAACAACATTTCCAGTTTAGATCCGGGATGTTTTGAGAACCTACTTGGTCTGGAATCCTTGGACCTACAGAGTAACTTATTGCAAGAAATACACAACGATTGGTTCGCTGGGTTGGACCAGTTGAAAAAACTAATTCTAAGCAAAAACCCGATTGAGGCCATATCGACACACGCGTTCGAACCTCTAGCTAAATTGGAGCTTCTAGAGCTCAGTGACAACAAGTTGGTGTGTCTGGATAGAGAAGCGTTGATGTATCTAGGGAACTCCAGCAGAGCCATGCTTAGTGGCAGTTATTTTGAGGTGCCCAGAGAACATACTATACGCGACACGGCGTGGCACGTAGTACTGGATAGCTGCCCACGAGCTACAACACAACTGATACGAATTGAACACGTAAATGGCAGTATGGTTTTGTACATTACTTATCACACTACTGAAGATAGGTTCTCTATTGAGTGGTACAGAGTGCCAACTCATGCAGAAACTCATACAAAATATAGCAAAAAATTGTACACTGATCACCTTTTTCCTGAACTTTGCACTCCTGCTTTGGAAAGCTTTAAGTCGCGGGATCAACTCGGCCATTTTGTAGCGCAGCCTCCTTTCGTTGTCATGGCGACGAACGGTGAGGGAGGGGGGCAGAAGTCGTCTTCTTCTTCTTCAGATCAGTGTTTGGGGGAGTGGAAAAAGGCTGGGGGTATAAGTTTGGCGCTAAAAGGTGCATCCAGTCTGCGAGTGTTTAGTGTAGAAATACATACAGGTGTAGGTGTCGTGGAGGAGGGACTTAGCGTGGTAGCAAGTGCCTGGAAAAAAACAACTAGTGATTCGGGTACTGATTCGGGTACTCAAAAC
Source organism: Branchiostoma floridae x Branchiostoma japonicum (assembly GCA_013266295.2). Classification (NCBI taxonomy): domain Eukaryota; kingdom Metazoa; phylum Chordata; class Leptocardii; order Amphioxiformes; family Branchiostomatidae; genus Branchiostoma; species Branchiostoma floridae x Branchiostoma japonicum. The sequence continues at coordinate 1,725,670 of CM023827.1, forward strand.
ACCGACAGTGACAGAGAGCATTCCCTGTCAGCTGTACCCTGCTTCACACTTATACAGGATGACAAGGACGTTTCGTTCTTTCAAGAACCCGAAATACAGAAGGTAGATACAGCATGCTTTCAGAGGGAGACTTTTATGAATGAGGACGGTTTTACCGCAGTAAATCAAATCATGACGAATGCATCAATGTCTGGTCCTGATATTTCGGACGACAGAGAAACCGCAAGAGAAAATGCAGTGCCTTCCTTTGCACCATTAAGCCCTGATCTACAAAACAGCCCAGTCGAGGCTACATCCGGGGTATTGTTACCTTCTCTCACGAAAACGACTGCGGCTACTGAGGCACTTGGCAGTGTAAAGTTCAGACTTCCTTTAACCATCATCTCTGCAGTAGCAGGTACACTCATTTTGGTGTGTTTCTTTGCTTGGGTTTGCCACAAAATGAGACGTAAAGATGATCCAAACGTAGCCAATGCAGTGGCTCTTGGGCCATATCCAAAACCACGCCCCACAGAAAACTACACCCACCAAGACCGTACAAATGTAGATACCGTAGTACATTGCAATCCAAATCTCCAGCAAGACATCCAGCCAAATTGTCCTAGAAATCAGTCGAGTTTTCGAAGGAATGTGCAACGCCAGAATACCGAAGCAATACCTCCGACAGAGACTATGCCTCAAATATACAACAACGATGCCTCATGCGAAGCTATGGTAGACTACGATGAAATAGATGAAGAACACTACTCTGAAATAAAAGACGAGGATGCCAGTGGCGGACGAATACAAGTGGCCAACCCTCCCTGTCCGTATAGAGTACACGACACTGATCATGCATCAGAACTGGTCTCACATAACAGTTCATCGCGAATGAATGACAACCTGCCAACTTACGAACACACGTACGATACCAGAAGGCGTCTCGATGAAAATACGAACTACGGGAGCAACGTTAACTCCTCACACGACACGAGTGCTTCATTTTATCAGGGCGATACAGACGTGGCAACAACGTCTGTGGACATGGTAGGACTATATGCCAACAGGTCTGTAGATCAAGAGCCGTCAGTCTATGGAATGGCTGGCTGTGAAGGTAGACTAAATCGCACGTCGGACATTTACCTACCTTAGGCCACTCCAATTTAATTTGTTGGTTCTCGGAATCGCCGCTTCAAAAAATCGGAAAAGTAAAAAAAAAAGTAATTCTACCCGCAGGCTCTGCCCTTGAGACCGCCAATGACCATAATTATGATATCAGACTATTGCCATTCTGTTAAATAGAATCAATAAAAGCCATTATCCTCTGCAATACATAGGTGGAAATAAGATCATAGGCTATGAAAAGGGCAATATAAAAAAAATCCGACAACCAACAAATTAAATTGGTGTGGCCTTAGCCTGGTAACCGAATCATCGGGAGCTGTCCGGTATCTCTACGGCGCTGGGAGTGCTGCCCTCCCGCCCAGGCCCATTACCGCAAGCCGGTGAATTTTTACGGGGTTGATTTCAATTAGTTCGCTTCTCTATGGAGCGGTAGTGATCAGAAAGGTCGGTTGGAAAGATAGGCTGTCGGTAGGACTGGGGCCGGTAAAAGACTTCCAAGCCAGTAACGTAATTTATGGGATATTGCATACTTACTTACGGACAAAGTAGGTTGACAGCACGTGGGTGGGGGAAGACTGACAGAATGACAGGAGGTTAGAGATCGGGGGCCAGCAAAAATGAGAGGTCGACATGGGGGAATTCGGGAAGCCGAGGATTGCATACTTCCCAGATGTCTAGAATCTCCGATTCTCTTGTTAGTGATGTAAATATATAATGGCAGTAGTCTTAGTAGAAGTCTTGTTGAGTCATGTTGTCTTTTCTAATAATGATTTAATGATGCACATGGACTTATTTCTCGTAAGTTTTGAATATAGTTGAATATTGGATTCTGCGGCCTATGTCTATGTGGTGATTTTAACTAATATTTTGTTTTGACTTATAATAATTGTTGAACAGAGAAAGCAGGGTTGATTCTACCAAAGTTCTTAGTCTAATTGATTTCATTTGGTAAAATGCTAGTAATCAATAAAAGTTACTTATATGTATAGTGTCAAATCAGTCTCATGTTTTTTGTTTAGGAGCATGAATGAATGAATAAACGATTGATTAAAGAAATGAATGAATAAATGAATGTAATATGTCCTTATCAATAATAATGTTATCTAAAAAATAAATAAATAAAAAAGTCTTCACTACACGAAGTCATATCTTTAAGCACACCTTAAAGCATGCGAAAAGGTACACGCGAGGGAAGGAACGGAACATTTACGCAAGCTTTAATGATGTACTTAAAGATGGGATTTCGTGTAGTAAACTTTTAGTGAACAATTATACACAACGAGAGAATGATGACGTGGAAACATAGTAATAACCGGTACATTCTAGTACCAAACGTCACGTTTCAAAACCAGTAACAGAGGCAGTAGGAAAAATGGGTCCACGCCAGGCAAGGTCAAAAAATTTTTGATCTAAAAAAATCTGTGATCTGAAAAAAAATTTTGATCAGAATTTTTAACCCTCTGAAACGTTTGATATTTCACGCATTTTCGGAAGCACATTTTAAATTTTATTGAGTATCGGGTGAAATATTTATCCCAGAGGAGCGATTGGAGGCTTGTTGGTAAGCGTTTTACTTTGTGAATTTGTATGAAAAACGCTCCAGTTTTTACCCAGATATTCTTCTTTTTTTCTTTTTGACACAATTATTATCCATTTAATGGCTTTCTTCTTTTACCATTTATTTAGGCCATGTTGATTTGATTATATGGATGACATCCTCTGGGTACCCCAAAACTGATGCGAGCGTGCGAATAAAAAAAGTTTGGCAAAAAAAAAGTTGCCTTCATTATGAAATCTACGTGGTCATGAAGGTTGAACAAATGGCTAAACACACAGATTATGGTATGGCGAATAATAGACTCTTCATTTTCATTTCTTCACATTTTCTTCTTCCTTTGGAATTGATTTTAGTATTCTACGATATTAGTATAGTTTTCCAAAAATTTTTTTTTCTATTTACGGCATATATTTGCTCATTTTGCAGCTGCTTTGTACGATTTCCAGTATGGTCGAAAACTTTTTTTTTTTGGAAACGAACGAAAATTGATGCGCGCGCGGATGTCATCCATATAATCAAATCAACATGGCCTTACAGACAATACCGAGGAAATTATCCTCATGAAAAACAATCTTTAGAATCACCAACGCCCCTGTTTTTAGCTAGATTTTCTTTCTCTTTCCTTCTTACAGTTGTCATTCATATCAACAATTATTGCAGTCTACCCCTTTTTAATTTTACACACTACACCAAGGAAATGAAATGAAAAAAAACGACAATCGAGAATACGGCTATACACGACTGTAATATTTATTCTTCATGCTAAAACGATAAAACTATGGAAAATGGCTAAATGCTCTACATTAAAGTTGTCTGTCTATGATGAAATATTACTTAGGCTTCAGATAGATTCCTCTACACCACTTTTTGGCGACGTTTTAGGGAGGAGCCAAATGGTACAGTATTGTGTGCAATTCGCAAGAATTCTAGGAATCGTACAGGCATTTTGTCCGCAGGAATGGAATGTCCACAGGCATGTGTCTGACCTACATCTATGCCCACATTCCTGGAAACCTTTGGGACCCTGCATTGGGAAGACCTCTGCCCCGGATGCCCTACTTTCTGTGACCCCGGGGCTTGTTCACTATACACTCAGGGGAGAAGTGCACTGTATCTGTATAGGTACCAAGTCTTCCTCAAAATCATGAAATGATGGCAGGGCCGCAGTGCCATGCAAACAATAACCCTAACAGCAACCACAGTCGCCATGGAAATGTATGTTTTCATTGTCGGTCTTGTTGTGCGTATGTCCCAAATATGTTTATCTGCCTAATTCACTATATACACAAGTCTATCATCTTCTACACCAGGATTTCTCTCCCAAGTACATATTCTGTCCTTTGACAGATCAATGAATAATATTAACAAGTGACGACCCACGTTTTGTACATAAAGGGCAATGTCTCAAACAAGACTGGCAATGAAAACATACATTGCCATGGCGACGGTGGTTGCTGTTAGGGTTATTGTTTGCATGGCACTGCGGCCCTGCCATCATTTCATGATTTTGAGGAAGACTTGGTACCTATACAGATACAGTGCACTCCCCCCCTGAGTGTATAATGAACAAGCCCCGGGGTCACAGAAAGTAGGGCATCCAGCTGGGGCAGCTCTGAGAGGTCTTCTGTGGGACTCTCAAAGGTTTCCAGGAATGTGGGCATAGATGTAGGTCACATGCCTGTAGACATTCCATTCCTGTGGACAAAATGCCTGTACAATTCCTAGAATTCTTGCGAATCACACACAATACTGTACCATTTGGCTCCTCCCTGAGACGTCGCCAAAAATGCCTAAACGCTAGAAATCCCAGGAGTAATTGTACAAGCACATTCATCCAATACTACATAGTGTTTTGTAAGGTAGAGTAGATTCATATATTACGCCTTTGTACAATTGTTGTGCAATAAAGTTTGCCGTACATACTAGTAGATTACTACTATATACATGTACAATAAGCAAGCTGTTCTGATACAATCTGAGTCAATACTACTATAACATTTGAATATCCATTGGATTACTGATACTCCCAGCAGAAGTAATAGCAGAAAACATAAGATATTCCTGTAGACGGCAGCACTACTCAGTGACTTAGCACTGCTTTACAGAGTACATATATACAAGCAAATGTAACAATATATACATGTGTACAAGACAAAGACGGAATTAAACATTGGCGGAATTAAACGTGGGTGGTGTATGGAGGAATTCAGGAAGTGCTGTTATACCTGATTAGATTACTTAATATAAACCCCTCCACAATTCCAATACATTCACGAAAACCTAAAACACTTCCCAGAGGCCTGTGAGTCATGTACTCTCCAAGCAGAGGTTTAGGCTTCGGCTTATTTTTGACGTGTTTTTAACACGTTTTTATCGGGCTTTGTTTTTTGTACTGGTATCTTTTTTTACGCCAGCCCGTATTGGATACTGTCTGGCAAATGAATACTGACTGGCCATTTTGATACTGTCTTTGCAGCCACCAAAAGATCTGCTTGGAGATTAGTGATCATGGAGCTCATTGAGAAAACCAAGTCTGAAATCCCCGATTTCTTGTTATACGGTGTGTGATCTTGGTCGAAGAACTTGCAATTGCTGACGGAGAATTTCACCGTTTTTAACCTTGACGGAGGTTTCGGTGTCGCTGGCTGACTCATACAGGCGCTCACTTGCAGTTGGGTGTACGTCCGCGCAAGTTGTCGCATACAGCCGGGCGTTGGTGCCACGAGAAACAGTTGTAGGTAAGTATACCATGGCTGTCACGGCATAGAAAGGCGACGGACGGTCGCCGGCGTCGTCTTCGTCTTTTATTTCGCTGTAGTTGTGTCCTGTCGGAACGTACTCTTCATCTTCATTTATCTGCTCGTAAGTGTTTGTCATCCTCCGAGCTGCGTGCGAGGACTGCCTCGCCGAACCACGCCTATTCTCGCGAGTGCTTACTGTCCGGGGCGCCTCCAGCGTATCGCGTTGGTACTGCACTTCAGCACTCTGTATGACACTGGGAAAACTCGAAAGAGACTGAAGACCCCTTGATCTAACCCTTTCGACGTTGCCTCCGTTGTTTTCTTTGGCTTTGTTTCTATTTTTTCTACACTTCCTTCGGTAGTAGCAAAACACTACCATAAAACACATCAGAATGATTGGGCCTGCCAATACAGAGCCTAGTATGACAGGGATCTTAACATTTCTACCACTGTTTACATCTGGGGTTGAATTAGACTGAACGAGAGAGAAAAGGGCAGTTGTTGCCCCGAATCTACTGTTCTGCGTTTCTGGGTTCTTGGTTGCATCTGTTGGAAAGGAAGGCGTTATTTTTTCCGCGACAACAGATCTGTTTTTCGTGCCACGAGGAGTGTCTACGGGCGCATTAATGGGCTTCACACTTGTGTCCACAACAAAACCGTTGTCGACCTTTTTAATACAACATGAATAATCTTTTTCTTCTAACACGGGCGGACTGAAGTATGAAACGTGTTTTGTGTCTCGAATGAGAGTGAGGCAGGGAATCGAATTCGAACGTCCCCTGCCGCCATCTTTATTACCCGGCGTCCTTTGCGACGCCGTAGTAAGCTGTGTGTTCAGGTTGACAGCCACTACACTGAAACTTTTTTCTCTACGCGAACCCGGTTGGTCACTACCCTGTATACCAGACACTCGGAGACTGTACCCACCTCTTAACACCAACTCTATCCCAACAGTCATCTTCCACGCTTCTAAACATTGAGTTGAAAAAGGCACGTCGAAGGATTTTTTACTGCCCTTTGCTAAAATGACGAAAGGAGCACTGGGCGTGATGTGACCCACGAACCTCTGCTTGAGCAAGCGGCACGAATCCGTACCAAGCGGGACTAGGCGCCTGACTAGCAACCTACTGAACCATTCAATATCAAATATACCAGGGACTTGATAATTTATGTGTAACACTATGCCGTCGACTTCAATTCCTATCCATTGTTCTGTATTTAGAGTACAACTTTGGACCACGATGTTCCAGGCAATCTTACGTGCGGCATATTCCCTGGGCACTAAAAGATGTTCACCGCTGAGTGTGACTTTGCTAAGTTTAGTTTCCCTGAACGCTTGCCTGTCTAGACACACTACGTTATTGTTAGTTAGGTCTAGAAACTGTAGTTCGGTTAGATGCTCGAATGCGTCTGGCGAAACGGTTAAGAGTTGGTTTTCGCCGAGAAGTAGAGTTTTCAATTGGTCCAGTCCAGTGAACCAATTCCCCTGTACTCCTGCCAATGCGTTACTCTGTAAATCTAACACGGAAAGGCCGTTCAGATTCTCAAAACAACCCGGGTCTAAACTGGAGATGTTGTTGTGAGATAGCGAAAGCTGCTGGAGGTTGGATTGTTTTGAAACGCCGAAAAAGTGTCTAGGGATGTGCACTAACAAGTTATAATTTAGATACAACCTTCGTAGGTTTGTAAATGCCTCGAACGCAGCGTGGCCTAGTTCAGTTATTCCTGCGTCTATAAGGAAAAGGGCCCACAGTGACGCAGAGTCGACAACAGCTAGTTTTTCTGACGACAGCGCCCCGTATTGGAAACCTCTAAGTGCGAACCAGCCTAGTGTACGTTGCGAGCACACGCCAGTCGTTCTGTTCGCAACTTCAGAAGAATATTTCAAACCGTTACACGAGAGGCACTCTGTTTTATGATAGCCGTAATATTTAGTAAGCAAGGCGATGTCGTGGATGTTCTTGTTTTCGGGCATGCAGAAAGCCCACTGTTTCCTCTCGCACGCCGAAAAGCAGGTCTGATTTGATGGCACCGTTACCAAGGGGAGCACAATCAGAATACACAGTATCGACAGAACTCTGGGCCTCATTGTGGACATGGATGATCAATTTGTCAGCTTTCTGTACTCTCAGAAATGTTCTGTTTTCGCAAGACCGATTCTGTCTATATGGTTTTCTTTTGAAGCCGTTCTTTGCCTTCCAAAGTCTCGGGATTCAGTCGCTCATTTGTAGAAAGCTGCGACGAATTGTAAAAAAAAAAAGTATTATTGAGAGAGTAAGTTTTGTCAGTTTCCTTCCTTAGTTATCGTTTATATTTCAGATGCCTTGTTTCTAATTTGAACTCTCTCACTTTTGAAGTAGCTATTTGTCCTTCAAATTATCGTAATTCGGTTGCGATTTTGTGAAAACAAATTAAACAGTACTTCTGTGTAATAGTTGCAGGCTTTTCTTTGCCCTTGCAGGCCGGTAAAAAGGCTGATAAGTTCAGAAACGCGACCGAGAGAGAGACAAGTTAACGAAGCCTTGTTACCTGCTGACGGTGTTGAACGTTCCAAACCGCTGCCTGGGGCCGGGAGGCCTGGCGGGGATTCCCTCGGAGGTTCGCACGGACTGCCCGTGACGTCAGCTGGTCTGGTCTGGTGCAGCAAGGCGGGAAAAATTAGCTTACTGATGGTTCGCTATCAGCGCAGCTTGGCTCTTTGTCGAATACACTGTTGACTATCTTTTTTGAATAGGCGAACCAAACTATGGCAAATCATGGCACCTTTCAAAAGCTTACGGTATGAGCGGTCGAAAGTGAAGCGAATGAAGTGAGTGAGTGCGGCAATTGGTCTTCGAGGCACTGAATTTATACGAAAAGCCAGACTAATTGGCCGGTATATGGGTTGTTTACGCTTTAGCAAGGTCCCACGTTTTATAATATAATGAATTGCCTGAGAGGCCGGCCGCATATATATAACACATGTCTCACACATGTGTACAACATAAAATATCTAGGTCATACCACTACCATTCTCGTCATCATTTCATACTTGAAGCAAAAAGAAGGTACGCGCGAGGCGTCTCTTTATTTTTTGGGTTAGAACCAGTCTGCGATACATAACAAGCAATCGTTTTCCTTCAGCGACATCGCATTTTTGCCTCACAGATATCAGTACGTTATGAATTAGGGTTGATTCAACTTATTACATTTAAAAAATGTCCAGAAAATTGACTTGCCGCCTTGAAATTGCATTGGGTGCCTTTAAGAAAGTCGACCGAAAAGTAAAGTTAACACACAGTTTTCCCTTCATCTTTTTTTGTACCTGTGTTTGTATATGTATTGACTGTATAAACATGTAGACTGTTCAATTGAAACGGGTTTCATTTAGGGACCAGCAACCCCGACCTACTTACATAAATAGCGAGTGGAACACACGTGTACCCAACATGGAATAGACATATTAGTGTTATGAGAAAGTAGTATTGGAGGGTACCGGTATAGATATTGCACTGTGTTATGAAGGATGTGTCAAGGACATAAATATATTATATATATCGTCCTTGGCACATTATCTTGCGCTCTCTCTCTCTCTCTCTCTCTCTCTCTCTCTCTCTCTCTCTCTCTCTCTCTCTCTCTCTCTCTCTCTCTCTCTCTCTCTCTCTCTCTCTCTCTCTCTCTCTCTCTCTCTCTCTCTCTTCCCCCCTCCCACAAAAACCCACAGCTCAGCCACCCAAAACAATAGTTCGGTACCCGGAAGTAAAGATGACAAAAGAAACGGCCGTTGTCATTTGGTTTGTGAAGTTTATTCAAGTTGTCATCGAGGCAAAGCGAGTTTATCTAAATAGAACTAAGGCACGAGCTGAGCAAAAGAGAAACTGAACGTTGACTGGAGTGGTGACGTACACTCTGTGGTTAGTGACGTCAGCCATATGCGACGTCGATGAGTGATGACGTAGTGCCCATCGATGGTGACGTAGGGTCATTGGTCTAAACCTTGCTCTGTAAAATAAAATGTCGGTAAGTTGGGTATGTTGAAAAAGTGTGCAATAGCTCGTCGCCTGCGCGAAACCCAAAATGTGTTGTACATAACTCTTTAACAGAACGCCTCGTTTAATCACGGTGGTCAAAATGCTGGTCAAAAATCCTAACACGTAGCTCATACATATTGATGAGACATCGATGTCAATCACTTCATTCACTATTGGCAAATATTAAAAAAATAAAATAATAAATAATAATGTCATATTCGCGTATTTAACGATGACATTTTGTGTATAGCTTCCAAATGTTGTGTTGGAAAAGATATGAGCAAAGTTCTGATGCAACATTGATTTTGACCAAACATCCAACGAAGACCGTTTTGCGATCGTACGACGATCGTACGACAAATGCGTACCGTTAGCACATTCGTCGTAGGTCGTCGCACGATGTTTATGTCGTATTTTCAAGCTTATTCATGAGAAGCTAAATCAGCCTGCAGGCCGCTTTTTCATTGAGGTCATGAGGGAAGAGGTAAGGGTCAGACAAAACAAAGATACAGTTTACATCATTTAAAGTCCTAATAAATCTATACACGTATTATTACACATACACTGGCACAAAATAAGCACAAATAATACAAATGTGGGGTCGTGTGGCGCAGCGACAGAGTACTCGACTCGGAACCAAGAGGTCCTGGGTTCGAGTCCTGACATGCCACCGACCTTGTGCCCTTGGGAAAGGCACTTGACACGACTTTCCTCACTTGACTCAGGTGCAAATGAGTATTGTCCTGTATTTGTCCTGTGTTGGTGGCGGCATAAAATAAGTTGAAAAAACTTGAGTGTGCCGTCACCATGTCGTGTCTCGAAATGTTTGAATAAACAAAATGGGACCGTGACGTTCCTTACCCCGCAGGGCGGCCCCACGTTGAAGGCCCAGTCGCAGTACAGGTGCTGCGGGTTGAAGACCATGCCGGCGTACCCGCACGGGCGGTGGAAGGGCTGGGGGAACCCGGTCAGACACTGGTAGTACATGGCGCAGTCCTCCGGGTCAGGGTAGTACCCGTCAGCCTTCCCGGCACAGGTGAACTCCGGAACTGCATGGGGGATGGACAAAGAATTAAGCCTGTGGCTATTGACAGGACCGTTCTGTCAATAACAGAAAGTATTGCACTGCTGACAGGACCGTCCTGTCAGTAATAGAAAGTATTGCACTGCTGACAGGACCGTCCTGTCAATAGCTACAGACAAGAATTAAAGACCACAGGACACCAAAATACTAATCTCCAATCTGATCTTTTGGTGGCTAGCCTGCATACAGCCTTGTTAGGTGTAGGTCCGCTCCAAAAAAATTCGCTCCTCGCCAACAAGCGAATTTTTGGAGCGGACCTACACCTAGCCTGACTAGGCTGGATTTCAGGCCATTTGGTGGCTGCAAGGCAGTATCAAATTGGCAAGACAGTATCATAAGAAGAAGTATGGAAGGTGAACTCCTGCACTGTGGGGATGGACAAACATTAAAAGACCTTTCGTTGCTTCTCTACCAGTTTCTGTTCTTTTGTTTTATCTCATTTGCTACATGTATTTGTGTTTATTTTATGAAATCTCTGCTTATTATCTACGGACTCTGTTTATTTACATGTGTGATTTGACATCTCAGTTCAAGGATTGTTCGCCCTGTACACCCGCATTGTATTCTATTTATATTTCTGTTCAGTTTTGGTTGACTATGTCAATCTGTACCTCTGTTCTCATGACTACTGGTGTCTTATAAGCCCACACGGGCTGGGCGCATTAAGTGCAAAACACGTTAATAAAACTTCATTCATTCGTTCATTCACTCATTCATTCAAGGATCACATGACACCGAAATACAACAATTTCTTGCGTTTGGAAGGGCTCCTAACACTGCAGCAGCGGCACCTAGCTGTAGTGCGAGGTAGAACCGTGGAGCCACTAGAAGTTTCGTCAAATCAGGTAAGTTTAAAAAGTCTTTTTTTCCACTTTGCTGACTGGTAGCCTGTGTATACAAGCTCTCGGCCGGGGGTTAATGACCCCCACCCAGGGCGGCGGCCGCCAGGAGCGCGATTTAGTCAGGCGCTAGGCTAGCTGACTGGTAGGTCCATTTAAAGGAACGTTTCAGGTGCCCAATAAGAAAACTTCAAAACTTCAAGCTCAATATTGACCTAGAAAAAATCATGGTATCTTCATTTTCACGCAAAATTTCCAGAAAACGTCCTCAAAAGTGCGCGTGACCTTGGGGACATACCTTTGACCTTGAGCACGGTTGCCTTGATGTCCACACTTCCGCCGCTAGTCACCTTGCACCAGTACCTGTGGGAAACACGCACTCTTACTTTACAGCACTTCAATCGTCCGCCAAGGTGGCAAAAACTTTGAAGACAGACGTTGTTTCAGTTCAGTTACAACGTTATGTTTTTTTTTTTCAATTTAATGCCTTATCAAAGTTGTACCATCGTCATAGTGGTCAAAAAGCATCCAAACAACCTACTAAATAGACGAACAATCAAACCAGTTGCAACAAACAAGATATTGAAGCTCTCATACCTCCGTGAAATATCTAGAGTTTTTGTGAAATTCTTGTTTTATTCATTATCGTGAGTTTCTGTCACTGCATTTTCCCACTGGCTCCCATATATAACATAAGCCAACAGACATGCATATGGTATAAAATTGAAGACAGGAAATGAGATAACCTTTTCTGGTTCCTTTGACCTAACTTCCTGTCAGTGAGCCCTTACGTGCCTAGCATGTGGAAACAGCTACGGAAACACAAGCAAACACACAAACAGACACGTCGAAGCCTCCTTACGCGAATATACTAAATAGTATTTGTTTGTCTGTCTGTCTGTCTGTCTGTCTGTCTGTCTGTCTGTCTGTCTGTCTGTCTGTTTGTCTGTTTGTTTGTTTGTTTGTTTAGTAAACATAGCCTGCTAACCTTCCGGCGTCGGCGACCCGAGCTCCGGTCAGAAGGAGAGAGTTGGAGGGCGTGACGCTGAACTGCGCGAACCCATCCTCGATCTCTACCGGATCTGCGAATCCGAAGAGGTGTAGGCCGGTGTCGGCCTTGGCTGCGATTTGGGTGTAGTTTCCGGTCGTTACCCAGTCACTTCCGGCAAAGGCTGGACCCTAGTAGAACAGACATGACCGACACCGTCAGTGGCTGTTCTCGTAGCCAGTCATCAAATACGAAGGACCAAAAGTACAGTCTTCTCGGGCTTCCTGAAGAGTTTGCGTAGACTTCGCAGAAGTTTTGCGAAGTCTGCAGAGACTGTACTTGTGGTCCTTCGTAATCAAATGATTAGTAACTGACTCAGTGCCGACAGGAGCGGAGACGGTCATAACAAAAGGAGAAAAGGAGAAATAATAACATTACATATTAAAAATATCTTACAGATTCTGAAACTTTACGAGTAATTAAAGAAAAGGTTTATCAAGGACATCTCTATATAATGTCCATGGGTGAATCATGTCCTTCCATCTTTGTCTTTGACAACATCAAAGATGGGTAGTGAAGATTTACAAAAGAAGAAAATACTATAAAGACTGTGTCGCCTGACCTTGAACCAGTCGTACACTGGCTGAGCGCAGCCGTCACAATGACACGTCATCTCCACGTCAGCGCCTTCCTGCACTTCCTTCTCACCGGACACCGTGACCTCAAAGGACGGTTGGGGGTGACCTGGGGGTCGGGGGGTCGGAAACCGTTTCGTAAAAAATTCCTTTCTTTATTTCTTTATTCAATTGAAACAACATTGCAAAAATACACATAAACATTGCATGTACAATTATCTCACATTTCTGACATTATGGTTGGTCCACACAACCTCACACAAGGCGCACCCAGTTTGTGGTGCCACCACAAACTACCAGAATATAATCAAACATGGCTGACAGCTGTGTTTCCAACTTTTATACACACTCGTAAGGCGTCATATTTTGGCACCTCCCTTTCCTGAATGACACTTATTTGCGATGGAGTAGAGTTGATTCAACTTACTTTGTAAAGAAATGGCCAGAAACTTGACTTTTTTTATCGTCCTAATGTTACATAATGCAGCTTTAGGGGTTTGAGCTCACCAGTCTGAGTCAGCAGTACGGACTTGGCGTCCAGTCCGAACTCCGTGTGCGCGCCCCACTCCGCCACCGTGCACCAGTAGCGCGCGAAGTCACTGCTCTGGAGGGGAAAAGTTTGTGTAATGATTCTAAAACCTTACAACGATATACCTTGTTACTAAAATGAAGGCACGGCATGTTGGTTCTGGCTAGCATAAGTAAGAATCATCAAAAACGATACATACACAAATTTTGTTTTGCTAAAAGAACTTGAAAATTACACAACAAGGATTCGGGGACTTTAGACATTCGGGAAGCATTTTGGGTTTTAGTGAATTCATTGGAATAGCCGAGAAGATTGTATGACATACTTTCATTGGGACTAGAACTGTGCAGGGTTGCAGGGTCGGTCATGCAATCCTCGGCTTCCTGCATTCCCCCCTTATATCGACCTCTAATTCCTGTTGGCTCCCGGCCAGATTGTGGAAACTCTCCCATTTCCTGTGTCTGACCTTTTTTTAAACCTCCTATCACTTTGTCCGGACCACCATGAACATAAACCAAAAGACAAACCACCCAAAACAATATCTCCGTACCCGAGAGTAAAAAAAAAAAAACTAAAATGCTTAGTAAAAAGCACATTAAAAACCCATGTGGCACCTTGAGTGCGCTGATCTTGATGGCGGGTTTGTCCAGGTCCGCCACCTCCACGCGGCCGAAGTAGTCCCCGAAGCTGTCCTCGCGGCGCTCGGTCTCGTTCCCCCACACCTTGTGGCCCGTGTAGATCCGCTCAGCGCCACGGAAGTCGGCATTGCCCTGGACAGGACACCGAGGAACATGTTGAAAAACTGGCTTTTAGTAGTACTGGTATTACAAAGACTACAAGAAATCAGAAATCTAGCTGGAAAGTATTTGATATGTATTTAAATTGGGTTTTTGTGGGTACAACTACATAGTGACACACACTTACACATGTACAGCTACACACACACACACACTCACTCACACACACATACATAACACACACACACACACACACAGACGCACTCACACACATACACACTCACACGTACACATACACACATACACATACGCACACAAACACACACACACACACATTACACACACACACACACACACACGCACACACACACACACACACACGCGCACAGAGAGAGAGAGAGAGAGAGAGAGAGAGAGAGACAGAGAGAGACAGAGAGAGAGACAGAGACAGAGACGTTACCTTGAACCAGGCGATGGTAGGAGGCTGTGTAGAGTTCGGCTTGATGTCGAATTCGCACTTCAGTTCCACGGATCCCCCCACAACACCCTCGGCCTTCGGTTCGGGGGTCCTGACCGTAACTATGGTCATAGCATGCGCTGTACAGGATTTAAAAACATTCGTTAACATTGGAAAAACATTATGCAAATCAGGACCTAATTTGCATGACTAGTACAAAAATGCCATGGTTGTTTAATGATAAATGATGGGAATTTCGCACATGTCACATTTGTAAGTTAGTTAAAGGTGAACATCACTATGCATAGGTTATGTAATAGTAAAATTTATCGCAAATACATGCCCGAGGGCTAGTTATGTAAATGTAAGGAATAAGGGATGTAACGTTAACAGTAAGGTTATGTATAACTCACCTCCGACCGCAAGAACCACCAAGCCAAGTACCAACTTCATGCTTGTGGGTTAGGCTGTAAGAAAAAGAAAAACACTATTATATTCTAATATAAAAATACAACAACCTTTCTTTGGACCAGAAGGATTTGCATAGAAGATGGAGTGGTGATAGTCCACGCGTATCCTGGGGAAAATCTATGTTCTTAGATACGCGGGGACTATTCAGAACCGTGCCTGATCCTAACGCATGGAACTAGATAGGTACGGTTTTGAATACGATAGAGACTATCCAGAACCGTGTCTGATCCTAACCCTAACCCACTCAGGCATAGAACTAGATAGGCACGGTTCTGGATACATAGAGACTATCCAGAACCGTGCCTGATCCTAACCCTAACCCATTCAGGCACAGAACTATATAGGCACGGTTCTGGATACGATAGACAGTCATGCAACCCAAGAATCGTCCTCGTACTTACTTGTGACGTAAACCAGACTGAACTCGGTAAGGTAACCACGTCAGGTGTTCTAAGTGAAGAATGAGGACGATCTACTCTCTTCACCAGTCTTATATAACCCAAAATCTATGATCATAAAACGTTTCACGTGGCATCTAAACGTGCCTGGTTTGTTTCCTGTACAAATAATATCTGTATATTTTCCTGTAGTGACACTTTCCTCCTATAAGTTGAAAGTTAGTTTCAAAAAACGCGTGCGTGATAGATCAAGAGGTTTGATGATCCAAACCGCCCACCTGTGATCTTATGGATTTACAAACAAAGGAAGAAGTCGAGCTTTTTTAATGTAATCAGTCTTTTCGACGGTATTTGCTTTTCTGACTTCTGTTAATTACGTTTGGAGGGGCGCACGATTGGTATTTAGGCTCAGGGAAAATTGTTGTGTTTCTAGTTTACCGACCGACCCTAGCAACAACGCGAAGACCTTAGACTTTTTTCTAGTCGACCGCTAGCAAGGCCCTAAATATTTCAATCTGACATCTGAATTTCAACCCTCTGACATATTCAGAGGCATATTTTTATTGAGTAAATCGGGTGAAATATTTTATACCTTCCCCATGTACAAGCAAACGGAGGGACGGGTCCTGGAGACAGCCCTGGTCCTGATGCACTTCAGTTTTACCTTTGTTAAACTATATTTTTTTATTATTATTATTATTTTTTATTGAACAACATAAAGGCAACAAAAAGGACACAGTGTAAAAAGGTTGAACTTTATTCCAACACACAATTATACAGGGATCAAATTTTCAAAAAGGACACAGTGGTGGGCAACTCTAGCTAGTTGCTCATAACTATAAACTATATTTACTGGTTCACAGCCGAAATCCCTACCTACCGACCATAATTTTTGTCAGAAGCACAACATTTTCCCCAGGCCTTAGCTATAGGACTTCACTCAAGTATTTGTCAAACACATATATCACTCATAACTTTCCCACTTCACATCCTGACGTTTTTCTGATTAACACAGCTTACTTTGTGTAACGAACACTTAAATAACAGAATATTCTTGGCTTCTTTTATTACGAATTGCAACATGAGTCACCAACAATCATCTGAACAGTTGAACACGGTTCGAGTATTAATAAAAATCCATTCAGCAATTTTTGTTCTGCTTGCATATGACTCATCGGTCACAGCATAGAGAATGGGTGTTGTATCCTAAACCGTGCTTTATCCAGAACCATGCTCAGGCACGGTTTTGTATACCCCACGCATATCCACAACCACGCTTTATCCAGAACTATGCGCAGGTACGGTTCTTAATAGTCCACGCGTATCCAGAACCGTGCTTTATCCAGAACCATGCGCAGGCACGGTTCTGGATAGTCCACGTGTATCCAAGAACGTAGATTTTCCCCACGGACGGTTCTGGATACGTGTGGACTATCCAGAACCGTCCAGAACCGTGTCTGACCCTAATCCTAACCCATTGAGGCATAGATCTAGATAGGCACGGTTCTGGATACGAGAATGGCGTCAAATATAAGGCCAGATGGCGGCGAGTATGATTTAGCCAGGCGATAAGTTCAAATCATCGTCAGAAATGATAACTATGATGGATCAACCAAGGATTGAGGTGTTCAAAAACTTTTTTTTCTTCCTAGCACTATCGTAGAGTGGAACTCGCTGCCTCCATGTACAGTAGGGGCATCATCACTAGACAGCTTTAAACAGTGTTTAGAGTTAGATGTGCAAAGGTTAGGTGTAACATGTCGTTCGGTGTAGTATAGCCAGGTGCCGCCGCGCCGCGTGCCTGCGAAGCTGGGGCGGTTATACATGTACCGGCTATACAGATGCAGATAAAGACCACTGCAGTCTCCATTTTGTCTATCAAAGGAAATGTCCTGAAGATCTCTTTAGAATTCGCTAGAGTACATAGCTGTCACATAAGGTCAGCTCAGCCGTGTTAGACGTCAAACAACAGACTGACATTTGCATTGACATTTACAGATACTTGACTACCATCCTGCCAATATCCTGGCCACTTGTCAGGCATAATTGCGCGTTTCCTATTTTCCATCCCCGTTGAATTATAAACCAAACAAGTCTGCATCTGTTATGAAGCTTACACAAGAATGAGAAGTGTTGGGCAAATATACCGAACTCAACAGTATTAAGGACATAATTATGTTACCTTTGAGTCACACCTTCTAAATATCAGATTTACATAACCAGTTATTGAGTTACTGTAATTCAACTTAGAAACTTACGCGGTGTTTTTATTTCGCTGTAGGAGGGAAAGAGAGGTTTTGGCGGTGTTTTAAATTCGTGATTAAAACAATTCTGTAGTACAGTAGTCATACAGGGAAGACATATTTGCGGCCGCGTTAATTCGCGGCGGAGTGGTCACCGCGAAAATAAACCCACCGCGACAGTTTCACGATTTACAGTAGCCAGGATCAGCGTGATGTCAGAACACACTTACGTCATAGGTCACGTGAGTTGGTGTATAAGACACCGGACGCTGAGAGAAAAGTTACACATTTGATTAAGCTGAAGGTCTGAAGGTAGGTGGTCCTGTGATTTCAGATGCGGTCGTGTTTCACGCATTTTCTTCAGTCTGTAATGTTTAGAAGATTTTGTGCAGCTGGATGCTTCATATGGATTTTGATATGTTTGGTCGTTGTTTGTTCTATATATGACGTGCCGTGCACTTAGGCTTTCTCTAAAACGGTCACATTTGTCGTTGGTCGACGTACGATTTTGATGTCGTAGAATTTTCAAGCAGGCTATGACAGAACCAACCGCCGACAATGATCTAAGACAGCATTTTTCGTAACAAAGCAGCTGAATTTTGTAAGACAGGTGCACGACTATTTTAAGATAGTCAGTTTGCGCTCGTATGACAATCGTATGACGTTTGTGACCTGCGGGTCCTAAAGCGAAGACGCGACATAGGACCACGACTGATGTCCATTCCCTGAATAAATCGAACTTGAAGCAGGATGGAATCGACACGTTGGGTCACCGTTGTATCTAGAACCGTGCTTTATCAAGAACCACACTCAGGCACGGTTCTGGATACTCCACTCGTATTTATAACCGTGCCTGAGGCACATCTACGTTCTTGGATACGCGGAGACTATCCAGAAACGTGATTGATCATGAAAGGCACGGTTCTGGATACAATAGTCATCGAATGACTTAACTGAGTGTCTCTTCACGTTTCAGAAAATCCCCAAGATGGCGCCGTTCACACCACTTGTCCTGTGTATCATCCTGGCGGGTGCATCTCAACTGGCTGGTAAGGTCTTCTTATTTTCTTCTTCTTCTTCTTCTTTTTTTACAAAATACATGCGAGGAGTGAATGTTTGTGAATAGATTGTAGTTGGTGGCATTGCATTTCACAAATAACTAACGTGTGTAGTCCAGTGGTTAGCGATCCTGCCTCTGGACTAAGAGGTTGGGAGTTCGAATCCCGGCTGTTGTCGCTCACCCGACATGCACGCTACTAAAGTATCGCAGTCCTTAGGACAGGTCATTAAGCTGTGGTCTACTGTTCGCTGTACTTGTTGAAAAGAGCTAGGGGAATTTCCCCGGTACACTAAACCTGTAAATACTGTAATAGTCTGTCTTCTCTGTCACGACCAGTGGAAGAGTAGCTCTTCAGTGAGCTTAACTGGTTCCAGATCACTTTCACGGCTGATGTTTCATTGTACAATGTTATGTCGTAAAATGTTTTCACGCGGGCTGAAAAACAGCAAAATTTAGCCAAATAGGGAGAAGAATTTGTCCGGGGACTTTGGCCAACATAGAGGTCATTTGCCCACGCAGTTAACCTAACCACGGCTCTGGCCAGTTATTGACCCTATTTTTGCTAACTTTTTTCTTGTTTCTGCCGTGCCACCGTAGGAGCTCATTGGAGATCGTCATTTCGAGTCATGACGGTGACAGTGGCAACCCCGGAAGTGACGGCAAACGCCGGAAGTGACGCAAAACTGCCCTGTTCCTACAGCATCCCGGATGCCGCCTCGGGGCTCAAGCCGACCATCAACTGGTACAAGGTTTGTTTGTTTGTTTGTTTGTTTGTTTGTTTTCTTTATTAGGATATATTGGTATCCAAGGTAAAAATCTTTCACATGCGCGGTCACAGTCGTCGTAAATGTCAGGTCAAAGCAACACTGTAGTAAGTTAGATGTACAGGGCTCATTCCACAAAAAGTGGTATTTACGTATACCAATAGCGGTTATTGGTATACGTAAATACCACTTAAAATAAAAAATTAAACTACACACAGTGAGCATTAGTCCAGTGCCTAGAAGTGGCCCATGCGGCTTTGCACTGAGCAAACCTGTTAGAAAAATCTATATATACTGGCGCCGTTTAGCACCTGTAAATCAACCATTACCAGGCTAATATTGCACTTATCATCATTGATGAATCACACTTTTCATGCAATGTGGCTCTCCCCAAACACGGGGCATCCAGCTTTACGTCCCATCTGACAGGGACGTTGCTAACCAATTAAACCTAGGTGCTCATTTTCACCAGAGTAGAGTGAGTTGATAGGTGTAGAGTGCCTTTCCCAAGGACACAACACTGGGGCCTGCCAGGCATTGGCACACAGAACCAAGAGGTCCCGGGTTTGAGTCCTGCCATGCCACCGGTACCGACTTTGTGCCCTTGGGAAAGGCTTTTTACTCACTTAGCTCAGGTGAAAATGAGCATTGTCCTGTCCTGTATTTGTCCCCTGTGTTGGTGGCGGCATTAAAATAAGTTGAAAAAAACTTGAGTTTGCCGTCACCATGTCTTGTCATGAAATGTTGGAATACAAAAAAAACATTGCCACCTTAATGTATGTGTTCCAGGGAGATGACGGGATCTCCACCGCCACCAAGATCTTCTCCCTGTCGTACCACGGCCCGGTGCAGGTACCGGAGGGTTACGGGGAGTACGACGGGAGGGTGAGCCTGGAGAACCCGGCCGAAGCCACGCTGATGCTCCGCGGCGTCCGGCTGTCGGACCAGGGCCGCTACTGGTGCGCCGTGTTCGACTCGGACCAGCACAACCAGCTCGGCATGGACTCCAAGTCTGTTCTTCTCACGGTCATAGGTCCGTACTCACTCACACACTCACTCACTCACTCACTCACTCACTCACTCACTCACTCACTCACTCACTCACTCACTCACTCACTCACTCACTCACTCACTCACACACTCACTCACTCACTCACTCACTCACTCACTCACTCACTCACTCACTCACTCACTCACTCACTCACTCACTCACTAACTCCAAGTCCGTTCTGCTCACAGTCATAGGTCGGTACGCAAGCCAGCTCCTCGGCTCCAGGGCTAGCCTGGATGCCAGACTGTTGCCAGGGCCAGTATAAAATCTAGCTCCTCGGCTCCAGGGCCAACATGTCCCCAGTAAAATTTTACCATAGACACCCCTCAGTTTGTACCCTGAGAAACAGGGTATAACTGGTGGCTGGCCTGTTTTGAAAGCTAACAACATCTAACAACCATTTTCCTGTGTAAACTCATCATCCCATCCAGCACGTCGGCAGAACGTACTGCGCCTGCGCGAAACCCGTAATGTATTGTGCATAGCACTTCGGCAGAACGTCTCATATAAGGTTGTATTAGAGCATATAAGATTGACAGCCTGTCTGTAGTTTTCAAATGTTGTGTAGAAAAAGATATGGTCTGCAACAGGCAAAATTCTGATGCAACGTTGACCAAAAATCCAGCAAAAATCCAGGTTTTGCGCAGGCGCAGTACGTTCTGCCGACGTGCTATCCCATCCACACACACACAGGGCTAGCCTGGGTGCCAGAATGTTCCAGCAGGGCTAGTACGCAAGCCAGCTCCTCGGCTCCAGGGCTAGCCTGGGTGCCAGTACACAGGCTACTCCTTGGCTCCAGTGCCTGTATACCTGTTGTGTAATAAAGTTCTTCTATTGTGTCTTTCCCCCCTCCCCTCAGACCCGTCCATGCAGCAGGACTCCCCGCAGGCCCAGGGCGCGGGCCGGCCGGGACATGTCGCCGTGCACGTGCCCGCCCAGAGGCAGGTGTACCAGGGGGAGGAGGTGGTGCTGCCCTGCGAGTGCGACGACTGCCACTGGACAAGCACCAAGACTTGGTTCACGGTGAGGCATGTCACGTACTAGCCTGGATGCAACATTATTTAGTAGTCGCTTCCCTACCAAACAGACTTGCCACTACCAGGCCTCAGAAGCGGCTGGAAAGAGTAGAAATTGGCCAGATAGACAGATAACATGCCAGGGGAGTTGGTCCGCTAAAGGAGTGCAGTGTTGTTGAGCGGCAAACTGTACTTCTTTAATTGGCGGACCAACTCCCCTGGCATGTTATCTGTCTATCTGGCCAATTTTTACTCTTTCCAACCGCATCCCGAAGCCTGATAGAGGTTTATAAAAAGACGACTGGATGCCAGCATTTCTAGCTTTAGTTTGCTCTCTTGGTCGCTTCCCTGCCAAAAAGACAGGACCAGCACATATTCTATCCGTCTGTCATTTGAATATTTAAACGGTTCAGAAAATCAATCTGCATTGCTTGCAAATCCCAGTTGGCCCCTTGCTTTAAGTACACGTGAAATTGGCCCTTATTATTCACATATTCTAACTACACTTGGCGAAACACATGTTGTGAAAAATAAACACAATTCATGTTTTACACAAAATGATTACAATTTTTCCTTTCGTTCAGGTGTCCTTTGACGACACCTGGGCGGCTACAGAGGAGATGATCGCCACGGAGACGCCGTGCATGAGCCACCAGTGCCCGGGAGAGACCGGCATCGTCTCCCCCGCGTTCCAGGGCCGCTTCTCCGTGCAAAACGGCGGACTCAAGATCTCTGCAACCAGGCAGCTGGACAAACGCAGGTATGTTGTCTGTGTTCGGGCGTCCCAACCGGAAGGCCGCAGGGTCGACCGCGAGCTTTCTAGGGGGTCCGGGGACATGCCCCCCCCCCCCTGGAAATTTTGACATTTTTAACCCTCTTAAACGCCATTTCCAGCATTCGGGAGAGGCAAATAATTGTTGAGTAAAGGTAAGTTTAATGCCAATCAAACCAGGACGTCGGACGGCCGTCTGGCGGGAACACTGTTTACATCGTTTGCTTAGATTGTGTATAATTAGTTGTTATTTTCATGTAGTGTTATATATTTGTAAATTATTTATTATTTTTTTAAGTTCGATGGCGGCGCTTATATAAGTTTTATTTACTTGAGTGCGTCGCCATCGCTGTTTTGTATTTCTTTTCATATGCTTTAATAAATAAAAAACGCAGGTATGCATGTGGCAGAGATGGTACGCTAATCGACGTCCATCAAAACCATGTAGAGTGGTTTATATATCGTTTGGTGTACCCTTTGTCTTAGAGTCAACTACCGTATGGTCTTTACTATTTTTGTTTGGTTGTCCTTCCATCAAGAAATGTATATGGTGGAGAAAACCATTATAAAGCCATAGTGATTCTATAAATGGTTTAGATAGCTTAGAGGTGCTTAATTTGAGGCGAGAGCGTAGAAAGGAAATATACCTCACCGTACGTTAGGCCTGGGGACAAAAACATGTTTCCGTTTTCCCGACCGACCCTTGCAAGGCTCACTCAAGCTTTAACGGCACATGTCCGATTTGAATCTGCCTTAGAGAGGTAGTTATTTTCTACATGGTGCATATTGTCATTCCTGTTGCTTTTTCTCTTCAACCTACACCAGGTACTGGTGCCAGGTGGAGGACCTGACCGTCAGTGGGCGCGGTTGGGGAGTGGACGCTCAGTCCGTGGCGCTGGCCGTCGGTGGGTTCTTCTTTTTCATTTGTTTCCAACCCTTGGTGTGAATTTACTGCCTTGATGTGGCGTTAATGTTCTTTCTGAGTCTATTGCATTCAAATACATAGCCTTAAAGCACAAAAGGTACAATGCTAAAATGGTACATTCGATAAAGGCGGTGCAAAACCAATATCAAAACACAACTTTACACTTGGAAAAAAATAATCAATGTCCCTACTCTTGCACCCTCGAATGATTCAAATGTATTTGTAGCCCTTGCCTCTTTTTTTGCTTGAAACAGTGCATAATAGTTTTGTGTTTGGAATACGAGATGTGATTGTTTTGGGTAGCTGAACTGTGCACGTGGGTTTGTCTCTCTGTCTGTCCTGATTGCTTCGGTTGCTTGGTGGGTAAAAAGGTAGCAGTCACCTGTTATCCTTCCACAAATGGGGTTAATACATAATTATTATATAGCTAGCAGATGTCGTCCAATCAGAGGCCTCCATTTTCCCCCCATAACCTAGGTCATTAATATCCGATATACTACCCACTTCTCAAATGGAACACGCCTTCCGTTCCAATGACCGCTTCGCGGACTCGGTCATTTATTCGGCGGTTATAGGAACCGACCATGAATAATGACGCCGCCTACACCTCAGCAGGGCAGGTCATTAACCCTATAATGGACCACTTTTTTCTCCGTCCCAGAGTCGCGCTGCACGGGGAAGCCTGCCGGGGCGTACCAACACCCTGACGACTGCTCCAAGTTCTACACCTGTGCTGAGGGCGGCCTGCAGTATGAGGGCATCAGCTCCTGCCCAGCCGGACTGCACTTCGACCAGACCCAGGGCTACTGTAACTGGGCCAACCTCGTGACCTGCCTGTAGGGCAACACTCGGGCTGGAGACTCAAACAAAGCCAAACATTCGGGCTGAAAAGTCAAACCGTACATCACAATCCCAGGCAGAGCTCTGTTGTAAAATGAGCCCATTGCAATTTCTAAATATACAGTGTTTAGTTAATCTAGTAATTTTCTCCCTTGTCTACAAGGACCTGGGCCACTTAAGGCCCTGGATTGAACTGAGTGAAAAGAAAGACTTCAGACTGTCAAAGGTTTTGTGATTAAAACAGTATCTTGCAGCTTAAGTTGTGTCTTTGTCGTCTTCTTATTTGTAAGAAAGAGATTTACTATGATTTCTGGCTAGTGCTAATACACCAAATTTTCACTCATTTCGTATTGAAAGACGTGTTTTCTAGGGTGGGTATGATATAAATAGAATACAACACGGTGTATTCCGTATTGCCCGAGGTATCGGCCCGACCGCGAGTCTTAAAGTTATATATGTACCATGCTTCATTGTTTGTTTGTTTATTTTCTTGTTATTGGCAACTAGGTTTTCCCCCAATAATTTGCAATGAACTTTAATACTGAGGGAGATGTGTAGCGTCTAGAAACACTCGTGAAGGGTTAATAGACTGATCAGAAACCTCTGCAAGCAGAAGTTTTCCAAACAGACCTGGCGGACGAGGAATCCGTCGGTCATGTCGCTGTTCGCGTTGGACGCCGTTCTTTTCAAGTATTGAATACGGACTTTTGGACTCCCACATGATGGAGCTTCAAATGGGGTCACAGAAAAACGCTTTGAGCGATTTATTATTGATGTTTGCGGATATAATGTCGCCTCAGGACGTTCTATTTTAGGTGTTCGTATAATTGCTGGGAAAGCAGGAGTTCACCACCACCAACAAGTACGACGTTAACGGTTTGGGTGATGCATACAAAAGTTGTTTTTCCAGCACTGAAAGTACGCAAAAATTAAGTATGGCCTCCTTGTCTCTCAAGCACTGTGTGTTGATTTTGTTTCTGAAGAGACCTGCAATTTGAACCCTTTGTTTAAAAGGGCGTTGCCATGGGGCGTGGTTTCCCTAGTAACCATCTATAGCCAGTTATTGGTTAGAAGTAAACACTGTTTAAAAGTAAGAGTGAAGTTTAGCAGAATTGCTTGGAAAGTATAAATTATTCGTTCGCGTAAACAAATGCACGAAAAAAACACAATAATGAAAGAACACACTAAGAGTGCCTAGAACAATCCTTTATTGATTAAAATTTAAACGAAAATTGTTTCAGCCTTATCAAAGTTTACATGATTGTACAGTCAAAATGCAGAGGTTTAAAACTTTAAACGCACTTAAACAATTAATGATGCAAATATATGAAAGTTTGTACACCATTAGCAACGGTTTCACCTTAACTTATTACTGATTTAAAGATACGTTTATTTGTCTTTAATGAATAAGTACTGTGAATAGGCAAATGTGTAAGATACATGGTAATAATAGAAAACTAACGTCTTGAATGCATGATCTTATAAGAAATGTTACATGCAGTAAGAATGTAGGAAATTGTAATTATTTTTTCTCACTTTACATGGAAAAGCTTCAAATCAGCAACCTCAAAAGAAGATTCAGAAACGACCAAATGTCCGTCGTGAGTCAGCGTCAGTCCCATTGGAGCGATCAGTCCGTGTTCCTCCCGTGTCAGCACGTGCCTGATAAACGCGCCGTCCCGACTGAACAGGGAAACACGATTGTTGCCCCATTCAGCCACGATGATGTTGTCCTCACTGTCCGTGATGACACAGTAGGGACAGGACAGCTGACCAGGTCCCGAGCCACGTGACCCGCACGTGAAGAGATGACGACCTGCGGGATCAAATATCTTCACGTTGTCCTTTTGATAGTCACTGACGATGATCTGGTTGCTGCTGTTGACGGTCACACGGAGGATGGAACCCAACTGCTGCTGACCTTGACCTTTGACCCCGAACTTCCCCATGACGTCACCGCTGGGACTGAGTACAAAAACTTGGTGTCCGATAGTGACGATGCTGCGTCCTGAACCGTCAACAGCGATGCCTTCTGTAGTTCGATCTGTATCTGCAGCCTCTGTCACCTGGATGACACGTGATTTCCTCCCCTGTTTGTCCAGAACGTGAATCTTGTGTCTGTCTCCTGTCACCAAAAGCTCGCCGTTTGTCAGCGCCGCCACGCACCAAGGGTCGAACCCCAGATCGACCTTCTTCTTGAAGGAGCCATCTTTGTCCAAAAATTGCAGGCGTGACTTGGAACGATCAGTCACGACAATGTCTCCCTCTGCGGTGACAGCGAGCGAGGATGGAAGGTTAAACTGTCCATCTCCACTGCATGCACCCCTCCCCAACAGTTTTGACGTGTTTAGCCCCGCGCCGTCATGACCGATCGCCACGTTCGGTCGCACCTGCGGAGATGGTGGGCTCAAAGGTGTTCTCACCTGGTTTATCCCACCTACAAGTTTAGCAACTTCCTGCTTCAGTACACCAGCTGGTGGGGCAAAGGTCAAGTTCATGGTCAGTTCAGCCCTCTCGGCGCTTTTGTCCTCCACGGTTTGGTCCAACCGTCCGGTCAGTTCTCCGGCCACCGAGATGACCTCCGCCGGGCTGCCGTACTCCAACACGTTGTCCGCGAACTGGACACAGCTCCTGGCTGAGGCCAGGTGCATCTCCGCTGCCTCCATGGCGGCGTCCATCTGTTTCTCCCGAGCGGCATTCATGGCGCGAAGCTGGCCGATTCTGTCGTCTCCCGCCTTCTTGGCGGCCTTGATGATCGCCTTGACTTGTTTTCTGACCTGTTCTTCTGTACGCTGTACCTCTAAAGGCCACTTGTCCCTCACTGACTGCAACTGTTGTTTCCACGTCTCATGCAGGCCTGCTGTGTTCTTGGCTGGCGCCAGTTTTGCCTTGACCTTTGCCCCCTCCCTCTCTGCCGCCTTCTCTATCTCCACATACTGGTGATCTTTGTGCGCCGTGACCACGCAGTGCAGACAGATGACCCGGTGACAGGTGTCACAGTAGAACTTGTTCAGTTCGTGGTGATCCTCACACTTGGAGGTCTCCCTTGCCCGGAGCTCGGCAGCAGCTCGGCCGGATTGCAGGTCTTGAATCGTTAGAACTTTGTGGGACCGATTCCCTTTGAACCGACGGTGCATATCCTCACAGGCCTGACACAGGTAGTCGGTACACTCCACACAGTAAAACTGAGCTGAGTTGCCGGCCTCACAGACCGTACAGGGGACTCCATCCTCCCGCGCCTCGGACGTTTTTCCTGTCTGCTGTTGTTGCGGGATCAAGTCGCGCAGTTTGCCGACAAGGAAGTTGGACTTCAGCCCCTGGACGCCATTCTGGGGGAGGGGCACGTCCTGTCGGCATGTCGGACAGTCCAGTTTCCCTACCGGCTCTGCGGCCAGGAGCTTCTCCAAACACGGCTGACAGAAGGTGTGAAGACACGGCAGCATCTTAGGCTGCTTGAAGTCCTCCAGACAGACCTGGCAGACGAGAAATTCGTCTGAAATGTCGCTTAATGTGTTGGACGCCATTTTCAAAAGCAAGTCTCCGCACCCACTAAAACTGGAAGGACAAGATACCAAAGTGCTTACGTGACATGTTGACGTCACATTAGGTCGTTTCATTTGTGGAGCTCGGAGGGGTACAAACTTTTTTTTAATGAAACGCCAAAGTCGAGGCAGTATGCAAGCCGTCAACAAGACAATTGTAGGAGCAATTGTTGTCCTTATAGACCAACACACCTTCCTTTAATACCAAGTATATCCTAGTTAAGCCTGCATCACATCTTCTGTGACTCTGCGACCTGAAATGGACATACGGAATACGGCGGGGTTCTCCGTATATTTTTTATGTACGGCCGATGTTCGTAGGGCACCGAACCTTTGTTCTAATAATATGACACGGTTTATTTTTCAGGCGAAAGAGGTCCTTTTCTCTTGAAATTTAGAAATTACTTGACCTTCTAGCCCGGAGTTCAGTCTATCGTGGTTTTAGCGGCCGTCTTCGGAGCTGTTGGAGTACCCCCCCCCCCCAGCTCAAGGACTTTTCTCCCCGTAGGCGTTTTGCACAGAAGGAGTGTAATTAGCCGTGTCTGGCTAGTTGAACTCTTGCCGTGCAAAACTCTTACGTGTTCCTAGTTAATTCGGGCGGCAAAGAGCTCAAAAATGAAAGAAAACTTCAAGAGTGCGGAAAACAATACTTTATTGACTGACCTTTGAACGAAATGTTTAAGCTTATCAAAGTCACACGATTATCCAGTCAAAACAATTAAGAGATTTAAAACCGTAAACATACTTGAACAAAAATAATGATACAGAAATATGAAAGCGCGTACACCGGCAACAACCTATTTCACCTCTATTAGTGTTATATACATAAGTGTATTGTTTTTCAAGGCGTAATCTGTATAGATAAATAATATGCAGTACTTCACAGAGAATTTTCTGTTTTGGTATTCTAGAGATTCAACTTTGTATATTAACGTCACACATTAATGAATGAGATTTTATATTGTATTATATGCTCTAGAATTATGTTAACACTCTGAATGTGTTGACATATGTAAATTACGATACCATAACATGAAATAACTGTTGACATTTGACAAGTACTATACCATAACATGAAATAGCTGAAATTGGTAAGTTGACCAATTGACCGTCATAAGTCACCGCCAGCCCGCGGCTTGATAGTTCATGGGATTCAGTCCTACCTGCTCTAGCATTAGTTAATATTGATATGTGTTAAGTACAGTACGACTCACATGCAATATAATGTACTGTTAATTACAGTGGAAATAAGTAAGTGGAAATAAGTAATTTACTTATTTCTTGGTTATTATATAAGAAATTCATTTTACTTGGAAAAGCTTGATAGAATGAGAAAGATATTCAGAAACGACCAAATGTCCGTCGTGAGTCAGCGTCAGTCCCATTGGAAGAATCAGTCCGTGTTCCTCCCGTGTCAGCACGTGTCTGGTAAACGTGCCGTCCCGACTGAACAGGGAAACACGTTGGTTCAAATTGTCAGCCACGATGATGTTGTCCTCGCTGTCCGTGATGACACAGCCGGGGCCGTTCAGATGACCAGGTCCCGAGCCACGTGACCCGAACGTGAAGAGATGACGACCGGCGGGGTCAAATGTCTTCACGTTGTCCTTTTGATAGTCACTGACGATGATCTGGTTGCTGCTGTTGACGGTCACACGGAGGGCGGGACCCAACTGCTGTTGACCTTGACCTTTGTCCCCGAACTTCAGCATGACGTCACCGCTGGGACTGAGTACAAAAACTTGGTGCCCGATAGTGACGATGATGCGTCCCGAACCGTCAACAGCGATGCCTAATGTAGTTCCACCTGTCTCTGCAGCCCCTGTCACCTGGATGACGCGTGACTTCCTCCCCTGTTTGTCCACAACGTGAATCTTGTGTCCGTCTCCTGTCACCAACAGCTCGCCGTTTGTCAGTGCCGCCACGCATCAAGGCTTCAACCCCAGATCGACCTTCTTCTTGAAGGAACCATCTTTGTCCAGGAATTGCAGGCGTGAGTTGTCACGATCAGTCACGACAATGTCTCCCTCTGCGGTGACGGCAAGCGATCGCGAGGTCGGAAAGTCAAACTGTCCATCGCCACTGCCCCTCTTATCTCCAACAGTTTTGACGTGTTCTAGCCCCACGCCGCCATTAGCGATCGCCACGTTCGGTCGCACCTGCTCAGTTTGAGGTGGGCTGAAATTTAAAAAAAAACACAATAATAAAAGAGTGCCTAGAACAACCCTTTATTGACCAAAAGTTAAACAAAAAATTGTTTCAACCTCATCAAAGTTTACTTTACATGATTGTACAGTCGAAATGCAGAAGATGAAAACTGTAAATATACTTTTGTACAAAATTAGCAAGGGTTTCACCTTTATTGCTGATATAAAGATACAATTATTTGTCTTTTACGAATATGTAGTGTGTATAGACAAATGTATACTTTAAATGCTAATGATAGAAGACATACGCTCTGAATGCATTATATTATCAGAAATGTTACATGCAGCGAAGAAATGAGGAAAGTGTGATTGGTTTTCTTACCTTACATGGAAAAACTTCAAATCAGCATGCTTCCCCAAAGGAGCATCAGTAACGACCAAATGTCCGTCGTGAGTCAGCGTCAGTCCCGCTGGACAGCCCAGTCCGTGTTCCTCCTCTGTCAGCACGTGCCTGATAAACGCGCCGTCCCGACTGAACAGGGAAACACGATGGTTGTTCCAGTCAGCCACGATGATGTTGTCCTCGCTGTCCGTGATGACACAAAAGGGGTTGTTCAGCTGCCCGGGTCCCAAGCCACGTGATCCGCACGTGACGAGATGACGACCATCGGGGTCAAATATCTTCAAGTTGTGCTTGTCAAAGTCACTGACGATGATCTGGTTGCTGCTGTTGACGGTCACACGGAGCAAGGAACCAAGGAACTCCTGCCGACCTAGAAATTTGGTCCCGAACTTCAGCATGACGTGACCGCTGGGACTGAGGACTAAAACTTGGTGCCCGATAGTGACGATAATGCGTCCCGAACCGTCAACAGCGATGCCTAATGTAGGTCCACGTGTATCTGCAGCCCCTGTCACCTGGATGACGCGTGACTTCCTCCCCTGTTTGTCCAGAACGTGAATCTTGTGTCCGTCTGCTGTCACCAACAGCTCACCGTTTGTCAGCGCCGCCACGCACAGAGGCTTGAACCCCAGATCGACCTTCTTCTTGAAGGAACCATCTTTGTCCAGAAATTGCAGGCGTGAGTTGCCCCAATCAGTCACGACAATGTCTCCCTCTGCGGTGACAGCAAGCGCGTTCGGACCAGCAAACTGCCCAACCCCACTGCCCTTCTCCCCAACAGTTTTGACGTGTTTTAGACTCGCGCCGCCATGACCGATCGCCACGTTCGGTCGCACCTGCTCAGTTCGTGAACCAAAATGTGCTCTCACCTGGTCTTCGTCCACGGCAACTTGGCCTGCCGGCTGTATTTGCAGAATATGGAAAATCTTCAAATCAGCAGTCCAAAAAAAAGCTTCAGTAACGACCAAATGTCCGTCGTGAGTCAGCGTCAGTCCGCTTGGCCAGTTCAGTCCGTGTTTCCCCCTTGTCAGCACGTGCCGGATAAACGCGCCGTCCCGACTGAACAGGGAAACACGCTGGTTGCAGTAGTCAGCCACGATGATGTTGTCCTCGCTGTCCGTGATGACGCAGAAGGGGCACTCCAGCTGACCAGGTCCCGAGCCAGGCGACCCGCACGTGACGAGATGACGGCCGTCGCAGTCAAATATCTTCACGTTGTTGGTAAAGTCACTGACGATGATCTGGTTGCTGCTGTTGACGGTGACACGGAGCAAGGAACCCAACTGCTGCTGACCTTGACCTTTGTCCCCGAACTTCAGCATGACGTCACCGCTGGGACTCAGGACAAAAACTTGGTACCCGATAGTGACGATGATGCGACCCGAACCGTCAACAGCGATGCCTAATGTAGTTTGATCTGTCTCTGCAGCCCCTGTTACCTGGATGACACGTGATTTCCTCCCCTGTTTGTCCAGAACGTGAATCTTGTGTCCGTCTCCTGTCACCAACAGCTCACCGTTTGTCAGCGCCGCTACGCACTCAGGCTCGAACCCCAGATCCAACTTCTTCTTGAAGGAGCCATCTTTGTCCAGAAACTGCAGTCGTGAGTTGCCACAATCAGTCACGACAATGTCTCCCTCTGCGGTGACAGCAAGCGTGGATGGATGATTAAACTGTCCATCGGCACTGCCATACTTCCCAACAGTTTTCACGTGTTTTAGACTCGCGCCGCCATGACCGATCGCCACGTTCGGTCGCACCTGCGGAGATGGTGAGCCAAAAGGTGCTCTCACCTGCAGCTGGTTTTCGTCCATGGCAACTTGGCCTGCCGGCTGTATTTGCAGAATATGGAAAATCTTCAAATCAGCAGTCTCGAAAGAAGCTTCAGAAACGACCAAATGTCCGTCGTGAGTCAGCGTCAGTCCCATTGGACAGTTCAGTCCGTGTTCCTGCCATGTCAGCACGTGCCTGATAAACGCACCGTCCCGACTGAACAGGGAAACACGACCGCTGTGTATGAAGTAGTTAGCCACGATGATGTTGTCCTCACTGTCCGTTATGACACAGTTGGGTCCGAACAGCTGACCAGGTCCCGAGCTAGGTGACCCGCACGTGAAGAGATGACGACCGATGGGGTCAAAGATCTTCAAGTTGTGGTTCCAAAAGTCACTGACGATGATCTGGTTGCTGCTGTTGACGGTCACACGGAGCATGGAATCCAACTGCTGCTGACCTTGGCCTTCGTCCCCGAACTTCAGCATGACGTCACCGCTGGGACTGAGGACGAAAACTTGGTACCCGATAGTGACGATGATGCGTCCTGAACCGTCAACAGCGATGCCTTTTGTACTTCGATCTGTCTCTGCAGCCCCTGTCACCTGGATGACGCGTGACTTTCTCCCTTGTTTGTCCAGAACGTGAATCTTGTGTCCGTCTCCTGTCACCAACAGCTCGCCCTTTGGCAGTGCCGCCACGCACCAAGGCACGAACCCCAGATCGACCTTCTTTATAAAGGAGCCATCTTGGTCCAGAAATTGCAGGCGTGAGTTGCCCCAATCAGTCACGACAATGTCTCCCTCTGCGGTGACAGCAAGCGAGGATGGATGGTTAAACTGTCCGTCGCCACTGCCCGTCTTACCTCCAACAGTTTTGACGTGTTCTAGCCTTGCGCAGCCATTAGCGATCGCCACGTTCGGTCGCACCTGCTCAGTTTGAGCTTGGCTGAAATTTAAAAAAAACACTAATAAAAGAGTGCCTAAAACAACCTTTTATTGACCAAAATTTAAACAAAAAATTGTTTCAACCTCATCAAAGTTTACTTTACATGATTGTACAGTCAAAATGCAGAAGGTGTAAACTGTAAACATACTTAAAAACAATTAATGATTCAAATATATGAAAGTTTGTACAAAATTAGCAAGGGTTTCACCTTTATTGCTGATATAAAGATACGTTTATTTGTCTTTTACGAACATGTAGTGTGTATAGGCAATTGAATGTGTACTTTACATGCTAATGATAGAAGACATACGCTCTGAATGCATTATATTATCAGAAATGTTACATGCAGCGAAGAATTGAGGAAGTTGTGATTGTTTTTCTTACTTTACATGGAAAAACTTCAAATCAGCATGCTTTCCCAAAGGAGCATCAGTAACGACCAAATGTCCGTCGTGAGTCAGCGTCAGTCCCGCTGGACATCCCAGTCCATGTTCCCACGGTGTCAGCACGTGCCGGATAAACGCGCCGTCCTGACTGAACAGGGAAACACGATGGTTCAAATAGTCAGCCACGATGATGTTGTCCTCGCTGTCCGTGATGACACAGAAGGGGTGGAGGAGCTGACCTGGTCTCCAGCCATGTGACCCACACGTGAAGAGATGACGACCGTCGGAGTCAAATATCTTCACGTTGCTGTTGTGAAAGTCACTGACGATGATCTGGTTGCTTCTGTTGACGGTCACACGGAGGGAGGAACCCAACTGCTTCTGACCTTGACCTTTGTCCCCGAACTTCAGCATGACGTCACCGCTGGGACTGAGGACGAAAACTTGGTGCCCGATAGTGACGATGATGCGTCCCGAACCGTCAACAGCGATGCCTAATGTAGTTCTACGTGTCTCTGCAGCCCCTGTCACCTGGATGACGCGTGACTTCCTCCCCTGATTGTCCAGAACGTGAATCTTGTGTCCGTCTCCTGTCACCAACAGCTCGCCGTTTGTCAGTGCCGCCACGCACCAAGGCACAAACCCCAGATCGACTTTCTTCATGAAGGAACCATCTTTGTTCAGGAATTGCAGGCGTGAGTTGTTACGATCAGTCACGACAATGTCTCCCTCTGCAGTAACAGCAAGCGAGGTCGGAAAGTCAAACTGTCCATCGCCACTGCCCCTCTTACCTCCAACAGTTTTAAGGTGTTCTAGCCTCGCGCCGTCATTAGCGATCGCCACGTTTGGTCGCACCTGCTGCGTTGGTGAGCCAAAAGGTGCTCTCACCTGGTCTTCGTCCATGGCAACTTGGCCTGCCGGCTGTATCTGCAGAATGTCGCGCAGTTTGCCGACGCGGAAGTTGGACTTCAGCCCCTGGACGCCATTCTGGGGGAGGGGCACGTCCTGTCGGCATGTCGGACAGTCCAGTTTCCCCACCGGCTCGGCGATCAGGAGCTTTTCCAAACACGGCTTGCAGAAGGTGTGAAGACACGGCAGCATCTTAGGCTGCTTGAAGTCCTCCAAACAGATCTGGCAGACGAGAAATTCGTCCGAAATGTCGCTTAATGTGTTGGACGCCATTTTCAAAAGCAAGTCTCCGCACCCACTAAAACTGGAAGGACAAGATACCAAAGTGCTTACGTGACATGTTGACGTCACATTAGGTCGTTCCATTTGTGGAGCTCGGAGGGGTACAAACTTGCTTTTTTAAATTAAATGCTCAGGTGTGCAAATCTTTTTGTCCGATTCAAAACGGTTTTTGTAATACTTATTTTACGATTTACAATTCCTATTTAGAATGGAAACCCTTGATCATTTGTTTAATATTTGATTATTTATGTACATTATTGCTTTGCTTGTCTTATGTTTTATGTATTGTTTTTTCTATGTCGGTGGCGGCATGAAAATAAATTGTTAACTTGAGTGGCGACCTCCTATTTTGGCGCAGTTGTTTTGGGCGCGCTCAGTTCATCACGTCACCGTAAGGAGTTTAACACGTACGGCAGTAGTCCTTGAAACAACTCTTTATTGACCACCATTTTTACTTTATCAACGTTTACATTAAATGTGTAGTCAAACGGTTTAAAGTGTAAACTTACTTGAACATAATTGATGATACGGAGATATGAAAGGGCGTACCCCAGAAGCAACCTTTTTTTTACCCCTATTACTGGTACAAATTTACGTTCTAGTTTTGTTTGTTTTCGCAATACATTTATATTACAATAATACGGTTATTATAATTAAAGTTTGTTATAACTGTTGGATAACATGGTGTGCCCTTGTACATACTGTACATATTATCTGGCATCGCACACTTACTGCTTCGATAACGTATCATATCCTTATCAATAGAATGCGACAGCACGAAGTAACCTATACAAATGTGTTTTACACTCAATTACAGTCACTGCTTGTATATGTACAGGCGTTAACATATTTACTAGTAGCTAATGCTAAAACCTGGCTATGCTTTCTAGTTATAGTAACTAAGGTGTTCCAACGATTTTTCCAAGAGACGCAGCGAGGAATACAAACAGAGAGGACATGCCAAGAACGGGACCGGCACTGGTTTTGGTCACTTGGGGTTGACTACGTGGGGTACTCGACACAAGCGACTTGGCGCGAGTGATACCCCGAATGTCTGTTGGGGTAACGCCTGGCTGAACCGTTGTTGTCGCTGCACAGACCATATCGGCAACGCTTACGTTGTGTAGCAAGCTTTTCCCTGCGAGGTTCGCCGGTCCGGCACATATGATGTCGCTTTCAAACGAGTTGGACCCGTTCATCCTCTGCTTGAAGGGGGCCATCCTACAGTCACACTGCCAGGGGTTGTTGTGTAGATAAACGCGTGCATACGAGGCCAGTAGGTTGTATGCCGCGGCCGGTAGAGTCTCCATGCGGTTGTCATCCATCTGGAGGGACGACCACCACGAAACGGTTGGAAACGCTTCCACGGTAAATGTATTGATGCTGTTTTCCGACAGTTCTATGAGGTCGATCTGGTAAAGATTCACGAAGGTGCCAGCTGCTATCGCGGCGATCTTGTTTCCCTCCAAGTTCACAACTTTGAGCTTGGGGGTGGCGTGGAAGGTGCCGGATTCTATGCTGGCGATCTGGTTGATACCCAGAGTCAGATACTCCAGGTTAGAGAGCCCGCCGAACATGTCGGATGTGAGACTGGTCAGGAGGTTCCGCTGGAGGTGACAAGAGCTTCAGGAGGCGGAGCGTGGAGAACGGGTTGGCCTGGATCGTGGACAGCCTGTTGCTGCTAATGTACAGCTGCACCAGGCCGCCGTACCGGGAAAAGCTGGACTGAGTGACGGTTTCGATCCGGTTCTCGTCCAGCTTGAGGGATGTGATGTTAGCGGGGAGGTCCTGCGGGACGGCGGTGAGGCCTTCGCGGCTGCAGACGCACTCCGCCGGGCAGGAGCTGCCACAGGCCGCCGCGGCGGGTCCGCTCTCCCTCAGCAGGAGCAGCACAAGGAGCAGCGTTCTCCTACTGTTGTGGATCATGTTTCCTGTGAAAAGTCGAAGAGTTTGGGTACTAAAGTATCATGAACGAATGAATGAATGAATATGACAAGGACAGGCCACCGTCCTTTAGGAGGAGCAACACAAGGAGCAGCGTTCTCTTTTTGCTGAACATGTTCAACCTGTACAAAGTCAAAAGAGATTGAGCATCATGAATGCATGAATGAATGAACGAATTCGAATGAATGAATATGACAAGGACAAGCAACCGTCCTTCAGGAGGAGCAGCACAAGGGTTAGCAGCGCCCTCCTCACGTTGTTGAACATGTTTCCTGTAAAAAGTCAGAGTTTGAGCATCATAAATGAATGAATTAATGATAACAGGCTACTCTCCCTCAGGCCGTAGGAACCCTCATGTTGTTGAACATGTTTCCTGTAAAAAGTCAAAGAGTTTGGGCATCATGAATGAATGAATGAAGGAAGGAAGGAAGGAAGGAATGATAGGAACAGCCCACTATCCCTCGGGAGTAGCAGCACAAGGATCAGCGTTGTCTTATTGCTGAACATATTCAACCTGTACAAAGTCAACGAAAGAGATTGGGCATCATGAATGAATGAACTAAAAGGATCAACGTTCTCGGTGCTATTTGGCCAATTCTTACTCTTTCCAGTCGCCTCTGAAGCCTGGTAGAGGCTATGAACCTCTGCTTGGATAGTCGTGTAATCTAATAGATTTCTCGCACGCGATGGTCCGAAAAGGACGTCACAGACCAGGTGTCAACGACCTTTGTTAAAATGACGTCACACAGCTGAAAAACAGGTCGTCCGACGAGTCTGTGAGGTCAAAAGGGACATTTTCGGCAGCAACACGACCGGTGTAGCCTCCACCAGGCCTTCCTAGGTGGTTATGATAGTAGAATTCGGCAAAAAGATGGTTCGACTTGCCAGGGGAGTGGGTCCAACGTTAGGGTTTCATTTGGGCCTCGGAAAATTGCGCGGGCAAATGAACTCTACAGTGACCAAACTCCCTTCGCCCATTAGTCTCCCTATTTGGCTATATATTACTGTTAGTCTGTTGGAGAATAAATCTTGGCGGTGACTGTACAGTGGTAAAGCTATCCCCGAAAAAATCCAACTCAGAAAAAGTCAACAAGTACGTGTGACCAAAGATGCGATGTATACACATAGGGCCATAAACATAATACCAGTCTGTGCCTATAAATCGCACGAGCTGACATACTGTTGAGACTAACGCCGGTTCACATTTAGGACAAACCCAATCAGTAACACATTGTACAGCGGCAACACAACAGAAATTTGCGTCAACAGTTTGCTTGGACTTTAATAAGTGCTAGATACGCGTGCTGTCAAGAGACGATTTTCAGGGATTGGTCGACGTTGGGAGTTCAATGAACCCAGATCAATTCGAATGGGCAGCCATTTTGAAATTCGCCGACAAATCCTGTCTTTAGTGATCACCTGTCTGCTGTGACAATTTTAGTCAAGACCCTTGGGTGACCATCGTGTATATCTATAAATATGTAACGTTTATACCTATAGAGAAAGATAGAAAGAGGGAGAGACAGGTTTGACTGTATAGTGAACAATACAAGCACATAAACATACCGTCTTACAGTTGTGGAACCTTCAGAGATCCTGTGCGAAGGGATCTGAGGAACACCAACACAGAACCCCAGGCGTTAGCGGCGCTCCAGCTTGTCTGTTTAGTGGGGTTATAGACGCGGAGACGACGGTGGACTTGCCTGGTAACCATATTCCATACGGGCAGGCTTAGGGGTGACTTTCCCGGTCCCGGTCTTACAGTTGTGGAAGATCTTGTGCCTGTCGAGCTAGAGAAACACCAAGACAGAACGGGAGGTGTTAGCAACGCCCCACCTTGCGTGTTTTGTACGGCTATTGAGACACTGGATTGGCCGGAACAGGTGTCTTCCGAGAAACCTGTAAGCAAATCGAACCAACCCCCTGCAGCATACGTTGTCTAGGACTGACGGTTAACTAATAGCCTCCTTTGCAGGCGTTCCAGGTGCGGCTGGGTATTATTTTTTTTTGGGGGGGGGGGGGGGTGCTGATTTTTCCCGGTGCCGTCGGCGGCTTTTTTTTTGGAGGGGGGGGGGCGCTGATTTGCAAGTTGCGGGATTTTCTGATCGCACGTAGATCGCACGCGCTTAGAACTCTGGCCGCCAACCCTAGTATGCCCCCCCCCCCAAAAAAAAAAACTGGAACGCCTGCAAAGGAGGCAAGTTAACTAGCCTCCTGCCAGACTTCTAGCCGAGCGAACTATCTTTGTAACTGAATAGTAAAGTTCTTTAGTCACAACCACTTGTTTTAACAAGACTCGTTAGTACTCCCGGATCTGTACATGCTCACGTTGCGAATTTTGCATGGTAGGTAGCTCTTGTGCTTAGGAAGAAGTGACGTGAGTTTGGGCGGCAGCCCCCTAGCAGATAGTTCTGAAACTGCAGGGGCGCTTGTTTAACAATCTTTCAAGGAGGTGCATTTCACATACTTCGTATTTTGTACGACCGTTTTTTATTCAATATTTCTATATTATAAAAACAGCTATTATAGAATATACTGGAAATATTTCTATATTATAGAAATATCTATTACAGAATATAGAATATTCATATATTATAAAAATATCATTATATTATTAGAAGATAGAAATATTTCTATATTATACAAATATTAGGCAACCTGCGTTACCTCGTATCTTTTCACCTTCGACCTTTGAACTGACAGATGGTGTAATGTTGACGCAAACAGTGTGAAACCAGTGCCTGTTCAAGTCAGGCACAGAAAGGTAGCACGGAACCCGGGAAGACAAGGAGCTTTAGAGACGTATTCTTAGTACTAAGTCGGCATGTTGCGGGTGTGTGATAAACTCCGTGAGGCGGACGAGAAGGGCAGGAGGTACGGACTAGCCCGTGCGGAGACAGGTTACCTCCGTGCCCTGGTGGACGCCATGGCCGACACGGACAGGCTGGCGGAAGTGGAGCTGCTCAAAACTCTGGGCGACGTGAACTTGGAGAAGGGAAGACTCAGGAAGGACGTGGGGAAGTTCAACACGGCCTTGGCGCTTTATCTGGCTGCTATGGTGCGGTGTTACCATGAAGAACAGGGAGATGGTATAGAACACCGCTACCACTACACGGAGAGGCTTATACAAGGGCTGTCGTCACAGGGTAGGGAACAGTCAAATGAAGACAAGGAGACGACTACACCTGCAAAGGTGGCGGCGAAGTTTCAAGATCTGGACAAGAGACGGGCTACCGGAGGTAACACAGACTCTTTGCTAGTTGGATACGCACAGGTGATGGTAGAGGCGATAGTAAACGACAACAGCATGTTAGAAACAGAAGCGATCAAGAGTCTGGGTGACGTGTACCTGAAAAGAGGAACAGAAACTGGAGACACTAGAAACTTGACCAGAGCTACTGCTCTGTACAACAGGGCACTGGCGCGGTGTCACAACGTTCATGGAACAGTTGTCATTGTTCACCGCTTACTGCACACCGCAAAAATCAGGCAAGACATCACCACAACAAGAAACAAGGTGAGAGAACTATTTTTATCTGAGCATGACGGAACTCGCCAGTGCTGACTAGACTTCCGGGTTTCGGGTCTGTTTGTTTATGTAAATAATCTCGTCATGCATTTTGCACCGCTAATGGCGAAAAGGCTTATCGTGTTACTTAATTAAGGTCAACAGCCTTTTTACCCTAGAATGACACCAACTTCCTAAAAATAGTATATTGATTTATTCACTTCATTGCTTAATTACTCATTCCCCCGAATAAAAGCATGGGTGGAGTTCGCACTGTATCGTTTGGGA
This sequence comes from Branchiostoma floridae x Branchiostoma japonicum, assembly GCA_013266295.2. Classification (NCBI taxonomy): domain Eukaryota; kingdom Metazoa; phylum Chordata; class Leptocardii; order Amphioxiformes; family Branchiostomatidae; genus Branchiostoma; species Branchiostoma floridae x Branchiostoma japonicum. Next base: position 1,766,022 of record CM023827.1, read on the forward strand.
AAGAATAGTGCACGAAGTTGTAAACATACATGTTTTTGTCAGTAGGTATGTGTACATCTTGACAGTTATTTCGCCCCTGTAGTTACATAAACAGTAACCATAACTCATCATATTTCATAGTACCCTCTAAATGTATTCAATGCAGACTTGGTTTGGTCTTCTACGGGTCATGTCAGGTCGTTAACCTTTGACCTTTGGTCGAGGCTCTTTTCTGGATTACATGACCACCTGTTAATCATATACTTCTCCCTATCGGTTCTTATAGACGTCAACACGTACGCAACAACAAGACGTGAGAGGACGGAAGGGCCACTTCTCTCCCTTCTCAGCTGCGCCCTCTAGCGACAGAACCACCAGTCAAGTTGACGACATGTTAGTGCTTCTATGTTTCCGTGCCTAATGCATTAAGTGTTGATTGTTTCGAAGTTAGATTGTAATAAATACCTCTAAAACATGAATATCGGGCCATTTAGTATTATGTTGGCTAGTTATAAAAAAATACAGTGTATCTTAACTTTGGTTTGTGACATTGTTAAAAAGACTAGGTTGTTTTATGTAACAATATATCAATGGATGCTTGGCCTAATATGTAGTGTACACTTTGTACAACACTTTGCAGTGCATTGTCGCTTTTGTGAAACACGTTTGTTTCACAACAACGTTTGTTTTGCTGTTCAGATCTTACCGCAGGTACATCCGGTCGGCAGAAAGTTACTTGGGAAAAGGCGATCTGGACGCAGCAGAGCAGAACCTGGCAGCCGCCCTGAAGCTGGTCCATGGTTTGTTATACTTTGTATTCAGTACCACCAGTCTTGTCTACCGTTTGAAGTTGTATATGTACAGTTGTTTTATGTTGACTAATCAGAGAGCCTATTTTCTTTATAATGAAAGATTTTGTTTTGTCACAACATTCAAAGTTATAAAGATATTTGCCTTAAGAGTTAATTTTTCATGCATAACGGTAACTATGGAACCAATTTAAGTATGACTGTTCAAGTTTGATCCCCTCTGATCTTTCTAAATTCCTACCTACAGATCGCAGTAAACCCAACAAGGCTAAAGAAGCCGACTGTCTGTGCAGGTTGGGTGACGTCTACGTCGAGCGAGGTAAGCGGACAGGAGAAGGTAGGAAATTCACACAGGCGGCAGCTCTGTATAACGCCTCCATGGCACGGTCAGATGGAGACAAACAAAACATGGAAACAAAACTACAAGAAACAGAAAGGCAGTTTCTTAGAAACACCTGTAACCTTGACTGTGAACCGTGTCCGTATAGCAGCGCGTTAGATCACATAAAGGAACTGGACAACTCGCGCGCCCGTGCAAAATCTCAGCTCGAAACAATTAATCAGGAATACAACCCTTATCAGTATGATGAAGACGATCCCGTCGTGAGAGAGGTAGAGATCAAACGAGCTGAGGCAATCAAGAACTTGTTCAAGAGCATCACAGTTGGAAGACAAGAGTTTATCCAAGTGCTGACAGATGAATGCATCGCCAAACTCGGACCTCCTCCCTGTAAGTACGCTTTCATCGGGTTGGGGTCACAGGCCACAGAACTGGTGACGCCGTACTCCGACCTGGAGTTCGCCATTCTGATTGAGGAAGGGAAGGATGATGATGATACACGGAGGTACTTCCTTAATCTCACACACTACTTGCATCTAAAAGTCATCAACCTTGGGGAAACCATCCTCCCAGCCATGGCCATCCCGTCACTCAACGACTTTCTCTCAGAAGGCCCAGAGAAAGACTGGTTCTTTGACTCCGTCACACCTCGCGGCTTCGCCTTCGACGGTTTCATGCCATGGGCTTCTAAGACTCCGTTTGGGAGAGACGAAACCAAAAGCAAACCTCCCGTTAGTCTTATCCAGACTCCTGCCAAGCTGGCCGAATATCAGCATCTGCACATCGCCCTGGCGGAAGGCTATCACCTGTCAGACATCCTCAGACGTGTGACCTACTTAACAGGAGACGAGTCTTTGGTGGAAGAGTATACGGACAGAGTCAACAGAACCGTAGACCGTTCCCCTGTTCTGTGTCGGTTGTCAGCAATGCTAATACTGAAGAAAAATATTGGGCAAATAAAAAATGCTGAACCGACAGCACAACTCCTGAATGTCAAGAAAGAAATCTACCGTTTTCCCAGCGTGGCCATTGATGTACTGAGTATTTGCTGCGGTATCACGATCCCCAGTGTGTGGGGAATGATAGACGAGTTAAAGAAGACACAACGGATCAGTCAAGAAGATGCCCACCACTTGACTGTACTGATCAGCATCTCAGCGGAGCTGCGGTTAAGAACGTACATTGCCAACGGAGGACAGAAGGACAGACTGTCTCCTCTCACTAATATGACAACTCCACATGATAAACATGACGTAGATGACACCATCGTTGAGACAGTTTTCTACATACCGGACTCTAAAATGCTGTTCAGGTACTATTATACCGCCATTCCATTAAAAAGATGCATTACCGAAACAGTTGCAAAGGAAGATACAACGACAAAGATATTCCCATCTGCAATCTTTGACAGCTCATCTCAAACCAGGGGCCGAATAACACACCAGCTGTTGCAGTTAGACGCCTCCATGCGTCACTTGGAAGCAGCACTGGAAGAGGCGGAAGGTGACGAGAAGAAACAGTTTGACATACTTTTTGAATTAGGCAATGTCTCTTTCAGTCGAGGTGACTATGAGAACGCGATCAGCTACTGCGAACGGGCACTCAGTGCTGGAAATACTATTTATGAAGGCACCGAAATGCGGCCCGTATTTTCCTCATTACTTGGAAACATTGGGGCATGTTGGAATGAGCTCGGTGATCAGAGGAAAGCTATCAGGTATCACGAACAGTCACTTCAGATGGACAAAGCTATCTATGGCGAAAGAACGCCACATCCCCACATTGCTGGATCACTAAACAACATTGGGAACTGTTGGAATAACCTCGGTGATCAGAGGAAAGCTATCAGTTATTACGAACAGTCCCTGAATATGAGGAAAGCTATCTATGGCGAAACAACGCCACATCCCGACATTGCGTCATCACTAAACAACATTGGGGCATGTTGGAATGAGCTCGGTGATCAGAGGAAAGCTATCATTTACTACGAGGAGTCACTAAAGATAATGAAAGCTATCTATGGCAAAACAACGGCACATCCCCACATTGCGGCATCACTAAACAACATTGGGAACTGTTGGAATAACCTCGGTGATCAGAGGAAAGCTATCAGTTATTACGAACAGTCCCTGAAGATGAGGAAAGCTATCTATGGCGAAACAACGCCACATCCCGACATTGCTAAATCACTAAACAACATCGGGTCATGTTGGAATAAGCTCGGTGATCATAGGAAAGCTATCAGGTATCACGAACAGTCACTGAAGATGGAGAAAACTATCCACGGCGAAACAACGCCACATCCCGCCATTGCTGGATCACTAAACAACATTGGGAACTGTTGGAGTGATCTCGGTGATCAGAAGAAAGCTATCAGTTATTACGAACAGTCCCTGAAGATGAAGAAAGCTATCAATGGAGAAACAACGCCACATCCCGACATTGCTTCAACTCTAAACAACATTGGGAACTGTTGGAATGCGCTCGGTGATCAGAGGAAAGCTATCAGTTATCACGAACAGTCGATGAAGATGAGGAAAGCTATCTATGGCGAAACAACGCCACATCCCGACATTGCGTCATCACTAAACAACATCGGGAACAGTTGGAATGAGCTCGGTGATCAGAGGAAAGCTATTAGGTATTACGAACAGTCGATGAAGATGATGAAAACTATCTATGGCGAAACAACGCCACATCCCGACATTGCTGGATCACTAAACAACATTGGTAATTGTTGGAGTGACCTTGGTGATCAGAGGAAAGCTATCAGTTATTACGAACAGTCACTGAAGATGAAGAAAGCTATCTATGGCAAAACGACGCCACATCCCGACATTGCTGGATCACTAAACAACATTGGGAACCGTTGGAAAGAGCTCGGTGATCAGAGGAAAGCTATCAGTTATTACGAACAGTCACTGAAGATGAGGAAAGCTATCTATGGCCAAACAACGCCACATCCCAACATTGCGTCATCACTAAACAACATTGGGACATGTTGGAGTGATCTTGGAGATCACAGGAAAGCTATCAGTTATCACGAACAGTCCCTGAAGATGACGAAAACTATCTATGGCGAAACAACGCCACATCCCGACATTGCTAGATCACTAAACAACATTGGGAACTGTTGGAATGAGCTCGGTAATCAGAGGAAAGCTATCAGTTATTACGAACAGTCACTGAAGATAAGGAAAGCTATCTATGGCCAAACAACGCCACATCCCAACATTGCGTCATCACTAAACAACATTGGAGTATGTTGTAGAAAACTCGGTGATCACAGAAAAGCCATGAGGTATTCCGAACAGTCGTTGAAGATGATGAAACTTATCTACGGGGACAACACGTCACATCCCAACATATCAATAGTACTGAACAATATTCGATTATGTAAAAGTGCCCTCCGCTATTAGAGTAAAGCCGTTGGTTATCGCAAATCGTCACTCAGGATTAGCTACCTATGGAGACACTACTGCACATCTCCAATCTGTCTTGCCATATCATGTCATTATTTAGCTTTATTGCTTACAAATTGTATACTAGTACTTTGTAAACATGGCAGTTTCTATGAATATGAATTTTAGGAAACTAGTAATGTACTTTACAAAAGGCTATGTAGTATGGGAGGAGACTATACCCGCTGATGGAATTTCTGACACTCATTATACTTAAGAAGCCATTTAATCAGTTCTGTTCTGTCCTGACAGGAATGTATGAAAAAAAATCCTGGTATAATAGCGGGGTAGGTTTCACATACAGTCGTATGAGTAATAATGCATTTTATGATGTGATTAATCAATGTAAAGTATATGTACATGTACTGCCCAGACGTTTGGCATCCCTGACTTTTTTTGCTTGTCTTTTAGATGTTTTCTGTTGTAGTAGAACTAATATTTTAGGAATTGTTACGTTTTGGACATGGTGTTTGTTTGCCCCCGGGTTGGTTTGCCCACTACCGCTATGTGCAATTGGGCAAACAAAATACGGGTGACGGTTGTAACAACACCACACACACACGCACACTGTATCTACATACATATCAACCATCCCCATTCGTATTTAATGACGACTGTTTAGGACTCGCTTGTAATAACTGCTCTATCTGTCCTGAGTTATGTCGATCTGGAAGCGGCTATACTGTGTTGAAACGCCATCTAGCAGGTACCTGCGGAATGACATGATCAGTACCAAGGAGAGCACCAGCCCTATCCTTGTGTGGGTTCTTTCTAGCAGGCAATAATGACATGACAGGTCTTGTTTATCCCAGGTCTTTCCATTATCACATATGGCAAGAGGTCTTATACCGTCCAATACCCCTCAATATCACTTCCAAAAAGGAAACTCCCCCAAACCCCAAAATACTCTCCAAAAAGTCAAAAGCACACCCCGAATAATGAAAAATCCCTCAAACCCCCGTAAAAAAATACTGCTCCCCAAATGACCTGCGAACCCCCAAGAAAAATATTATAACGCCCCCAAAAAAACTCAACAATTGCCCAGAAAAAAATATACTATAATACCGTCAAACACCCTCCCCCCCCCCCCGAAACGATACCCCCCGCCAAAAAATACAGTCCATAGATGAGAAAATGCAACAACAGCCTTCTCTCTTAAGGTAAGACTTTCAAACTTTGAATACCCTGTGCTATTTGGGTAGAAAAGATCATCAAATGGTATAATTCATGCAAACGAGGCCCGTATTTGCATCATCAAAGAGAAACCTTTATAATACGTCATCTATATAAATTAACATCATCTGGCGAAGGTATGAGATCGTGGAACTCTTGCTGTAAAATATTTTTACAGAACACCTCCATTGCCCTTATTTTAAAACCGGTTATTCTTGAGCTAACGTTTTGTTGGTAGTCGTCATTTCCAATCATGACGGTGACAGTGCCAAGCCCGGAAGTGACGGCAAATACCGGACGTGACGCAAAACTGCCCAGACCTGTTTGTAATTGTTTAGATCATTTGAGTCACGCACATAAAGTTAACACGGAGAACTGTGAAGGTAGGGAGTTTCACAGACATTCTCTTAGCAGAAGTCCGCCATGTTGCGGGTGTGTGAGAAACTCCGTGAGGCGGACGAGAAGGGCAGGAGGTACGGACTAGCCCGTGCGGAGACAGGCTACCTCCGTGCCCTGGTGGACGCCATGGCCGACACGGACAGGCTGGCGGAAGTGGAGCTGCTCAAAACTCTGGGCGACGTGAGCTTGGAGAAGGGAAGACTCGGGAAGGACGTGGGGAAGTTCAACACTGCCTTGGCTCTTTATCTGGCTGCTATGGTGCGATGTTACCATGAAGAACAGGGAGATGGTATAGAACACCGCTACCACTACACGGAGAGGCTTTTACAAGGGCTGCCTTCACAGGGTAGGGAACAGTCAAATGAAGCCAAGGAGGCGACTACACCTGCAAAGGTGGCGGAAAAGTTTCAAGATCTGGACAAGAGACGGGCTACCAGAGGTAACACAGACTCTTTGCTGGTTGGATACGCACAGGTGATGGTACAGGCGATAGTAAACGACGACCACATGTTAGAAACAGAAGCGATCAAGAGTCTGGGTGATGTGTACCTGAAAAGAGGAACAGAAACTGGAGACACTAAAAACTTGACCAGAGCTACTGCTCTGTACAACAGGGCACTGGCGCGGTGTCACAACGTTCATGGAACAGTTGTCATTGTTCACCGCTTACTGCACACCGCGAAAATCAGACAAGACATCACCACAACAAGAAACAAGGTGAGAGAACTATTTTTATTTGAGCATGACGGAACTCGGAAGTGCTGACTAGACTAATGTCACTTCCGGGTTTTGACTCGGTTTGTTCATCTCCGTAAATCCCGTCCACCAGAATGGTACCAAGTTCTTAAAATGATTTATTCGTTCGTTGTTTAATTCCCTGAACAAAAAGTATGGGTGGAGTCTGTACTGAATCTTTGGGGACAGAACAGTGCAAGAAGTTGTGAATCGAATATACATGTCTTTTTGGTCGGTGGGTATGCGGACATCTTGACAATAGGATGGAATGTGTCTTACTTCGCCCTTGTAGTTACGTGATGTCCAAATAAAAAGCAAATTATTATCCACCTTCAAATATTCAGTATTCTACAAAGACTCAGTTTGCGTTGGCCTTCCACGGGTCATGTCAGGTCGTTTACCTTTGACCCTTGGTCGAGGCTCTTTTGTGGATTACATGACCACCTGTTAATCGTATATTACTTCCTATTTGTTCTCATAGAGGTCAACACGTACGAAACAACAACAAGACGTGAGAGGACGGCAGGGCCACTTCTCTCCCTTCTCAGCTGCGCCCTCTAGCGACGGAACCACCAGTCAAGTTGATGACGACTTGTTAGTGCTTCTATGTTCACTTGTCTAATGTATTAGTATTGTTAACTGTGTTATAAATCCAAACAACAATATGAATGACAAGAATATGGGGTCATTTAGTACTTTTAAAGAAATGTGGCCTAATGTTAAACCTGGTAAAAATGAAGTTTTTGTAAAAATGAAGTTTTGGTAAAGATCAAGTAGGCAACGTTAGGAAATATAGCCAGAAATATATGACGTTGTTAAATGTTGTTATAACTGCGTAAAACGTCGGTATGAGACGTTGTTACAGAAGACTAGGTTTCACAGTTTTATGTAACTATATAAATAGATGCTTTGATACAATGATGTCTATGGTGCATTTGTGGACTTTGTAAAGGACGTTTGTTTCAAAACTTGTTTTACTGTTTAGCTCTTACCACAAGTACATCCAGTCGGCAGACCGTGACCTGGGAAATGGAGACCTGGACACAGCAGAGCAGAACCTAGCAGCCGCCCTGAAGCTGGTTCACGGTCTGTTATACACATTTTTACAAACACCATCTAATCATGGTTGATAATTTGAAATTAAAAAAAAAGTGCTATTTTTACAGTGATCTCCGCCAGTTGGAACATTCTAGGAACTAAGTTGAATATAACTGTGTTAATTTTTTTCTCTTCTTCCAACCTACAGATCGCAGTAAACCCAACAAGGCTAAAGAAGCCGACTGTCTGTGCAGGTTGGGTGACGTCTACGTCGAGCGAGGTAAGCGGACAGGAGAAGGTAGGAAATTCACACAGGCGGCAGCTCTGTATAACGCCTCTATGGCCAGAAAGGATGGAGACAAACAAAACATGGTCACAAAACTGCAAGAAACAGAAAGGCAGTTTCTTAGAAACACCTGCAACCTGGACTGTGGGCCGTGCCCGTATAGCAGCGCGTTAGATCACATAAAGGAACTGGACAACTCGCGCGCCCGTGCAAAATCTCAGCTCGAAACAATTCATCAGGAACACAACCCTTATCAATATGATGAAGACGATCCCGTCGTGAGAGAGGTAGAGATCAAACGAGCTGAAGCAATCAAGAACTTGTTCAAGAGCATCACAGTTGGAAGACAAGAGTTTATCCAAGTACTGACAGATGAATGCATCGCCAAACTCGGACCTCCTCCCTGTAAGTACGCTTTCATCGGGTTGGGGTCACAGGCCACAGAACTGGTGACGCCGTACTCCGACCTGGAGTTCGCCATTCTGATTGAGGAGGGGAAGGATGATGATGATACACGGAGGTACTTCCTAAATCTCATACACTACTTACATCTAAAAGTCATCAACCTTGGGGAAACCATCCTCCCAACCATGGCCATTCCGTTACTAAACGACTTTCTCTCGGAAGACCCAGAGAAAGACTGGTTCTTCGACTCCGTCACACCTCGCGGGTTCGCCTTCGACGGCTTCATGCCATGGGCTTCTAAGACTCCGTTTGGAAGAGACCAAACCAAAAGCAAACCTTCCGTTAGTCTCATCCAGACTCCTGCCAAGCTGGCCGAACATCAGCATCTGCACATCGCCCTGGCGGAAGGTTATCACCTGTCAGACATCCTCAGACGGGTGACCTACTTAACTGGAGACGAGTCTTTGGTGGAAGAGTATACGGATAGAGTCAACAAAAGCGTAGACCGTTCCCCCGTAGTCCCACGGTTGTCAGCAATGCTAATACTGATGGGTAATATCCAGCAAATAGTGAATATTGAACCAACGGGACAACTTCTAAATGTCAAGAAAGAAATATACCGTTTTCCCAGCGTGGCCGTTGATGTGTTGAGTATTTGCTGTGGTATCACGATCCCCAGTGTGTGGGGAATGATAGAAGAGTTACACAAGACACAGCGGATCAGTCACGAAGATGCCCACCACTTGACTGTACTAATCAGCATCTCAGCGGAGCTACGGTTAAGAACGTACATTGCCAACGGAGGACAGAAGGACAGACTGTCTCCTCTCACGGAGATGAAAGTCCAACTGGACAAACATGACGTAGATGACACTTTTGTTCAGTCAGTCTTCTACATACCGGACTCTAAAATCCTGTTGAGGTACTACTATACTGCCATTCCACTAAAAGGATGCATTATGGATACAGTTGTAAAGGAAAATACAACAAGAAAGATATTCCCAACAGCCATCTTTGATACCTCATCTCACACCAGAGGTCGAATAACACAACAGTTGTTGCAGTTAGACGCCTCCATGCGTCACCTGGAAGCAGCACTGGAAGAGGCGGACGGTGACGAGAAAAAGCAGTTAGAAATACTTTATGAATTAGGCAATGTCTCTTACAGTCGCGGTGACTCTGAGAAAGCGATCAGCTACTACGAACGGGCACTTGGTGTTGGAAATACTTTTAATGAAGGCACCGAAATGTGGCCCGTATTTTCCTCATTACTTGGAAACATTGGGACATGTTGGAAGACGCTCGGTTATCATAGGAAAGCTATCAGGTATCACGAACAGTCACTGAAGATGGAGAAACCTATCCATGGCGAAACAACGCCACATCCCGACATTGCGTCATCACTAAACAACATTGGGGCATGTTGGAATGAGCTCGGTGATCAGAGGAAAGCTATCAGTTATTACGAACAGTCACTGAAGATGACGAAAGCTATCTATGGTAAAACAACGCCACATCCCGACATTGCTGGATCACTAAACAACATTGCGTCATCTTGGAGTGACCTTGGCGATCGGAGGAAAGCTATCAGTTATTACGAACAATCACTGAGGATGAGTAAAGCTATCTATGGCAAAACAACGGCACATCCCAAAATTGCATCATCACTACACAACATCGGGGCATGTTGGAATGAGCTCGGTGATCGGAGGAAAGCCATCATTTACTACGAGGAGTCACTAAAGATGATGAAAGCTATCTATGGCGCAACAACGCCACATCCCGACATTGCGTCATCACTAAACAACATTGGGAACTGTTGGAATGAGCTCGGTGATCACAGGAAAGCTATCAGTTATCACGAACAGTCACTGAAGATGATGAAAGCTATCTATGGCGAAACAACGCCACATCCCGACATTGCGTCATCACTAAACAACATTGGGGTATATTGGAATGAGCTCGGTGATCAGAGAAAAGCTATCAGCTATAACGAACAGTCACTGAAGATGAGGAAAGCTATCTATGGCGAAACAACGCCACATGCCGACATTGCGTCATCACTTAACAACATTGGGGCATGTTGGAATAAGCTCGGTGATCAGAGGAAAGCTATCAGTTATCACGAGCAGTCACTGAAGATCAAGAAAGCTATCTATGGCGAAACAACTCCACATCCCGACATTGCTTTATCACTAAACAACATTGGGTCATGTTGGAATGAGCTTGGTGATAAGAGGAAAGCTATCAGTTATTACGAACAGTCACTAAAGATGGAGAAAACTATCTATGGCGAAACAACGCCACATCCCGACATTGCGTCATCGCTAAACAACATTGGGGCATGTTGGAGTGACCTTGGCGATCAGAGGAAAGCTATCAGTTATCACGAACAGTCACTAAAGATGAAGAAAGCTATCTACGGCGAAACAACGCCACATCCCGAAATTGCTAAATCACTAAACAACATTGGGGCATGTTGGAGTGAGCTGGGTGATCAGAAGAAAGCTATTAGTTATTACGAACAGTCACTGAAGATAATGAAAGCTATCTATGGCGAAACAACGCCACATCCCGACATTGCTACATCACTAAACAACATTGGGTCATGTTGGAATGAGCTCGGTAATCAGAGGAAAGCTATCAGTTATCACGAACAGTCGCTGAAGATGAAGAAAGCTATCTATGGCGAAACAGCGCCACATCCCGTCATTGCTGGATCACTACACAACATTGGGGCATGTTGGAATGAGCTTGGTGATCATAGGAAAGCTATCATTTACTACGAGGAGTCACTAAAGATAATGAAAGCTATCTATGGCGAAACAACGCCACATCCCGCCATTGCTTCATCACTAAACAACATTGGGTCATGTTGGAATGAGCTCGGTAATCAGAGGAAAGCTATCAGTTATCACGAACAGTCACTAAAGATGAGGAAAGCTATCTTTGGCGAAACAACGCCACATCCCGACATTGCTGGATCACTAAACAACATTGGATCATGTTGTAAAATACTCGGTGACCACAGTAAAGCCATGACGTATTACGAACAATCTTTGAATATGATGATAGTTATCTATGGTGACAGCACGACACATCCGAACATAGCAAAAATACTGAACAACATTCGATTATGTAAAAGTGCCCTCCGCTATTAGAGTAAAGCCGTTAGTTACCGCAAATCGTCACTCAGGATTAGCTAACTATGGAGACACTACTGCACATCCCCAATCTGTCTTGCCACATTATGTCATTATATACACTCTGTTAAGTACGGCAGCTTCTATTACTTAGAGAGAACTCTAATATTGGAAATTCGAGGAAACTACCAAATGAATGTACTTTACAGAAGACTATTATTAGCACATGTCTATACTGTAGAAATGAATAAACTCTGTTGGTTGCTTTGTGGACAGGATTAGTCCTAAGCTTATAATTATGAATGGGTTTTCTGTGTCATGGCCTTGTGTTTTGGGAAGATTCTTTTGGAAGATTTCTCTAATTGCAGGTTACATGTATGCAAAGGTAAAGGCAAAGAGGATGATGCCCAGGTGGAGGATTCTATTCTTCAAGTACTTTTATAATTCACAAAAGATATGCAAAAAAATAAAGACAACTTTTTCAACAGTAAACTTCCAGAGGCGTGATACAACTTTTGACGTCACGTCTGCATTTTACTTAACGATTAAATGTAAAAGCGACATCAACAACAAAGTAAATGGTTTCCCTTCTTCACAATATCCTTACAGGACTTACAGTACAACATTAGGCAAACAGTCGAGTTTACATTACAATGTGTGTTTAGTGTCACTACGGAGCTGGTCACATACATCGCATAATTGTCGTACGATCGCAAATTCAAGTCATTCTCATATTTGAGACAGTTGTGTATGTGTTCAGAAAATTTTAGCTGTTTTGTTATGAAAAAGCTTGTCTTCTTAGATCCTTGTCCGCTGTTCATTCTGTCACAGCCTGCTTAAAAATTCTGCAACGTCAAAATCTTGCGACGGCCTACGACAAATTTGACCGCGGTGTAAGACATGAAGCTCTGAAATCTGTCCTATTGGCACTGGTTTCTAACAAATATTTCCCCATTCTTTAACCAATGGTGACATGTCACAATTTTCTTCTTCGACATACATTTGTACACATTGCAGTGGTTTAATGGCATATAGGCACAAGATTCACTATTGTGTCACTGGTTCTACAACCCGAACACTAGGTACAAGTTCAGTCCATAACAGGTACCTGCGGATTGACACGATCAGCACCAAGGACAGCACCAGCCTTATCCTTATGTGGGTTCTTTCCCGCTGGCAATAATGACAGGATAGGTCTTGCCCAACCCCCCCCCCCCGGTCTTTACCACATTACCACATATAGCAGAAGTAAAATGTTACGGGTGTGTGCGAAACTCCATCAAGCGTACGCTAAGGGCAGGAGGTCCGGACTAGCCCGTGCGGAGACAGGCTATCAGACTGCACAGTACAAAATAATAGAGTAGAGTAGACTTTTCGGCCAGGGAGGGAACTTGAGTGTCCAGTTGGGGCCGCCCACCAATGTACTGTAATTCCTGGTTGTACAGATATGGTATAAGGTACACCGGCAGGGTTTCCGAACAGGAGACCACCTGAAAGACCCCAAAATGGTGCAAAGATCAAATCAAAAATGACACTAGACTTATTTTAAACACTTAAAGACGCAGTGGTGGCGGTGAAACACCAGGCTGCCTGGATATAACTGTAATAAGGAAGCAAGAGGTCCCGGCCTAGCGCCTGAGCACTTATGCTTATATGCTTATGCAGGTAGGCAGGTTACCTGATATGTTTACGGTATTTCCGAAGCTTTTGTGTATTGGACCTTTGACCTTTCCACTGACGGATGACGTAATGTTGACACAAGCAATGTGAAACCTGTGCTTGTTCAAGTCAGGCGCATAAAGCTAGCACGGAAACGTTAAGACACTGAGTTTTGGAGAACTTTTCCAAGGAGGTTAACCTCCTTGCCTAGTTTCTTAGCATAGCAGGCGTCTGCCATGTTGCGGGTGTGTGAGAAACTCCGTGAGGCGGACGAGAAGGGCAGGAGGTACGGACTAGCCCGGGCGGAGACAGGCTACCTCCGTGCCCTGGTGGACGCCATGGCCGACACGGACAGGCTGGCGGAAGTAGAGCTGCTCAAAACTCTGGGCGACGTGAACTTGGAGAAGGGAAGACTCGGGAAGGACGTGGGGAAGTTCAACACGGCCTTGGCGCTTTATCTGGCTGCTATGGTGCGGTGTCAGGATCGGGAACAGGGAGATGGTATAGAACACCGCTACCACTACACGGAGTGGCTTTTACACGGGCTGTCGTCACAATGTAAGCAACAGCCAGCTGAAGACAAGGAGACGACTACACCTGCAAAGGTGGCGGCAAAGTTTCAAGATTTGGACGATAGACGGGCTATTGGAGGTAACACAGACTCTTTGCTGGTTGGATACGCACAGGTGATGGTAAAGGCGATAGTAAACGACAACAGCATGTTAGAAACAGAAGCGATCAAGAGTCTTGGTGACGTGTACCTGAAAAGAGGAACAGAAACTGGAGACACTAGAAACTTGACCAGAGCTACTGCTCTGTACAACAGGGCACTGGCGCGGTGTCACAACGTTCATGGGTCAGTTGTCACTGTTCACCGCTTACTGCACACCGCAAAAATCAGACAAGACATCACCACAACAAGAAACAAGGTGAGAGAACTATTTCCATTTGAGCATGACGGAACTCGCCAGTGCTGACTAGACTTCCGGGTTTCGACTCGGTTTGTTTATCTCCCGTCATGCATTTCGCGCCGCTAATGGCGAAAAGGCTAATGCGTCGCTTAAGGTCAACAGCCTTTTTCCGCTAGAATGGCACCAACTTCCTGTATTGATTTCCTCACTTCATTGTTTAATTCCTCGAACAAAAGTATGAATGGAGGTTACACTGTATAATTAAGGACAGAATACTGCAAGGATAGTTTTGAATATACCTGTATTTTTGTACATCTTGACTATAGGATGGAAAGTGTCTTATGTCCCCCTTGTAGTTAGATGATGTCCAAATAAACAACCAATCACAACATTTTATATTGCCGTCCAGATACTCTGTCTTCAACATACACTAAGTTTGCGTTTACCTTCCACGGGTCATGTCAGGTCGTTTACCTTCTACCTTTGGTCGAAGCTCTTTTGTGCATTACATGGCCACCTGTTAATCATATACTACTTCCTATCGGTTCTCACAGAGATCAACACGTACGCAACCATGGCAACGACGACAAGACCATGACTTTAGAGGACGGAAAGACCGCTTTTCTTCCTTCTCAGCTGCGCCCTCTAGCGACGGAACTACCAGTCAAGTTGACGATGACATGTAAGTGTTTCAAATCTCAATGTTTCCGTGCCTGATGTATTCAGTGGAGTTGATTCTTCCTAATTAAAATAGCTATAAAACATGAATAACAGGCAATTTAGTATTTTGCTGTTAACAAATGTATTATCAATTTCTACCGAGTATAACGATGGTTTGTGACGTTGTTAAAAAGACTACGTTGTTCAATTTTATGTAATACTATCAATGGATAATTGGCCTAATATGTAGTGAACTATTTGTGAAGTACGTTTGTCCAAAAACGTGTTTCGTTGTTCAGATCCTACCAAAGGTACATTCAGACGGCAGAAAGTGACTTGGGTAGAGGCAATCTGGACGCAGCAGAGCAGAACCTAGCAGCCGCCCTGAAGCTGGTCCATGGTTTGTTATACTTTTGTATTCAGTACCACCAGTCTTGTCTACCGTTTGAAGTTGTATATGTACAGATGTTTTATGACGACTAATCAGAGAGCCAATTTTCTTTATGGTGAAAAAATTTGTTTTGTCAAAACTTTCAAAGTTATAAAGATATTTGACTTAAGAGTTAATTTTTCATCCATAACTGTAACTATGGAACCAAGTTTAGTATGACTGTTGAAGTTTAATCCGCTCTGACCTTTTTAAATTCCTACCTACAGATCGCAGTAAACCCAACAAGGCCAGAGAAGCCGACTGTCTGTGCAGGTTGGGTGACGTCTACGTCGATCGAGGTAAGCGGACAGGAGAAGGTAGGAAATTCACACAGGCGGCAGCTCTGTATAACGCCTCCATGGCAAGAACAGATGGAGACAAACAAAACATGATAAAACTGCAAGAAACAGAAAGGCAGTTTCTTATGAACACCTGTAACCTCGACTGTGAACCCTGTCCGTATAGCAGCGCGTTAGATCACATACAGGAACTAGACAACTCGCGCGTCCATGTAAAATCTCATCTCGAAACAATTCATCAGGAACACAATCCTTATCAGTATGATGAAGACGATCCCGTCGTGAGACAGGTAGAGATCAAACGAGCTGAAGCAATCAAGAGCTTGTTCAAGAGCATCACAATTGGAAGACAAGAGTTTATCCAAGTACTGACAGATGAATGCATTGCCAAACTCGGACCTCCTCCCTGTAAGTACGCTTTCATCGGGTTGGGGTCACAGGCCACAGAACTGGTGACGCCGTACTCCGACCTGGAGTTCGCCATTCTGATTGAGGAGGGGAAGGATGATGATGATACACGGAGGTACTTCCTAAATCTCACACACTACTTACACCTAAAAGTCATCAACCTTGGGGAAACCATCCTCCCAGCCATGGCCATCCCGTCACTCAACGACTTTGTCTCAGAAGACCCAGAGAAAGACTGGTTCTACGACTCTGTCACTCCTCGCGGCTTCGCCTTCGACGGCTTCATGCCATGGGCTTCTAAGACTCCGTTTGGGAGAGACAAAACCAAAAGCAAACCTCCTGTTAGTCTCATCCAGACTCCTGCCAAGTTGGCCGAATATCAGCATCTGCAAATCGCCCTGGCGGAAGGCTATCACCTGTCAGACATCCTCAGACGGGTGACCTACTTAACAGGAGACGAGTCTTTGGTGGATAATTATACGGACAGAGTCAACAGAACCGTAGACCGTTCCCCTGTTCTGTCTCGGTTGTCAGCAATGCTAATACTGAAGGAAAATATTGGGCAAATAAAAAATGCCGAGCCGACGGCACAACTTCTGAATGTCAAAAATGACATATACCGTTTTCCCAGCGTGGCCGTTGATGTGTTGAGTATTTGCTGCGGTATCACGATCCCCAGTGTGTGGGGAATGATAGAAGAGTTACACAAGACAAAACGGATTAGTGACGAAGATGCCCACCACTTGACTGTACTGATCAGCATCTCAGCGGAGCTACGGTTAAGAACGTACATTGCCAACGGAGGACAGAAGGACAGACTGTCTCCTCTCACGGAGATAAAAACCGAACTGGGCAAACATGACGTAGATGACACCTTCGTTGAATCAGTTTTCCACATACCAGACTCTAAAATATTATTCAGGTACTACTATACAGCCATTCCATTAAAAAGTTGTATTATGGATACAGTTCAAAAAGAAGATCAAACGACAAAGATATTCCCAACAGCCATCTTTGACACCTCATCTCAAACCAGGGGTCGAATAGCACACCAGCTGTTGCAGTTAGACGCCTCCATGCGTCACTTTAAAGCAGCACTGGAAGAGGCGGACAGTGACGAGAAAAAGCAGTTTGACATACTATTTCAATTAGGCAATGTCTGTAACAGTCGCGGTGACTATGAGAACGCGATCAGATACTACGAACGGGCACTTGGTGTTGGAAATACTATTTATGCAGGCACCGAAATGCGGTCCGTATTTTCCTCATTACTTGGAAACATTGGGACATGTTGGAATAAGCTCGGTGATCAGAGGAAAGCTATCACGTATCACCTACAGTCACTTAAGATGAGGAAAGCTATCTATGGCGAAACAACGCCACATCCCGATATTGCTTCATCACTACACAACATTGGGTCATGTTGGAGTGACCTTGGAGATCAGAGTAAAGCTATCAGTTATTGCCAACAATCACTGAGGATGCAAAAAGCTATCTATGGCGAAACAACGCCAAATCACGACATTGCATCATCACTAAACAACATTGGGGCATGTTGGAATAACCTCGGTGATCAGAGCAAAGCTAGCATTTACTACGAGGAGTCACTAAAGATGAGGAAAGCTATCTATGGCGCAACAACGGCACATCCCGACATTGCGTTATCACTAAACAACATTGGGAACTGTTGGAATGAGCTCGGTGATCAGAGGAAAGCTATCAGTTATTACGAACAGTCACTGAAGATGATGAAGGCTATCTATGGCGAAACAACGCCACATCCCGACATTGCTTTAGCACTAAACAACATTGGGAACTGTTGGAATAAGCTAAGTGATCAGAGGAAAGCTTTCAGTTATCACGAACAGTCACTGAAGATGAAGAAAGCTATCTATGGCGAAACAACGCCACATCCCGACATTGCGACATCACTAAACGACATTGGGAACTGCTGGAATGAGCTCGGTAATCAGAGGAAAGCTATCAGTTATAACGAACAGGCACTGAAGATGTGGAAAGCTATCTATGGCGAAAGAACGTCACATCCCAACATTGCTGGATCCCTAAACAACATTGGGGCATGTTGGAGTGACCTTGGTGATCAGAGGAAAGCTATCAGGTATTACGAACAGTCACTGAAGATGAGGAAAGCTATCTATAGCGAAACAACCCCACATCCCGACATTGCGTCATCACTAAACAACATTGGGTCTTGTTGGGGTAAAATTGGTGATCAGAGTAAAGCTGTCATTTGTTTCGAACAGTCACTGAAGATGCAAAAAGCTATCTATGGGGAAAACAAAGTACATCCCAGCATTTCTTTTTCACTTAGCAACATTGGATTGTGTTGGCACAAACTCGGTGACCACAGTAAAGCCATGAGGTATTACAAAGAGTCGTTGGATATGATGAAAGTTATCTATGGTGACAACACGTCACATCCCGACATTGCAATGGTACTGAACAACATTCGATTTTGTAAAAGTGCCCTCCGCTATTAGAGTAAAGCCGTTAGTTATCGGAAATCGTCACTCAGGATTAGCTAACTATGGAGACACTACTGCACATCTCCAATCTGCCTTGCCACATTATGTCATTATATATACTCTGTTAAGTATGGCAGCTTCTATTACTTAATAAGAATTCTAAGATTGGAAAATCTAGGAAACTACCATATGAATGTAGTTTACAGAAGAATATTTTAGCACATGTCTTTACTGTAGAAATGAATAAACTCTGTTGGTTGCTTTGTGGACAGGACTAGTCCTAAGCTTATAATTATGAATGGGTTTTCTGTGTCATGGCCTTGTGTTTTGGGAAGATTCTTTTGGAAGATTTCTCTAATCCAGGTTACGAGTACGCAAAGGTAAAGGCAAAGAGGGTGATGCCCAGCTGGAGGATTCCCTTATTCAAATACTTTTCTAATTCGCAAAAGATACAAAAGAATGCAAAACAATTTTTTCAGCAGTAAACTTCCAGAGGCCTGATACAACTTTTGACGTCACGTTTGCATTTTACTTAACGATCAAATGTAAAAGCGACATCAACAACAAAGTAAAGGGTTTCCCTTCTTCACAATATCCTTACAGGACTTACAGTACAACATTAGGCAAACAGTGGAGTTTACATTACAATGTGTGTTTAGTGTCACTACGGAGCTGGTCGCATACATCGCATAATTGTCGTACGATCGCAAATTCAAGTCATTCTCATTTTTGAGACAGTTGTGTATGTGTGCTGAAAAATTCAGCTGTCTTGTGCTGAAAAAGCTTGTCTTAGATCCTTGTCCGCTCTTGATTCTGTCACAGCCTGCTTGAAATTTTAAAATTCTGCAACATCAAAATCTTGCATGCGACGACCTACGACAAATTTGACCGCGCTGTAAGACACGAAGTTCTGCAATCCGTTCTATTGGCACTGTTTTCTAACATAATATCTCCTCATTCTTTAAGCAATAGTGACATCTCACAATTTTCTTTTGTACACATACATTTGTGAACATTGCAGTGGTTGAATGGCATATAGGCACAAGATCCACTATTGTGACACCGGTTCTACAACCTAAAAACTGTAATCCAGACTTCAAATCTAATGCGATAGGGCGAAAAAAAAACAAGGTGGGCAAAAAAAAACAAGATTGCTGCATTTTCAACTTTTGAGATTATAAACCTTGTTAAACAAGAATTCTGGTGACAAAACATAATATCATAACCAACAGATCTTTTTGTGGTCTTTTATTCCTGTATTCAACAGTATTAACTGTCCTTGTAGATATATATCAATTAACTAGAACAAATGCATAAAAGAGCCTGTCTTAACATCATGGGTAGCTACTACACTGGGCATTTGTTTGCAATGGAACACCTTAGACTGTCAACACTTGCCATCAAACACGTTTGTTGGATCCCTGATATCGATGGTCTATGAGATTAGAGACTGCCTACTAGAAACTAGGGCTCAATCACTGACAGAGTGACTCATAATCTGAATTGCCTGGAAGCCATACTCTACCTATATTGTGCCAACTATTACAGCATCCATAACATTATCTCCGAAACAAGTTTTAAAAAATGATTTGATTCATAGGCAACATCACATATAACACTGTATCAAACTAAAGATAAAAGGCTTAACAATATATCTGAGACTTGTGTTGCTGATGGACATTTAGGACATATTTACGGCATGTTGACCACAGTCGGAGGGCATCGAAATTTCTTGTTTTTATTCCAAAATCGGGCAAAAATCAATGCGCGCGCTGATGTCATCCATAAAAATTACTTGCTGTGGCCTTACCACATATAGCACAAGTAAACTGTTACGGGTGTGTGAGAAACTCCATAAAGCGGACGTTAAGGGCAGGAGGTACGGGCTAGCCCGTGCGGAGACAGGCTATCAGACTGCACAGTACATAATAATAGAGTAGAGTAGACTTTTCGGCCAGGGAGGAAACTTGAGTGTCCAGTTGGGGCCGCCCACCAATGTACTGTAATTCCTGGTTGTACAGATATGGTGTAAGGCACACCGGCAGGGTTTCCGAACAGGAGACCATCTGAAAGACCCCAAAATGGTGCAAAGATCAAATAAAATATTACACTGGGCTTATTTTAAGCACCTAAAGACGCAGTGGTGGCGGTGAAGAACCATGCTGCCTGGAAAACAGTGATAAGGCAGCAATAGGTCCCGGCCTGAGCACTTATGCAGGTAGGCAGGCTACCTGATATGTTGACGGGTATTTCCGAAGCTTTTGTTTATTGGACCTTTGACCTTTCCATTGACGGATGGCGTAATGTTGACACAAGTAGGGTTTCTCCCCTGTGTGAGTCCGTTATGTGTCTCTTCAGATGACCCAGCTCACTGAACTGTCTGCTGCACTCCTCACACTTGTAGGGTTTCTCCCCTGTGTGAGTCCGCATGTGGATCTTCAGACTATTCAGCCAGAAATACTCTCCTTCATAGGTCAAAGATCACTACCTGATGACCCCAACTAAGAACAACAAAGTCTGAAAATAACCCTCTACTGACTACTGACAATGACGTTGTTAACACAGTAACCACGTTACGATCTTTACACACTCCGCCTATACCTAGCCTAGCTGCCCTGTTCCGACACCGGCTGAACCAAAACAGAACTCACTCAAGTTTTTGATAACAGTGAATAATGTTCCTAAATTCACCAGAAACTTCGTCACCCTTCCACGTGAGTTTCAGTCGTTACTTTAACCACGTGAGTTTAAGTCGTTACGTTTATACCAAGGAGGCCACCAAAACCTCATTGCTTTAACTGTGGAAAAATATTCATGTTTTTAAGGTGGGCATGGTGTTATGATCCCCAACTGTCAACTTCTAAATCTATAGACGTAAACATGGTGTGGTTTATCATAAAATTATAGATGCTTTTTTTCATTCCACGGTTTGTTAGCTCATTTGTTCCTCCTGCATGGTCATAATATTCTCAGTAGACAGCAGAAATTTGCCCATTGTGAACAAAGGTATGTCTGTCTCTAATGTTATCAAAGTACAGTAAGGTGAATTTCTTTTGTGTTATAACAACTTTATTTGTTGAATATAGGGGTGCAAAACAAATAGCTAACACCTACAGCTTGGCACCCTGTGCCTTTTGGCTCTACAGCTACCAAAACAACTCAACAATCATACTGAATACTAGTACAATGTATAGGCTATATTTGTTAAATCTTAGGGTTGAACAACAAACAAATTTTAAATAGAGGTGACTTGTCTAACACCTATAGTTAGTCACCCTGTGCCGTTTGGCTCTAGTAAAACAGAACTCAACAATCAAACCTTAACAGTAGCAAAGTAAACAACTGACAGAACAACAAATATTAACATCAAAATCAGTTTGTTAACCTGTGCCTCTTATCACACAATGTCTATATTTACCAAAATAGAATCTAATTGGTATAAGATCTACAACTAAACCTTAACTGTTACAAAAAACACCTAAATATAAGAAAACTACTAGGAGACTACTACTAATACATATAGTGTTAATACCGTTATATATACTGTTATATAATAGGTATGTGACCGTATGTCACAAAACTAACATTACAATTTAGTAGTACTTCAAATCTCAAACACTACCAGTTACTATAGTCCAGCTTTGACTGAGGGAAAGTACAAAATATAACATGCTACCAAGAGTAATAAAATCAATACACCGTACAAAACTTTGTGTACTTCTCATGTAAGAATCTATGTTACTAGCGAAATCATCCACTTCTTATCACTATGAAGAGAAAAGGGAGCCAACATACAGTGTATTTAATACACAGTTACAATATTCCATGTGTTACTTGCCATACAGAATATTTTCGTGCAAGTAAATGTAGAACATCACTTTTCTGTAATACTGCTGGTAATGTGGGGCTTACTAGTACAATGTATTACATTTATAACCTTGAAGACTAATCCTAAATTTTAATGGGTCTTCAATCAGCACTACATTCCTCTCCTCTTGTTGGGGAATTTGCTGTGTGGTTTTCATGTGTCTCTACTGATATCTGACACACTAAACTTCCTGCATCACATTTGTAGGGTTTCTCCCCAGTGGGAGAGACCCAGTCATCACACTATCCAGCTGATCTTACTGAACTGCCTGCTGCACTCCTCACACCTGTAGGGTTTCTCCCCTGTGTGAGTCCGCATGTGTCTCTTCAGATTAGCCAGGTCAGTGAACTGTCTGCTGCACTCCTCACACCTTTAGGGTTTCTCCCTTGTGTGAATCTTCATGTGCGACTTCAAATTACTCAGCCTACTGAAGTGCCTGCTGCACTCCTCACACTTGTAGGGTTTCTCCCCAGTGTGAGTCCGCGTGTGTTTCTTCAGACTATCCAGCGTACTGAACTGCCTGCTGCACTCTTCACACCTGTAGGGTTTCTCCCCTGTGTGACTCCGCATGTGTTTCTTTAGACTACCCTGGTCACTGAACTGCCTGCTGCACTCTTCACACCTGTAGGGTTTCTCCCCTGTGTGACTCCGCATGTGTTTCTTTAGACTACCCTGGTCACTGAACTGCCTGCTGCACTCTTCACACCTGTAGGGTTTCTCCCCTGTGTGACTCCGCATGTGTTTCTTTAGACTACCCTGGTCACTGAACTGCCTGCTGCACTCCTCACACTTGTAAGGTTTCTGTCCTGTGTGAGTTCGCATGTGTCTCTTAAGATTATCCAGCAAACTGAACTGTCTGCTGCACTCCTCACACCTGTAGGGTCTTTCCCCTGTGTGAGTTTGCATGTGGGTCTTCAGATTACCCAGTTGACTGAACTGTCTGCTGCACTCCTCACACTTGTACGGTTTCTCCCCCGTGTGAGTACGTATGTGTGCCTTCAAAACATACATATGACTGAACTGTCTGCTGCACTCCTCACATTTGTAGGGCTTCTCCCCTGTGTGAGTCCGCATGTGGGTCTTCAAACTACCAAGCTCACTGAACTTCCTGCTGCACTCCTCACACCTGTAGGGTTTCTCCCCTGCGTGAATCCGCATGTGTTTCTTCAAACTATCCAGCCTACTGAACTGCCTGTTGCACTCCTCACACCTGTAGGGTTTCTCCCCTGTGTGAGTCCGCATGTGTTTCTTCAGAATACCCAGCTCACTGAACTGCTTGCTGCACTCCTCACACCTGTAGGGTTTCTCTCCTGTGTGAGTCCGCATGTGGGTCTTCAGACTACCAAGCTCACTGAACTGTCTGCTGCACTCTTCACACTTGTAGGGTTTCTCCCCAGTGTGAGTCCGCATGTGCTTCTTCAGACTATCCAGCACACTAAACTGCCTGCTGCACTCCTCACACCTGTAGGGTTTCTCTCCTGTGTGAGTCAGCATGTGTTTCTTCAGACTATCCAGCACACTAAACTGCCTGCTGCACTCCTCACACCTGTAGGGTTTCTCTCCTTTGTGAGTAAGCATATGGGTCTTCAGATTGCCCAGCCTATTGAACTGTCTGCTGCACTCCTCACACGTGTAAGGTTTCTCGCCCGTGTGAGTCCGCATGTGTTTCTTCAGATTATCCAGGTCACTGAACTGCCTGCTGCACTCCTCACACGTGTAGGGTTTCTCCCCCGTGTGAATCCGCATGTGAGTCTTTAGATTACTCAGCTGACTGAACTGCCTGCTGCACTCCTCACATTTGTAGGGTTTCTCCCCTGTGTGAGTCCGCATGTGGGACTTCAGATGACTTAGGCTACTGAACTGCCTGCCGCACTCCTCACACTTTGGAAGACTGCGTCTGCTGCCTGGTTGGTTGCTTGCTGATGCCATGGCAATAACAGCTCAAACCACCTTTGTGCTAATAAGACAAAGACAAGGAGAAAACAACATTGTTGGATATGGAAAGATATGGACAGCGGGACATAAAAGTGGGGATCATAAAACAGCTGTCCAACATCTAAACCCCCCTCCCCTAATCTTTTTTTTTACATTGGTACAGCCCATTTTTTGACGACCAAACCTCTCTGATGACAATGGCTATTGACAGGCTGTTCCCTTGTCCATAGTGAAAAAAAATCGTATTGACAGGTGGCGTGGGTATACCATTCAAATCAATCCAATCCTCACTCAGTAAGCATTTCTCATTAGCCCAGTAGTGGTTTACGCATTGGTGTTGTAAACTTGGGGACCCCGGTAACGCACCAGCTTCGCAGCATGCGGAACAAATGACTGAACATACAGAGCATTGTATACCGAACAATAGATTTTTCATTTTTGTTCATTCACATCTTCTTCTTACACTTTGGCATTCTACGACATAAGTATCCGTTTTTACTAAAATTTTAGTGTTTTTTTTTAATTTATGGCACATATTTGCTCACTTAGCAGCTGCTTTGTATGATTTATAGTATGGTTGAAAACGAAAATTGATGCGCGCGTGTATCATGTCATCCATATAATTGATGCGCGCGGGGATGTCATCCATATAATCAAATCAACACGGCATTACTCCACCGGGCCTTCCTACGGGGGTACGGATCGTAGAATTCGGCAAAAGAATGGAACAGCTGGCCAGCAGAGTCAGTCCGTGGCCAGTCAAACCACAAGACGGCCAAACAGTCCCCTGGCAAATATTCTCCCTATTACACTATTTATAGCCAGCGACAGCTGCGTAGTTTGACCAAAGCCCCATCTGGACGGACGGCGAGCGCAATTATTACGATGGCACTCGGGGGAGCAGATCAGTCACCACTCATGTATGTTCCACTCTGTTGGCTTCACTTTGTTGTCATTATCTGTATTTCGTGGGGCCCCGCATGCCCTTTTCCGTAGAGCGTAATCGGCCGTTTTAATTTTACGTAGAGCGTAGACGGACCGCTCTAATTCAACGTAGAGCGTAATCGGCGCATTTTCCGTAGAGCGTAATTTGCCATTTAATTCTACGTAATGCGTTGTAGTGCCCCGGAATTTACCGTAGAACGTAATCGAGAGATTTCCTGAATTCAGCGTAATACGTAGCCGGCTCTCAAAATTTAGCGTAGAGCGTTGTCGGGACCCCCCCATGCGGGCCCCCTTTCGTTGGTAAAGGTTTGAAAGCATTTCTTTTAACCGTTGGCCAATAGACGTGACAATTGGAAACGTATTTCTACTATGTTGAATGTGAAAATTCCATAAGAAAGGAAACCACTTGGCACAACAAAGCACACGGGATACTGAGCGCCAACCAGGGGCTAATTATTATACCAACAAAGGAACTCTCGACAATACACGCCTGTGTAAATATGCCACTGTTGTTTCGCGATTTTGTTGGAAACCTTGGTTGGCTTGGTTGTCTGATATTGACATTTTCTGCCATAAATTTTATTTTTCTTAGCACATTTTCGTCATCATTTCAAAGCGTTTCACTGATAGCCCGAAAACAAGCTGTGTGAAAAGTCACTTTATCTTTTGGGTACCGCGCATGAATAGCTACAACCAGCCTGTGATACATGTACAAAACAAGCAACCATTTTCCTTAAACGACATCGCTTGCCTCACAGATATCAGAAATTGCTATGGTATAGGATTTGACTTACTACATTAGCCAGAAAATTGACTTAAAAATCCAGTTTTTCCGACATGATCAATTGAAATTGCATAATTTGGATGCCTGAAATAATATTTACGTATTTCCCGTCAAATAACCTCTTTGATAAACTTAGAACAACTACGATTTACTCTATAGAAATTCAACATTCACACACATGCTGGCAAAGATAGTCATCGACACTTCTTACCTCACAACAATCAGCAAGAATACTGAAGAATTGTTGTGTAGAAACCGCCGTTTCAGGAGACAGATGAGAAAGATTGCAACCGTACGCGAACACTCGCTCCGGACACTGACCGATGCGGGCGGAAGCACTGAAAATGACCCGGAAGTACTGTTTTATAGGCCATGGCCGCAGAACACAATATCAATGGGCGCCCCCGGGGGTCTGCGACAAAGTAGTACGAAAAAAAATCTTTCTCTAGAAAGTCTTATGTCAGAGGTAGCCAGGAGTAAACTGTGCTGTGTTGTATAGAAATATATCGGCTTTCAGACTGTATGACTTGGATTGTGAAGTTTTTTTCCTGTTCGTGTATAAATGCGGCGCATTACACAACTGCGTTCCAGGGTGAGCCGGCTGCAGTTCAGTTGGCCTCCGCAGAGCGCCACATAAAAGAGGGCCTCATATTCTAGATTAAACTAACGGTAACAACATTTTCTTAAATGTAGATTATTTGTATCGTTCTAACGAATGCAACGTTACATGTCTAACGTTACAATATTGAACCTCCTTGAATATATAAGTTAGTATAAACAAATCGGTATGACAAAATGTATGCGAGAACATAATGGTCAGTATCATATCTCCAGTGATGCCAATATATTCGTTACCATGACACTTTTTCTCAAGTACAGTTGTTCATGAAGTGGTCTCTTCGTAGAGAACAAAACACATAATAATTTAGACTCCATATGTTTCATACATAACGAAACAAACTCAATTTGACATCTAGACAAACAGTCCTGTCTTCGGCTATATATGCAAGTAAGCTAGCTAGAATAAACAGGAAAGTATTCACGGTGTACTTGCAGTTGCATCGCGATGCAACTTTGTCAAAAACTCATGGGCTGATCCATAGGTTAAAGAATTTCAAATGGGACATTTAAAAAGTTTGCATCAGCTCGTAGTCTAGCCTGGTGTCTGAGTCTACCGCGGTTTGGGCCTGCTCTCTTCGGGCCTGTAGTAGTTTTCCGCCGCCCAGTTCAACTAGGCTGCCGGTAGGAGTTCTGCACGGCGGGGGCTTGAACTCCTGCCGTTGCAGAGGTCCTACCGAGGTGCCTAGTTGAGCTGGGCGGCGCCACTACATGCCCGAAGAGAGCACGCCCAAACCGCCGTAGACTGGATAATATAGCCTCTACCAGGCTTCGGGAGGCGGCTGAAAAGAGTAGAGTGCGGCAAAATGTTCTCTCTCGCGGCCAAACTCCCCTGACGTGTTATCTCCCTAGTTTTGGCCAATTTCTACTCTTTCCAGCCGCCTCCCGAAGCCTGGTAGAGGCTATGGATAATAGGCTGCTCGTAGTCTCGAACTTGGCTGATGATAGTTCAACCAAGGAGGTTTGATGTTAAACTTTATTCCAAGTTCCAACACAAAGAACACAGAGGGATCAAATTAATTTTCAACGACCACTGTCCTTAATTATTCTGATGAATTCGACAGAGGCCGTTGAAAATTTGATCCCTTGTAGTAGTTGTACTCTTTGTGTTGGAATAAAGTTTCAAATTGTACAAGGAGGTTTTATTTTTAAACCTCCTTGGTTCAACTTAGCCTCTACCAGGCTTCGGGAAGCGCTCGGCAAACTGTACTCTCTCGCGGACCAACTCCCCTAGCGTGTTATCTGTCTATTTGGCCAAATTTCGACGCTTCCCGAAGCCTGGTAGAGGCTAGGTTCAACCCATGTAGGACATCCCCGGCCTCCCCCGGGCTCCCAGCCCGGTGACTTGGAAGACGCACCCGGACAGGGGCTGCTGGAGGATCTGTTCCACCGACATGTTGACCCTGGCGCTGGTGACGTACAGGACGTCCAGCTCAGGACCGCCAAAACAACAGGACGTGATCCGGTCTGTGGGGAACTTCACAGCGCGTAGCTGGGTACCTGCAAGGCGCATCCATGGCATAGTTGTAAAGTTAGGCCACACCGACTTAATTTTATGGATGACATCCGCGCGCGCATTGATTTTCGCCTGTTCTCAAAAGAAAGAAAAAAATCATGTCTTTCGAGGCTTCACGGAACTCCGGAACTGCCGACTCATAAATGCCGCAAAAGGGCGGCTTATCGATATCGTAAAACGAAGGAGAAAGCTGTGAAGGAGGATGAGACCTGAACAAGACTATCTACATCTACCTCCTGCAAATAAAAACTTGTTTGTTTGATGCTGTCACTGTGTCCTGTGCTTCAATTCGCAATACCGGCTTTGTATTTCTGTGGTTAAGCAGCTTTTTTTTTCGCCCTCTCGCATTAGTTTTGTGGTCCCCAGAGGATGTCATCCATAAAATTAAATCAGTGTGGCCTTATCAGTCATAAATAGAGGATAGAGAGTACAACACGGTGTATTCCTAGCCTCCTTCGCAGACTTGTGGGCGGCGTTAATTTTTTTCGGCGAGCGGGACGGTTTTGCAGCCGAGGGAGATTGCCGGGGAGAGAAGGTTTCGCCGGGGAGAGAAGGTTTTGTTGAGCGGCGACACCTTCTCTCCCCGGCAAACTCCCTCGGCTGCAAAACCGTCCCGCTCGCCGAAAAAAAATTAACGCCGCCCACAAGTCTGCGAAGGATGCTATACTATTGTATGTACAGACATTTTTGTTGGTATCAAATCGTTTTTTGTAACATCTTGATCAATCCTGTCAGTGTTTATATGTTTGTTTCACCTGTTCATTGATCAATTATTGGTGTTTTTTATCATGCTTTGCTTGCTTGTATTGTGTATTGTCTGGTGGCGACATGAATATAAGTGTAACTTGAGTGTGTCGCCACCACGTTTTGTCAATGTATGTTTCAATAAAAATTAAAAAAAAAAAGGATGCTAGTGTATTCCGCATCACAAGAGGTTCCAGCCCGACCGCGGGTCGGATGCGCGCGCGATCTGATGCGCGGGAGGGCTGGGACTGAGGATGATGCGGAATACACCGTGTTGTACTCTCTATATATGTCATACCAAATATAGAAAACACACATTTCAATGCGAAATGTGCCTGACATTGAGAAAATTTGTCTAGAGATGCTTTGAAAAAGACTAAGAGGGTATACCGACGGAATCAATTCATTTGTATATCATCAACATTAGAACTAAAGTGTTTCCTACACGTATTGGTTCACATGGTCATTGAATGAAAAGCACAAGCTTGTGTTGGAAGAGCAGTTGTAGTATAGTTAGAGCCAGATATCATTGCCTCATAGCTCATCTACATGATCAGCTTGCCTGCTTGCTTTACCCACCTGTGTTAGGGTCTACCTGGACCACCTGTGCACCGTAAAGCAAGGCTACCCACAGGTTCCCGTCGGTGTCAATAGTCATCCCATCGGGGATGGAGGTAGCCGGGTCAAACGTAAAAACTTTGCGACGATTTGCTACAAATGTAAATATTGAAAAAAAAGGTTAACTTTACAATTTTGAAAGAACATATACACAGAAAAGGTCACAGACTGTTAACTCCAAGCATGTCTAAATGATACGTTGCTTTATGTATTGATTGCCGGCTTGTCTTTCTAACCAGCAGATAACTTCAATAATGTGAAAATAATCTATGTTTTGCTCATATCTTAATATAAGTTCAGTATTGCTGAACATGAATCCACTGCAAGTACAGGAAGATACCAAAGATCATACAGCTTACTCGGTGTTCCAGTGGACAAGTCGTAGTCGAAGGCATCCACGCTGAACCGGAGTGAGTCGATGTAGTACATGATGGTGTTGTCGGGGGACCACGCCAGACCGTTAGAGATACTCACTCCGCCAAGTGCCTTAATGCAGAAAGAGAAGATGGTACGTAAAAGATATGTAAAAATGATAGTAGTACCTTGTAGGAAACCTACTTTACGAAGATCGTTAAGTATATTTAATGTTATATATCTATACCTGTACACAAGCACACAGAAGAACTGGACTGATCTATCTCAAGTATGTTATTAACCTCTTGTGTATAAAAAGTACAATGTATATAAGCACCCATTTGGGTAACTTGCAGGAACATGTACATGTGTGCATAATCCAGAATCAGACCCTGCTTCAAGACCAGATTAAAACCGACTTTGTCAACTGATATTGTAGTTTGGGACATAAAAGAAGGGTCAATGCCGAAGAAGTTCCGTTGAAGATGACCATATATGCATATTGTATAAACAGTTTTGTCCGTACCGTTGTGACACTTCGGTCGGTGTGAAGACAGAAGAGGGACCCAGCGCCAAACTCGAATTTTCCGAAGGCAGAATCTTTTCCCATCGTGCCTATAGTTTAAAACATGCACATGTGTTCAAAAGATAATCTCCAAGCCGATCTTTCAGTGGCTGCACTACAGTATCAGTGGGGTCGTGTGGCGCAGCGGTAGCGTGTTCGGCTCAGTATAGAGAGGTCCCGGGTTCGATCCCCACCCATGTCACCGATCTTGTGCCCTTGGGAAAGGCACTTTACACGACTTTCCTCACTTCACTCAGGTGTAATTGAGTACCTAGCTTCGGTTAGGGACGTCCCTCGGATAGGACATAAATGGAGGTCCAGTGTTTGGGGAGAGCCACACCTCGAGCACGTAAAAGAACCCACCACACCTTTCGAAAAAGAGTAGTGCGGTGTGCGATGGTCCAGATATTACTAGCTGGAAGTTGGTGATTCACTACAAATCACCCGGATGGAGGCCTGGCGAACCCCCGTCTCGTATTAGCCTGACGGGATATACATCATCCCCCTGACGGAGACCTGGCGACCCGGTCTTGTATCAGCCAACGAGAGGGTTGGATATTGATTTATTCGAAATTAATGACATTCACTCTGTCACGGCGCCCCGCATTAAGTATACTTAAGTGACGCTCTAATTTGCTCCGCGCTGTACTACAATGCACGAGTCAACATCAAATATATAATTCGCAAACACCACTAGACAAACATAGACACGGATGCAGTCTGTCAGTAGAAATATCGACCAATTACTTTATTTTAAAGACTTATTCCTCATACTTGACTTCATATTCAAGTATCCAAACAGATAGATAGATAGATAGATGAATAAATAAATAGATAGAGATAGATAGATAGGCAGATAGATATATAAATGGGGATGGATAGATAGATAAATAGGCAAATAGATAGATAGGCATATAGACGGACAGCTAGCTAGATAGTTAGCTAGCTAGATATATAGATAGGCAGATAGACGGATAGTTAGCTAGATAGCTAGATACTAGGTAGATAGACGGACAGCTAGGTAGCTAGATGAATAGACAGATAGATGGGTAGCTAGCTAGCTAGCTAGATGAATAGACAGATAGATGGGTAGCTAGCTAGCTAGCTAGATAGATAGATTGATAGATAGAGGTATAAAGAGTTTATGTATACCTGACCAAAATCTGCCGGCTGCATCACACTTGCCGTCGTTGAAGATGTTGGTAGGTTTGTCGTAGTTCACCTCCGCCAGTGTGGTCAGCTGCCCGGTCTTGAAGTCCAAGGAGGCAAACTTGGTTCCGGCGGCCACTACAGCCCCTCCTGATGCCCGGGGAATCACACAGCCGGGGCTACAGGCTGACGGCGAATAAAGCACGAATGAAACTAAAGCACTTGTCACACATTCAGAACCTTCCCCCGAACACCAACCAACTGAGCCATGGTTGGCTGAAGTTTCGGAGCAGTCTGACCAGATTTAGGCCACGCCTAGCTTACGATACAAATCGAATCAAATTTGAGTTAAATTGAGTCAAGTTTGACTGCCAACCACGCCCCGACCTACTCCTGAACACCAGCCAACCACAGCCAATCTTGCTCCCGACCTGCTCCTAACCATGGGGGGGGGGGGGGGGCGGCAGTGTTCGGAAGGTCATATTCGGCTATGTGTTACAGCGGCTTAATTGTGCTAATCAATATTCTTTTCTTTATTCAGACCGTTTGCGCTTAAATCGTTTCACACAGCATAGCACCTGCACACAGGCATTCCCCGACATCGCATTCCAAAAGGAGCAATTCGTTTCATAGTATATGACATCTCGCGTGTGTGACTACGTCCTCTAGCTATTTATAGACTGCGAAGTCAAATATGTTAACCTCTGCTATCTCATATATTCTTAAAGTCATAGTTCTGCTCTGAAATACAAGTTTTTTTACTACAACTAGTACAATTCAAACACGTCTGCGTTCGGAATTTCATTTCATTTATATCGAAACCTTTTAGCCCTGTTGGGCTAGTCTTCCAAGGCTCAGAAAAGATACATACATTTAAAATGACATAATTACATCGCTCAAAAAGGGCACAGTACATTTAAAACGGCATAATTATATGTCACAAGATCAACAATTGACTTAACAGTTATCCGTGTAATCACAAATCGTAAAATTCGGCAAAAGAAGGTAATAGCTGGCCAGTAGAGTCGGTCCGCGGGAGGGTTAGTTTCCCCCCTCCGAAGCGCGGCCAGTCAACCTCAAGGCGGCCAGACTCCCCTAGCAAATATCTCTATATATACCTATTATAGGCCGCGCAGTTAGTCTGGTAGAGACTATAATCACCGCTCGACACTCTTACCCATTTTTAGTTTGTCCTTTTGCCCAGTGACCGGGTCCCATCGGCACACGCACGGGTCCAGAAGGTCCACGTACAGCAGTGTGTTGGTTCGGTGGTCCCAGTGTGGTCCCTCCGTATGCTCACCCGGTTCGGCAATGGCTACGGTAACAGACATTCTGAAACCCGGACGGCAGCTTTTCTCTTACCCTCTGTGCTTCGAGAATAGATTTGCTTTAAAATTAAAACCAAGTTACAGACAAGTCTCATATCCGGAGGTGAAAGTCCACAACGTCACTGCGCTGATCGGGAAGTTAACGACAACCCCTGGCCAAATTGCTCCTTGCTGTCATGGGATCTTTTCTCCTTTTGTAACGGGGCGTGATTGAGTTGTCAATTATCGATCGTCACGATAAGTCTCAAAGTCTTCTGGGGGTAACTGTGATTGTCGACGGGTGAAATAAACAACGTCGTTGACTTCTGAGGCTTTTTTTTATGTCACGGTGAGCTGATAGCTGTAATTGCGTACAAAAATCATGACATGTTTTTGCCGACAGACTTTTTATAAACGGGTTGTTCATTGATTATGTGACATCATTCAGGTCCCACCCTTGTACTTGTCAACAGTGGCATTGTACGGGCACGCTTCGGCCGCCCAGGTGGCCAAACAAAGGGCTTGGGTATTTGACCGAGAGAATACATGTAGCTTTGGGTCATTGAACCATATATGGTAGCCTTGGCTGATGCTCTTGGTTTTCTGCCGCACGCCTAAAATAAATGGAGACGACCGTTTCTCGCTGACGATGAATGCGTAAGAGGTATATGGGAAGTGATCTGTATTCTTCATACACTTGGGAAACAATGGTTGTCTTTAGTCGGAGGTAAGTTTGTTTGAGCCTTTGTTCATTTATAAAATACTCAGATCGGCCTGCTACAAGGTCGCTTTTCATTGTGGTATGGAGCTGACTCCGTTACAGCTAATGCTATGTATAATAACATGTCAACATATTTCATTGAATTGCTTTAATGATAAATCGTTTCTTTTATTGTTTAAAGCTATAAATATGGTGATAACAAGTTTTATAATCACATTTTCAAACTTCGCCATTGGGTTATCAAGTTAACGACCACACGTAAGAGTGTCCGCGCAAACTAGGAAGGAAGGAATCAAAACTTAGCTTCACGATTTAGATTCTTTAACTGATCTATTGTTGTCTTTGACGCCACAATAGCAATATGTCAAGAGAACGATTTGCTATTATAATTCTAGTTATCAATTGTGACAATGCAGAAAATTGTGATAATTCTAGTCAGTTCTGAAGAACCGCCGTGACATGCTCTTTTTGTAGGCTCAACCTTTGTAACACAGCCCGGGCGTGCCCCTGGCGCCCAGTCCGGTCACCTGAAACACACGGCCAGACAGTGGCTTCTGTTGGACCTCCTCAGCAGACAGACCAACAGTCGCGGTTGTTACATACAGGATGTCGAGGTTTGGACCGCCGAAACAACAGGACGTGGTTGCGTCAGCGGGGATCTTTACAGAACGAAGATGTGTGCCTGAGATTTTGGACAAGTGATATGGCAATGTCAAAATCTCTCTTTTCTACAAACCCCTTCTGTTCATGTATGCAAACGTGGTATGTTTTACATGCCCAGATATTTACAACTGATTTTCTATAAAGCTTGGAAGATAGAACTGAAAGCACGGTGAAATATTGATGAACAAGCAACAACAAGAGCGAAAGAAAGAAAGCTGAGTCATCATAATAATGATAATTCTTTAACCTGTCTCTGGGTCCACTTGCAGCACCTGGCCTGTGCCATACATGGCTACTCACAGTTTCCCATCAGTGTCGATGCACATGCCATCAGGAACCCCGTCTGTGCTCTCGTCAAAGCTGACCACTTTACGACGGTTTGCTGCAAAGGCAGGGTGAATATAGATTGCTTATCAATACATGTACTGTATATATATATCATCAAAAAGTCGCTTAAAAGTATGTTATTCTTTAAAGAACATGGCAATGAAAATCTCCGACGTCTGGCACACCATAGAGTCTCGAGAAGATATGAACTGTACATACCCAGGGTTCCGGTGGTCAAGTCAAAGTCGAAGGCATCCACGCTGAACTGGAGTGAGTCGATGTAGTACATGGTGGAGTTATCAGATGTCCAGGCCAGGCCGTTGGAGATGTCAGCTTCATTAAATGCCTGAGAATTGCCGCAAAGGCAAAACTACGAAAACCACGCTCTCCTTTTTCAGCACTCGGTTCCAGTGCGGAAAGTGGCTTCCGCACTGGAAGTCCAGTGCTAAATGGCCGTCAGCACTGGACTTCCAGTGCTGAGGCGCTCTCAGCACTGGAAAAGCTGGCGTCAGCACTGGAACCCGAGTGCTCGGGCGACATTGAGCACTGGAAAACGAGTGCTGACGGCCATTCAGCACTGGAACTCCAGTGCTGACGAACTTTCCGCACTGGTGCCCGAGTGCTGAGAGCAGATGCGCAGATACTAACATGTTATACACTGGAATAAATCAGTTTTTGATATCGACATTACCTTCGGGGTTAAAGAATTACTAGTGCAAAGGTGGTTTGACGAGGCGTGTGGACCATTATAATCGTTTATGCTCTTACGCACTTACGGGCCAAAGGTTAAAGTTTAAGTGGACGTCATTGGACGGTGCCATGATTTGTTCGAGGTAAGTTTAATTGATACTGGAACCTACATGTGTACGTAGTACGTACTTCTGTCTTTCGGCGATTATGATCTTACTTCCATGTTGAATTACATAACATTGAAGAAAAAAAAAGATAAGAAAAGATAAAGTAGAGATAATAACGACAAAATCATTCCAAATAAGCCTTAATCTTTTATTAGTTTATAACTCAACAGGAGCTAAAATAACGTACCCACGTTTTGTTTTCCGAAAAATGCCGAACCGCATGTTGCACAAGAATGGAAAACTGGTGTTCTAGACTGTGATCCATCCATTCATTCATTCATTCATCTATCCATCCTCCAACACGTAGTATGTACATGTAGATATGACTAAGCGTTTCAAAATAACTACATGTATTTCTTTGCCAGGGGACACTAGCCTGGATACCAAACCTATTTTAGCTGCCGAGTTTCTTTCGTCCTCTCCTAAGGAGATATGCTTCATCAGCGTTTGTGAGAATGCTTTACCTAAAGCAACAAATCAGTCTTGCCTTTGTAACGGTGTGATCGGGGTGAAGGCAGTATAAGGACCCGGCTTTGCGTTCGACCTGAGTAGGGACAGGCTCGGGACCCATCGTGCCTGAAAACACATTCTCACATCACTTACAGTAGATGATCATGAGACTTGGACTGAGCATGATCATATGAAGTATACTAGTAGCTACATTTTCAAACTTTTTCCCTCTTACCAGCCCAAAAACTTCCCATCGTTGAACCGATTCTTGGGTCTGTGCTGATCCACTGGTGCAACAGTGGCCAGTTGCCTGGTCTCGAAATCCAGAAAGGCAAACCTGGTCCCAACAGCGACCACTACGCCTCCTGCTTCCCTCGGGACCACGGCACCTACCATACAGTCTGGAAGAATAATTGGTATTGCATGGATTGTACATTGAATCAGTGACAGAAATATCAACGAAATTAACAATGAAACCACTATGCTACATCCTGTGTGCGTGTGTCTATGCTCCCCTCTCCTATAAGAGTCTGTGTGATGTGTTCAGTGTGATGCAATAGTTCATATCGGGAGTGAAAGAGTGAGTAGCAGGTGTGATACAGAAACCACCATGTTCTATCCTCTAAAGAACAATGCGGCGATCCAGAAAAGGCTTCGCGCCGGAGGCGTTGCCAAAATCTCACTCCAAACTTTGGTCTGAACAGTTGGTCTAAAATGTGTGCCTGTGAGAAATATGGATTACACGTTTTCTGATCTCACCCATGTCAACTGTGTCATTCTGTCCGGTGAGTGGATTCCAGCGATGGACCTTTTTCCTGTCAATGTCCACATACAGCAGGGTCCCTGTGCGGTCGTCCCAGTGAGGCCCCTCTGGACACAGACCAGGCTTGTCTACAGCCACCGACACCGCCATACGTTATGCTAATTGCTATGTAGAGTGTGTCGAAAACTGTTGGTCTCTACTATTTGCGGCAGTTAGGACTGACCTTTGTGCAATATGAGCCAGCCAGTTCACCCACTTGATTATTTTTAAAGTGCAAAGTCCATCGCGAGAACAAGGCAAACTCTGGAATCCACATATAGCTATATAGACTGTTCGTATACTCATAAAACGTCGACGCCTATTCATAGATGATCATTAGTTCTACTTGTACGCTAGGTCACACCTTTAAACAAATGATCATTATGGAATCCGTTCATTGAACGTTTTCAGAAATTTGCTTGAGTTTAGTTAGACTGTAACAACACAATACACGTGCTACTTCATGGCTCCTATCGTAGCATTTGGGGCTGTAATAGGATGCTCAGGCCTGTTTTTATTTTTTTATTTTTTTCGCCCTGTCGCTTCATATTTTTTCTGGAAAAATCCGAGAACCAACAAATTAAATTGGTGTGGCCTTAGATTGTAACAACACAATACACGTGCTACAATGATCTGTGTCACACAATCGTGACTGGTTCATAATCAATCCTTCATATCGTAGTCAGTCAAAGATTGCACGAGAAAGTAGAGGGATAGCTGTCGATGATTTCAGGCAATAGTGACTCACCGTAGTGGGCACCATACCTTTGCAATGAGAGGGTGACGTATTTTTCAAAATTCATCATGCTCTACGCGAACAGCACCCACGGTGCAAGTGGCTATTCCTGGTGGCCATGCACTGACGTTCAAAATGTATGACGTATTAAATAAGGACAAATGCTTCGGAGGTAACTAAGGTACTTTTATTGCAGCAATAAAAATCATTCAAAAGCAATACTGACAAGTTTGTTATGGAAGCAACAAGTGGGACCAAATTTGCGTTCCACATGTGCATTTTCCTTAATAACTGATTTTGATGGCATTTGTCGTTTGCAAACATTGTAAAGACATTAATTATGATGACATCAGGGTTAACATTGGTGACTTTAAGTATGTAATTGTGGAAGATCAGAGATATATTGTTATAACACCTTTTGGGGGTGGCGCAAACATTTTCATTGTAATACCTCCGAGCATAACTCCATGCTCCGAGCATACCAGTAGACATGTAAAACCTTTACTGTCAAAAGGAGCACCAGCTGTCACTGAAGGGTCATCAATCAGTCACTGGAGGTAGGCACTTAACAGGCGTGTTTAACGAGCTATGGGATTTTAAGACAGCTAATAACATATCATGTCATCCTTGCTGTATTGTCTACCAAGCAATGTTGATATCTATTTCAATACTTTTGCCTTATTGATAAAAATAATCTTACAAAGTTAAACATTCTTAACTGTTTCAATGTGGTACAAAGACCACCTGTCATGTATCAATTTCTGCATAAAAGTCTAGTCTCTTTAACTACAAACACTGAAGGGATACTTGCTTGACTTGTCTGATTACTTTTTCCCAGAAATTCAGCAATACTTTGTGAACATTTTGATGGAGAAGCACCAGCAGTTGTTATTTTTTTCAAAAATCATTTCTGAAGAGGTCTGCCACGTTGGATTCAATCATTGTAGGCTACAATGGTTGAACTTTTGGCCAAACATTCAACTTTTGGCAAGAAATTCAACAACACCTTGTGGACATTCATATAGATTATATATAGCAGCAGCAATTGTGATCATTTTCAATCCTGTCTTACACAGGTCTATCTGCTGCCAGCACCTTGGGTTCAACCATTGTAGCACACTCCGGGGGTGCCCCTGGCTCCCAGCCCGGTCACCTGGAACAAACAGCCAGACAGAGGCTTCTGCTGGATTTCCTCAGGAGAGTACCCCGTCCTCGCACTTGTCACGTACAGGACGTCAAGGTTAGGGCCTCCGAAACAACAGGACGTGGTGCGGGGGGCTGGGAACTTGACGGAGCGAAGCTGTGTGCCTACAGTGAGATAAGAAATGACGGCTTCATTCGAAAGAAACTATGGCTCATAAGGCTGATTCACTGAGATTGAGCTGCATTAAATCAATCTCAGTATAGCTGGTACATGTATAACTGCCCTTTGGTGTAACATACCAGCTTTGCAGGTACATGGTGTGATGGCAGCTGGCTATATATATTACACCGAATGACCCATTACACCCAACTAGTTTTATCTTACATTCATTAATTTTATCTTATTTTGAGTAATGTAGCAGTGCATTTTTTTCTCAAGAACAGCCCCAAATTAGATGACTGTCAGTTAATGTATCTACATATTTCTTTTGCTGACCTGTGTTTGGGTCCACCTGTAGCACCTGTCCTGTATTAAACATGGCAACCCACAGTTTTCCATCAGCGTCAATGCACATGCCATCGGGTATGCCGTCTACTTGTTGGTCAAAGGTCACCACTTTGCGACGGTTTGCTGCAATGATGGACAAATAAACATTAGCCACAGGCTAAGTATTATAAGAAATGGGCAGCTCAATGCTGATATTGTCAATACAATGTATATAAATAAATGGACAGTTCTTTGAGAGAAAAATTTCCAATACAAAATTCATGGTCAGATTCAGTCATTCAGTCATAAAAATACAATATAATTGTCAAGAAATGTGCATGATCATTTGTAAGGTTCAATCTATGAAATTGTTCCTTCCTTGTATTACCAGTATAGTGTTGAGAAGATAGTTGAAAAATAAGAAGCAAAAGGATTTCCTTCCATATAGGGAAGGGGGTGTGTGTGCTCAGGGGCTGGTGCATCAACGACAGCTTAGAGACAGAGAACTCTCATCCTTACAAATTTCCAGACAATACTGGTAAGTTTCTTAATATACATAAATGCTTATACATATAAAATGCTTATACAACAGAGTCTTTGGTAGGTAGCAAATGAGAGGGTACATACTAGGGGTTCCGGTGGGCAAGTCAAAGTCAAAGGCATCTACACTGTACTGGAGTGAGTCGATGTAGTACATGGTGGAGTTGTCAGATGTCCAGGCCAGGCCGTTGGAGATGTCCACTTCATTAAATGCCTAATGAGAACAAAGACCAAATCATAGACAATCAAAGTAATACAACATTAACAGTTCGTGTCATATGGTTGTGTTGTAAAGAACAGAGTACGTGTAATTCCATAACCTTTCTTTCCAAGAAAAGTGTTCTTCGGAGCAAATGTTTCAATGGTGACCATGTAAAAAGAGGCCTTACCTTCGTAACGGTGCGGTCAGTGTGAAGGCAGTACAAGGATCCAACTTTACGTTCCGGTTGTGCAGGGACAGGTTCATCACCCATGGTGCCTGAGAACAGTTATTTTTACATCATTTACATCACTTACAGTCAATTCAGGTTGGCATGGACTATTGGGCATATCAAACCATTCTTATGTATCCACTCTGTTGTGAGGTTACTCTGTGTTGGATCCCTTCTAATGTATTTTTAAATCAGATAATGAACAATATTGTGGGAGGACTACACAAATTGAAATGGACCCAGCAATCCATTTGGAAGCTGCTCAGTTTGGGTCACTTTACTGAAACTTCCACACATTTTAAAAAGCGAACAAATAATTTTTTTTCTGAACATGTTTGTTTCTTTTCTTACCAGCCCAAAACCTGCCGGCAGCGTCACACTTCCCATCATTAAACCGGTTCGTGGGTCTGTGCTGATCCACCGTTGCAACAGTGGTCAGTTCTCTGGTCTCAAAATCTAGGAAGGCAAACCTTGTCCCAGCGGCCACTACGGCCCCTCCTGATTCCCTTGGGACGGCGGCACCTACCATACAGTCTGGAAGAGTAATAGAGAGAAGGTGCATCTAATCAGTGTCATCAACAATACAGTTACAATATATTAAACCAGTAATTGTGGTGAGTCAAGGCTGAGGCCTGTCCCAGTCTATTCACCATTTTATGGAATTGACAAAGGCAAACACTTGGGACCTTGAAAATAAGACGCCATGTAGAGTTTGCAGATTCAGAGACCTAAACAAAACAGCTGAACATACATTTTTGTGTGCCAATAACTAAGATACTGCTGATAAAGTACTAGTAACCCCCTCCCTCCACCATCTTTTAGAGCAACGCACCAAAGCATAGCTAGCGCTCCGCTCCTGAGGCGTCGCCAAAATCTTTGTACTCGGGCTGGAAAAATAAACAAATATAAAACCTTAACGTTACATGTAAATACACCTACCTACCCTTTCCCTCTCCAAGTTCCAACGGTCTCCCTTGTAGGTTCAAGAATGCATTCAGTTTATAGCCAACAGCCTGCCCACCCAACCCCCAGCCACGCCTACCCCATACCCTAGTAAGACACCCCACCCAGACCCCACCGGACCCCCGGAACAGGGAAGTGGACCGATCTATTCTTGTGTGGAGGGGGGGGGATGAGTGTATCACATTTACTTGTCTGTTTGTCTCCAGAATGATTCTGTGACACTGAAATCCGCGTGTGAACTGTAGTCACTCACCTACGTCATACGTGTCCCTGTGTTTAGTGACTGGGTTCCAGCGGTGGACGTGCTTCCCGTGGATGTCCACATACAGCAGGGTCCCCGTGCGGGCGTCCCAGTGGGGACCTTCCAGAAGCGTCCCGGGCTCGTCTACAGCTACCGACACCGACATGGAGCTAGGTCGTGGAGTGAGCAACGAGGTTAAAAAATGGAAGGAGTTAAATAAATAGGGATGGCCCTCCCCTTTTTGGAGTAAGCCACGAAGTGTCAATAACCTTGAGAGAACAAGTGAAATCCAGCACCTACAGGTCACGTCTGGCGAGCTCTTACAACACGCGGAACAGCAACAACCGTTGAATGGAGTATATAAAATCCGTCAAAGTTTTAGAGACTGAAAAAGGGAAGTGGGCGGTACCGCTGTTGACTACACTACTGTAGGCTACCGACCTTTGTACGGTTTGTACACTGCACTGATTGGCCCCTGCCAACACTTTAAATATTGCGGCTACGAGTCCGGCGGATGAATTCCGTGTCAAGGCCAAACATTGTTCGGGGATATCGTCAAACCTTTGATTGAAATCAAGCCAAGGTTGAAAGTATTCTTTGTATTTAAAAAGGTGGCAACGGAAAGTATGATCAATGTTTATTGGTCAATAAATGGTTTATTGGTCAAACATTACCCGTGCAGTCGCAGCCTTTCATAGCGCTGAATTGATGCAGGGTTTACAATACAATACAATACAATACAATACAGGGTTCACATAATACAGAAATCTGATATTCGTTCCGTATGCATTCATCCTTGATTGGCCTTGCTGACTGCAGCATAATCTCACCTGTACAACGGTATAAAAGAGTAACCTTTTTCTCACTGAAAACACTTCAGGCCACTAACAAGCTTAGTAGATAAGGATAGCACCAATGCTATGCAACTGCCACTCCGTACTTACAGTGACTTCGGCAGAGTATCTTGCCAGCTAGAGCAAGTCTCGGAGAGTTCGGAAAGATCAGAGTTCAAGCTCCAAAGGGTCCACTGATCAAATGACAGTCACGAGGTTGCAAAGGTCCACATAAGTTATTCGGATAAAACGCCATGCAAATTCGCATGTATGACTACCAGTAGTCTTCCCTTATAGGTTATAAGTCACCAACGATGATAACTTACCTTGGCAAGGCTTTTCACAGGTGTAATTTGTTTGTCCGCCAGGTGTAATTTGGTTGTAAGCAGTTTCGAGTCCTTACGATTTTGGAGCGATAGGCAGGGCTTCCAACAAGTGATGAAATAAGCAAGAAAGGATTCAAAACTGTTGTCAGATAGACGGACTTAAATGTCCTGCATGCAGTTTTCCTGGTTGGACAAGATTTTCGAGTCACGGGCTATCGTCCTGGGACTTTGGTAAATGGACCCACTATTGTGTGTATTTAATTGAACGCCTGAACAAATCTTTTTACCATTAAGTGAACTCAATCTTTTAGTTACGATATCTTTTCTGCTAGCGGGGTGAATAAAATGGTGCCTATGAATGATATAGGTTTGCAGGCCAGGGACGAAAATGTCCACTATTCCATCAAAAAATCATTTCATAGTAGCGAATATTTCAAATAAATGTTCTTGACGGACAATTTCACTAACCGTGGTGAAAATATTTTCGCTGCTGTATGATGCTTCGTCGTAATCAACTGTACTTTATTGAGTTTTTACGCAATCATGGCAATGAAATGCAGTTGGCTAGCATAGCTAAGGAGCACTGTGTTGAAGGGCATTTCTGACAGAGGGCGCTACTAAAGTCACATGCTTCTATCCAGCCAATCAGCGTTAATCTTTTCCTCCCGCCATTTTGCCGCTTCACTATAGACGCATACGCTAGAACAAAATAGTTACACATTCATATCGCTATACCTTGCACGAACTTGTACTATCAAATACAAAACAATTTTCTTAACTCAAAGTGAGATATTACGAGCATATAGACTTTGTAAAATGTAAATTTTATCAACAATAGTGGCAACAAAATACAGGAGATATCAATCCACGGGTATAGTGTGATTAGGCTGTACCGAAACGCAGTGTCCATCACCGTCATGGGGGAGGGCAGGTAAGACGTCCTGCAAGACATTCAACTACCTGTTCCTGTTTTACAACGTCTTGGGAAGGCAAGACACAGTCCAAGGTAGGTAAAAATGTTCTTTAAGGACCCTATTTTCTGTTTGATACCGCAACAGCATCCCGCATCGCCTTGCAATAATGCATAACCTGTTAGGAGGCGGTCTGCCGAAATACCAAAACTTCTTTTCCCAGCGCGCGCAGGCGACTCATACAGCAGGTGTCTTCGAGCTTCTTTAGGAGACAAAAACAAGTGTTTAGCACCTAAAATTAGCCTTATAACATAATTTTTAAATAGGAGGCAATCCACACGAATTAGTGAACGAAAGGCGTATGTTTGCAGTGATTGTTTGCCAAAAGAAACGGTCGAGTTTCGCATTTTTTTTGCGGCAGACATTTTCGTCACGGCAAAACAAATCGTCCCGGGATGTCATGAATAATTGATCTCCGCTGCACCGGTTGTACGTTGCCTAGCAACGCAATTCCGCAAGATTTCGCAAATTCACAACACTAGGAAATAAACATGAGGAAAATTATATACGATGAAGCAAGTATTTGTTTGCAGTTTTCGGACTAACCTGTGACAGTGGGCCCTCCTTTGCCAGTGGCCTTCCTCGGTGTGATAGTAATACTGGTATGTGTTTGGGTGGGCGGAGTTTCTTTCACATGAACTGACCTTCGGAAATTGTTATGGTAAAAAATCAGACAATTTTGGTTGAGATGTTTTGTCTCCCAATCATTTGCCACAGCTTTTGTGTAACTCCTAGGCCCAGTGTTATATGTGTATTGAAATAATAATCTTTCATCATGGATTTGGTACTGCAGGGCTCAAAATACTATTTTCTGCATAACTGCACTGGCACAGGTAACATTGAAAATTACCTGCACCAGACAAATTTTACCTGCACCACTCAGAATTTAGGCAGTTTGGATCACACTAAAAACTGTTCA
The DNA here is from genome assembly GCA_013266295.2 of Branchiostoma floridae x Branchiostoma japonicum. Lineage (NCBI taxonomy): Eukaryota > Metazoa > Chordata > Leptocardii > Amphioxiformes > Branchiostomatidae > Branchiostoma > Branchiostoma floridae x Branchiostoma japonicum. Next base: position 1,810,456 of record CM023827.1, read on the forward strand.
GAAACCATTGCCATTATTTCTTTTACACTTCTTAGGTGGTGACAGTCAATGCAGCAAATAAAAATCCAAAAAATACACCTACATGTGTATATAATTCCAGTACATGGTCCAATGCAGGTTACGTGCAGGCAGACATCAGAAATACCTGCACAGCTCCAATTTTATCTGCACTAACTGTGCAGATAGTATTTCGAGTCCTGTAGTAACTGCTTATTAAACATTACATACTGGGCAAGACTATACAACATGGTAGGAATTCTCACAGCTGCAAAGTGTTAAGAGAATGTATCAAGCAGCAGATATTTTGACTGGGAAAGTTCTTAAGTGTTGCCCAAATTTTGACAACTGAACCTTGCATATCAAGAGGTGGTTAAAAAAAGAGTAACATTTGATCAGTTCCGATAGCTGGTGTGTTACGCCAAAGGGCGGTTATACCGGCTATACAGATATAGATACAGAAGCTGGTGTGTTATGCCAAAGGGCGGTTATACCGGCTATACAGATACAGATACAGAAGCTGGTGTGTTACGCCAAAGGGCAGTTATACCGGCTATACAGATACAGATACAGATACAGATAGTTTTCTAGATACTCCAGTTAAAAATAAAAATTCAGACTTCATCTTTTCATCACCCAGTGTTTGGATCATTTTTCTTAGGGTCCATGTTGAAATTTCTGCCATGTTTCTTCACACACAGACACAGTTAGAAAATGGCTGGAAAAAGCAGGCAGCTGATCAGCCAGTCGTTTACTGAAGGGCCTTCTCTCCAGGACAGAAGGCCGGCGCGGCACAACCTGAGTGACAGCGACATGCTCAGCCTCAGCGCTGCCATGATGGACACCAGGCCGAACAACTTGGTACGGAACTTCTATGTTTTGTAGTAGTAGTATCCAGTCTTTGATTATACTATTGCAGGGGTCCCTGACGCAGGGGTGGGCAGCAGTCAGCTAGTCTTCACACCACACCTCCATGCGACTGTGTCCAGCGAGTCCACACCAGCAAGGCCGCACTCACTAACGTCCTAATGTGTTGCCATCTATATAGTATATGATTGATTTACTTTGATATGATTTATTGGGATTGTGACAACACAATACACGTGGGACACAGGCAGCTATTGCTGATGTCGTGACCCACACATAAAACATTACAGAACATGTAGCAAGACATATATTGTGTAGACCAGCACGTCGGCAGAACGTACTGCATCTGCGCGAAACCCGTAATGTATTGTGCATAGGCAGCATAGCACTTTGGCAGAACGTCTCATATAAGGTCGTATTAGAGCATATAAGGGTGACATCCCGTCTGTAGTTTTCAGATGTTGTATATAGGAAAAGATATCGTCTGCAACAGGCAAAATTTTGATGCAACGTTGACCAAACATCCAACGAAAAACGTGAAAAATCAGGGTTTTGCACAGGCGCAGTACGTTCTGCCAACGTGCTGTGTAGACCTAGGCCAAGGCCCTACAAAACAACAGACAGACGGTCACCAAAATGTCGGCTGAATAAAACACTCGGTTGTGTAAAAAAGAGTCTCGTTATTCTGTGACAGTTAGTTAGAGCATTTTCTTGCTAGCATTTCTCAACCATCGACGCTTCCTTGCAGTTTTCCATGGGAGCTGTTCCCAGACAGTCGAAGGCTGTGAACCAGCCCAGCATGAACAACGACAGGCGGATGATGGGCAGGTACACGAGCGGCCCTTCTCTAGTGGACAGCCTGTACGGACAGGCTGGAATCAGGCTGGGCGTAAGCCCACGGTCTGCATCCGCACCCTTAACTATGGTATGTTACCTTTATTTCAACTCTCACATGCCTCTTGCACAGTGCTAGTTCAGGGCTCGAAATATATACCCTGTGTAAGTAGACATCAGAAATACCTGCACAGCCCCAATTTTACCTGCACTAGGTAAAATCAGGCCGGGCGTAAGCCCACGGTCTGCATCTGCACCCTTAACTATGGTATGTTACCTTTATTTCAACTGTGTGTCTCACATGCCTCTCGTGCAGTGCCAGCTCAGGGCTCAAAATACCCTGTGTAAGTAGACATCAGAAATACCTGCACATCCCCAATTTTACCTGCACTATGCACTCAGTATTTCGAGCCCTGAATGAGTATGGAAGAATGGACCTATGCCAGAAAAAAAGTATTGCCATGTACATAAAATTGTATAGCAGGCAACAATGGAAACATGCATTTTGATGGCAATAGATGATTGTAATTTGTTTACTTTTTCTTTGGAAATTAATGGCTTTCTTGTATTGGGAAGATCTGCTGAAAGATGCAGTAACGCAATTTTCTTTTTTCCTTTGCATCTTGTAGGACAACCAACTGAACGTGGGAGCGCGAATGACAGTGGGCCCCAACAACACTCTAGCCAACAACGAGCGGTCCGCCACGACGCAGATGAAACCGTCGCACCAGGGCGCTCGTGTGAACCAACTCTCGCTACCCACAGAGCCACGAGCAAGTGCTACAGCATTGGCCGCCAGAAGGGAGGAAGCCTCATCCGTGGAATCCTTAGAGGTTAGTAGCTGATTCTGTTCTGATTGTATTTAGAATTTGAAAGTCAGTAGATTTGCCTAATGTTAAATTATGGCTAAACTGCATTTTCATTGCTAAGGTACTATTAAGTATTTAGAATTTGAGAGTCAGTAGATTTGCCTAGCTCTCATGTAAGATGATAGATAAACTGCATTTTCATTGTTTAAGGTACTATTAAGTATTAATCTGTTGAGTGTTGCAAGAATGATGTTGTATGTGTATGTGCTGCATACTAGTATCCTCAGCCGAGCAGTATCCAGTGAAACATATAGTACGGTTATAAAATGTGCGTACAGTCTCCTACCAACAGTACACACATCTCGTTGTTACACATTACCATTATATTGTTGATTTTAGCAACTGAATTCTTGGCTCCCTTGCTTATAGATCTATATTTGGTCAGTAAATGGGAAACTAGCTCCACATACACTTCTATACCCAATACCAGCTAGTGTGCATGTAGGTAGGTGCAAGTGAACATCAGAGATACCTGCACAGCTCCAATTTTACCTGCACTAACCTGCATATGCAAGTGGTATTTCAAGCCCTGTTATAGATCTATATTTGATCAGTAAATGGCAAACTTGCCCTAAAGCTGTTACCCCATTTTCTAGCAACCTTGAATCAATGATAGACACCCATGACCCTGCAGTGCAGACGTTTATTTGATTTCCATCTACCAGTTACCACTTACCCTGTGTACCCCTGGGACGTTGTAATGGCTTCGAAGGCCAATATTGCAGCTCCAAATTGAATCACATTCCCTTATCGGATTTTCCCCCGCAGCCTGATACCAGCCAGATCATTGGGCGGCTCATGCAGATACGGGTGAGTGTGTAGTGCTTTTATGTCTGGCTCCTAGATATAAGCATTTCAAATGGTATGCTTAGTTAATGGTGTAGTTTCAAATGGTATAGTTTCGAATGGTATAGTTTCAAATGGTATAGTTTCAAATGGTATAGTTTCAAATGGTATAGTTTCAAATGGTATAGTTTCAAATGGTATAGTTTCAAATGGTATAGTTTCAAATGGTATAGTTTCAAATGGTATAGTTTCAAATGGTATAGTTTCAAATGGTATAGTTTCAAATGGTATAGTTTCAAATGGTATAGTTTCAAATGGTATAGTTTCAAATGGTATAGTTTCAAATGGTATAGTTTCAAATGGTATAGTTTCTAGTGTACCATTTCAAATGGTATAGTTTCTAGTGTATGTCTGGCAGCTAGATATAAGCATAGTTCCACCATTTTAAACTGTATAGTTTCTAGTGTATGTCTGGCTCCTAGACATAAGCATTATTAGTTCTACCATTTCAAACAGTATATAGTTTCTAGTGTATTTGTGGAAGTTTGTAGCCATAATGATGCAAAAGTGTCAGCATACAATATACATGTAAAGCTTACGTCTGTAGTCATGTCCAGTTGTCACAGATTGTGATGGAACTTAAGTAAATCTGTGGGTTTCTATATAGTGTGGAACTATGTCTTTTAGAAAGAGAGAATGTTTTCCTGTATAATGCTGTCTTAATTACTGACACAATAATGCACAGACAGTGAGGATGATTAACTTGATAACTTGTTGTACGTGCCAGATTTTTTATCTCAGTCCAAATTTGAAGTAACTGGTTTTAATTGCTTGATGTTTGTTTCTGATTTGAAGGATTACCTGAAGCAGGCGAAAGGCATGCTGAGTCAAATAGAGAACTCTGCAGGCACGGTAGGCAGTTCTGTTTGTTTTTGTTTTACCAGTACCTCCATGGTATCTGCTTATTAAGTCAACTATTACATTACATGCACTGAAATCCATGTTTGGGGTTTACCGTTTATACTGTTTTGTGTGATTCTTAGTAATAGTGATATGGTAATGTAAGAATATTCAAAATTATGAATGTCAGTACTATAATCTATATATGTTTTCTTTTTCATAAGAAAGCTTGTGTGTTGAAAATTGTGTGTTGAAGTAAAAATCCACATGAAAATGCAAATATAAATCACGATGTGCAGCTCGCCCACTGTTGAAAACATACAGCAGAATTATCTGTTTTTATCAGTATCCAATATTGGCCTGTATGCAGATTTTGCATGGGGTTGCATCAAGTCAAAATCTATATTCAAACGTATGTCACTTTTGAAAGTGCCTATTTTTATTTGTTGTCGTTTCTAGAGCTCGAATCGTGAACAAAGAGACAAACTCCAGGAGCTGGTTGGACAGTTAGAGGAGCAGGAGAAGGGATATCTTGGTCTTCTGCAGAGAATACTGGTACCTTCTGACTTATCCTCTATTTATACTGTAAAATACAAAGGGTTCTATTAAGGGCAAACAGGCTAGTTCAAACTTTCCCTTATGTGGGAGGTAGGGGACTATTTGAAAGTCGTATAATAAGAGTGTATATATAGATATAGGGACATTGTTCAGATTTAATGCAGTGTTCGAAATACCCACTAGCACACTAGCAATTGCTACCTGATTTTCTTGTGCGCTAGTTGCTCCCTGACTCAGGTAGCGCACCACGCAACCTGAAAATATGTACCGCTGAACTCAAAGGTGCACACTGTGCTACCTGGTTCAAAAAAGTATTTCGAACACTGTAATGGATAAATACACTTTTATCCTCCCACAGCCATAATGTTTTATGACAGGGCAATCCAGTTGCTAATGCCATGTTTAGACTACACTTTGTAAATGTACTTTGTAAAATGTCCTAAGCATATCTTCCAATGGTAAATATGTGTCCCTGGCAAGGACTTTCAGTGTTCTTTATAATGGGGCCGTATGTTGCTTTCTTATGATTATAAAGTATATACGTCGGTGAAGGTTAGACATCCAGGTGATAAGATACGCCAAAAACAGTTACTCAAGCAACTGGATATGATTTTGGAAACGGTCAGACGTTTCAGGTAGCATCCACTACCTTAAATTGTCTTGACTTTTGTTTCCTTTTGGCCTTTCACAAAAATTGTCTTTACTTTTTTGCATATCAATCAATGGTTTGTGCTTATAAACCAGCAATTCTCCTGCAGTCCTTTAGTGTCACTGACGAAAGGTAGTGGATGCTACCTGAAACGTCTGACCGTTTCCAAAATCATATCCAGTTGCTTGAGTAACTGTTTTTGGCGTATAAAGAGTATATAATTACATGTATCTGACTTCATATCGTTGGAATTTTCTCTGTCTTTTTTTATCTATTACACATGCATGATTTATTAGTGAGTACCCTATCATAACGTTAACTTTGCAAGCGCTGCCTTTTCTTTCCTGTCAGATGACTTGGAAAGAACTGTCGTTGCCAAAACATTAGATCATAAAAAATTTGACCTCTGCCCCACTTTCCTATATAGACCACAATAATGGCTCTACTTGGCTCAAGTTACATTTTATGTCACTCCCACTTTAAGCCTGCATTTGGAGGTGAGGACTTGCAAATTTGATTCGGCAACATTCGTGAAAAATCATCCATTATAATGTAATCTCTGTGTATTGATAAAACAATGAATAGATTAGTAGTTTGTGCTCTGTTCCCCAATAGTCGGTAGACGTGACTTTCATGTGCCAGCTATACATGATTTTTCACCGTAGTTTTATGTTCATTGTGTTCACAGTCACTTCTGTACTGTGAACTTATTACCGTTATCAAATCATTTGTCTTTCACCCACCTCCTTGCACTTACCACCACCACCGTGAAGATTAAGTTCTGTGAAATTTTGCTACCATGAAGACAAAGTAAACTACAATTTTAGTATGACTACTGTAATTCACTCTGGCTTCACAGCAGCAAAATTTCACGGTCTGAGGACTCTGAAAATGGACATATTCATGGTGGTGAGAGAGGGGGAGGGAAGCAAGAAACAAATGATTTGATAATGGTAATAATAAGTTCACGGTACAGAAGTGACCATGAAATCCGTGAACATAAAAGTACAGTGGAAAATCAGGAATTACAGTATGCTGATGCACTATGTACATTACATCTCTGGTTGGAGTACAGTGAACTTATCATTACCGTTATCAAATCATTTGTCTTTAACCCCCCTTCCTGCACTTGCCACCACTGTAAAGATGAAGTTCCGTGAACATGTCCATATTCCTTAGACAGTGAAATTTTGCTACTGTGAAGACAAAGTGAATTACAGTATGTAGTATGACTATTGCTGATGCACTAGAAAGGACTACTGACACTGCAGACTAGCCATACTCTTTCTGAGTGGCTGTCAACAGACATGTACATGACTATTGCTGATGTACTACGTATGTTATCTCTCAGGCCGGGGACAGAGAGGGCGAGGCCGCGGGTCAGGCAGATGACGACACGTCCGTCAACGGTTCCGTCGCCTACAGCATGTCACTTGACCTTGGGGACGCTCGATCAGACATCTCCGAAGTCACCAGTGTAAGTTGCCCCCAATTTTCAAGTGGCATTTGCGTCAGAAGTAGCAAATAGGAAAAGGAAGACCATGACAGTACTACAGGCAAATGTGGTGGATATGAGCACCAAGAATCGCTGACTTTCTCATTCAAATGGCTGTAGTGTTCCTTTCACAAGGATGCACCTTTAAGTCACCTTTCTGCACAGTTTCTACATACTATTTCACCATTGATGCTTCTTGGATTTAAAGAAGAGGATGGGAGTACACAGGATATAGGCTAAAGAGAATGCGCAAGAAAGCTTTAAATAACTGGCAGCGTGCGAAATACTAGGTTGCCCAGTTGCACCGTGCAACCATATTTTGCTTGGTGCAACCTATTTCTACACCCAGGTAGCCCAGTGCACTACCTAAATTTTTTGGTAAGGATGCCCATTGGGAACTGTTTATTGAGAAGTTCCCATGGAAGAGCTTATCACTTCAGGTAAGGGGGAACAACTCTGTGTCAGAAATGTATAAATACACATTGCATTCTAACAAAGTTAATCATAATGTAGAAGAGTTTAAATTTGGGCAACCTGGAATTTTGATGGGCAACCTAGCTTTCAACCTAGGTTGCCACTGGGCAACCAGGCTCAAAAAAGTATTTCGTACACTGACTGGATAGATAAAACTGTCAGATGTTTTAAGTAACATCCACTACTTTTCGTCAGTGACTGACAGGATCTGTAGTTGAACAGATATTTATCGAAAAACTATGAATTTATACGTAAATGAGGGGAAGACAGAAGAGAATATTGTTGTGTCGCTCATACCAACAAACCAAAGTTTTGACCTATGTTTAATGTTGTGAACTGTTCCTGATGCTTTTCTTTGGTTATAATAGAAGTCTGCCTATCGTGGACATGGACACCTTTGATTAGAGCCAGGAGTTGTTTCTTACTGTTGGCTGTTCATGTCTGTGTAGGCTTCCTCTGAGATGGCCGTGGAGACTTTGTATACTATCATGTTTGAAGAGTTAGTTTTTTGTTGTTCAAGTGTATCATTCATGGTTTCATGCTATAGCAGGCTTGCCTGTAGGAAAATGTGCCAATTGTGAAGTCTTCCTACTTCTGAACTATATCTGAGCACCGTTGATTGTTGTTGCCTTTTTAGTCCACTCTTCTCTTTGCTCATATTCTCACATGGGCCATTCTTTCATCAATTTTCCTTCTTCGACCTGCCCACCCCCATGGAATATGGATCAACTCTTCTTATGATTGAACCCACCCACCACCCACGCTCCGAAATCACGTACCTGCACCCTCGTCTGGGAGGCCGTTCTCTCTGGTTGCCATGTTAGCTACGTATGTTGGGCCCTCCCTGGCGTACGGTAGAGAGCGTCCGCGTTTGGAGACGTACGGTACACCGTGTTGAGTCGCTGCTGCTTTGTCGTTCCCTGCAGGAGGCCACCTTCACCGCCCGAAACCGCCCTCGGATCGAGGACCACCTGGGCTTCCATTCCTCGTCTGAGATGGAGCAGGACTCCAACGGTAACGTCGGGAGCTGGGATAACGACGGCAGACCCATGAGTCCTGGCCCCGGCGCTAGGAGGGACTACGCTGCTATGCTGCTGGCGTGGGGAATGCCAGCCGAGGAACCAGAGAGGGCGGTCAGTCCTGAGCCTGGAGCACGCCGCCCCCCGCGCCTCGCGTGGGCCACCCCGGATCCCGAGGAACTTAACAATCAGCAGGTACTAACAACGAGTTCCGACAACCTGCTTCATAACGTTAGCGTTGTGTGGTGGTTTGGACAACTGGCGAAGGGTCTGCTCTCTGTGGGTTGTGTTTTACTCGATGCACTACTGTTTGTTGTCACTCTGGAGCACATGGTTGGTTGGACCTTTCTCTTGTTACTCTTCACAACTGTTGGGATTGTCCGCCGCACAGAGTGAAGAAATATCCTGGAGTGGTTCTCTAAACATTGTCCTCTTTATTGCACTGGTGATGGTTGCTCCTGATCACAGTTCTCATCTTGAGTATTTCTCATCTGCAAACTACATGTGCAATGTACTTACTTACATATTGTGATTATGTTTGTAAAAGAAGTAACATTTTGCCAAGGTTTGACTGAATACAAGTGTTGTACTTGTAGTTATGTTACATGAAATCTAATGTGGAAAATTAATGAAGAATTTGTAAACTGTATTTTCTTTAAACAAAACAATGTAACAATGTTGAAATTAGACTGATGGTCTAAAATAATATGGATCTTTAGTAGCTTTATTTGAGTCAAACTCACAGTCAATTGTATTTTGATGACACAAATGTAATATTCAAACAAAAACATCACTTGAAAACTTATGATTATGTGTAAATTGAAAAGTGATAATATAAAGTAGAATGGATTCAAGCTAACCGACATCTATCACACTGCAGTCATCCCTCAATAAGACATCTGGAGCTGCATAGAACTTTAGAACTTTTATTCACCCTGTCACAAACGTGATAATAGTTTAGCTTGCATCCTCAAAATCTTATTGTACCATGTTCAGGATGCAGCCAGAGCTGTAATGAGTCAAATTCTAGGTCAATTGTATTTAATGTAATTTTCAAACCAGAACATTCACTTGAAAACTTTGTATCAACGTTAATAACTTAATAATAGTTAAGATTGCTTACAAACTTAAAATCCTGTTGTTCCCATGTGCAGGATGCAGCCAGAGCAGCGGAGACGACCGAGAAGGCCTCGGGTCCTGACGAAGTGGACCTGGAGGGTCTGAGGCAGCAGAAGGAGCTGCTGAGGAAGATGCTGGAGCAGCAGGAACAGCTGAGACAGCTGCAGGACAGGCAGAGGATGCTGGTCCAGCTGCAGGAGGAGGTGCAGGACACCCTGCAGAGGAGTCAGGCAGCTGCAGGTCAGACACACATCTCATTTGCATGAAGTTGATTTGCATAAATGGGAAGATTACAGTCATGCTCCAATAACCAAAGTTCCTCTGTTTGTTTCGCATAATCGGTAAACCATTTTTAGGCGTAACATGCCGGTTTTGTGCAGTAAGTACAAGCTGCGTAAGACCGGACTGTAAGGTTTGATCTACTGACACCAGGAAGAACCCCTACTCTTTTCGATAACTGGGTTGGGATCTTTAACGGGCTGGAGGTGTGGGTCTCCTCAGACACAGGACCTCCTGCTTTACGTCCCATCCAAGAGGACGTCCCTATCTGAAGCTAGGTTCTCGTTTTTACCTGAGCCTGAGAGGAAATAGGTGTAAAGTGCCTTTCCTCAGGACAAAACAATGGGGCCTGCCATGGATTCGAACCCCGAACCTTCAGATTCTCAGTCAAAAACCCTAACCACAAGACTACTTTTCTGTGTACTGACAGGTGATGAAGGTGCACAGGGAGGTCTGATCCCAGAAGAGGTGGCCGACCGGCTGAAGGACAAGCTGCAGGTGCTCCAAGGCAAGCAGGAGCACATGGCAGACCTCATGCAGCAGCTGCACTCCCTGCAGCACCTCAGACAGATGCATGGTAAGTCAGGGCTGGGAATCCCACCTGCATATGCAGGTTAGTGCAGGTAAAACTGGAGCTGTGCAGGTATTTCTGATGTCTACCTGCACCTAACTTGCACTGGTCCATGTCCTGGGTTTATAAATTATATATATACATGTAGGTGTATGTGGATTTTTATGGAACCAGGGCTTGCAATGCCAACTGCATATGCAGGTTAGTGCAGGTAAAATTGGAGCTGTGCAGAAATTTCTGATGTCTACCTGCACCTAACCTGCACTGGTCCATGTACTGGGTATATGCAGGTTAGTGCAGGTAAAATTGGAGCTGTGCAGGTATTTCAGATGTCTACCTGCACCTAACTTGCACTGGTCCATGTCCTGGGTTTATAAATTATATATATACATGTAGGTGTATGTGGATTTTTACGGAACCAGGGCTTGCAATGCAAACTGCATATGCAGGTTAGTGCAGGTAAAATTGGAGCTGTGCAGGTATTTCTGATGTCTACCTGCACCATCCCTGTATTGGGTACATAAGTGTCTGGATTTTTGTCTTCTGTACTGTTTGTTACCACCTTCAAAATAAAGAATTCAAACATGTACAGTTTCTAGCTTGATCCATACTCGCATAAAATGTACTTTTAGTATAAAGAGAAATTACATGCACTAGTGCAGATATGCAGAAAAAAGTATTTCAAGAGTAGGAGTGTTCTATTGTCTCGTCTCGTTTGTTATGATTTCTGCTTCCTGTATTGATGATTGTATCCAACTAAAGGTAATGGTAAATGTTTTCCATTGAAACATCAGAGTTAGACCCCACATCGAGCTCTGTGACATCTAACAACCGCCAGAATGAGTCCATCGAGGAGGCGATGAAGCGTCGGGAATCCGGCCAGCAGGAACCGGTGGCCAGGGTCACAGTCACCGAGCCTCGCCAGGATACAGAAAACAAGCTGAGGTACATCATGTCAGGTTTTATCAAAACATCTGTGAATTTTAAGGCATACGTTTCTTCTTAACGATAATGAACATCACTATCTAAATTTAGTATCGTGCCGAATATTTCTCATTATGCTTGGTATGCATGGCTATGGCAGCATTGTTTTGGGTGGCTGAGCTATGGGTTTGTGTACCTGTCCTGACTAGGTTGACAGCAGCTGGGTGTGGAGAAAATTGACAGGCAGAATGACAGGAAGTCAAAAGGTCAGACTCAGGAAATGGGGTGAACGTTAAGGCCTCAGAATCAGGTTGGCATCCAGTGGCCGAGAGGCTGGCCATTCAGAAAGCCAAGGATTGTGTACTGTGGTTTGTAGAAATGACAATGTATAGCAAGAACAACACTATTCTGGATACCAGTAGGAAAAAAGAAAACAAGAATGACCTAAGATTACCTGGTGGAGAACAGTGGCAAAAAGAGCTGGGAATTTCAGACACATATTGGACAGTATCAAAAGAGCAACCCAAGATAGAAGGAATTGGAGAGCTTTTGTTGTTGCCCTACATGCCGGGACTGTAGTTTGTAGGATCATTGGTTAACTTTGTTTGTAGAATGACTGGTGAACTTTGTTTTGTTTCTTGCTTCACAGGAAACTCCAGGACGTGCGTGAACGCCTGAATCAGCTGCGGGAGCTGGTGAGGTCCTACCAGGCCAGTGGCTTCGACGACGAAACCATCACCATCTCCACAACCACCAGCCAACAGAGAGATTCAGACTACATGGAGAAGTAAGGCCCTTTTTATGTGTACCTTCGCAGGTTGTTTTGACATGTTGTTTTTGCTCTGTTTCCTCTTCTTACATTCCAAACAAATAAGGTCAATGACCTGGACCAGGCGACACCCTGTGGTGTTGGATCACATTATGTTGCAAGTTGCAGGACAGAGTTGGAGGGGCTGGTCACCATATATATGAATGTGTTTGAGTCAAAATTAACCGAGCAGTAGTTTTGTTGGGCTGGACCATGTGAAGGATCAACGACGAGAATTACCTTTTCTTTAACCTTCTTTCTGCTGAGGTAGCAAGTCTGTATTAAGTTACATGGTTGCGTGAAGGTTAATTTTAAGGAGTAACCTTATCAGATAGGAAAGGAGAGGTACAATTATCTTTTATTTACCCATTAATTTAAAGGCGATCTTTTTTTGTTTTCTCATGAAAGGTGATCTTCATCACCTGTTTTGCCTCCCCCTTCATTGTAACATATGGTAAATTTTAACAAACAACTAAACAAATTACTGTGTTTGCCATAGTGGAGTGGAACAAGATGATGATGACGACGAAGAAGAAGATGATGATGATGATGATGATGACGACGATGATGATGATGATAGTGATGATGAAGAAGATGATAAAGAAGAGGAGGAGGAGGAAGGAGACATGGATGGTGCTAGGGGCCAGGAGGACAACGTCAGTCTTTCTAGCTCCACACTCGCCACCATGGCAGAGGACCCAGTCATCAAGGAAAAAGTCAGGTCAGTGTGCTAGCATGTCAATTGGTAAAGAAATGGTTAGTGTTGAAAAGTGTCACATTACTACATGTAGTGTGTAATTTCCAACACAAGAAGTTGGTCAGTGTGCTAGTTGCTAGTTGGTCAGTGTGCTAGCATGTCACTTCGTGAAGAAAATGCATGGTTAGTGTTGAAAAGTGTCACATTACTAGTGTGTATAATGTTGCAGATTTGGTTGGAAGAGATCTTGAAGTCATTGTCCTGTTATTGTTCAAACTTAAAAAGCGGCCAGCAGGCCATTTTGAGTATTTCATGAAAAAGCAAAGACTGAAACGAACAAATGTACCGGTGCAATGGCCAAGTGGGAAGAGTGTTCGCCTTATATTCGGTAGGTCGTGAGTTCGATCCCGGGCTGAGTCATACCAATGACTTCAAAAATGGTGCATACTGCTTTCTCTGCTTAGCACTGGAAAAGAGTATGGGAGTAAACACACACCACTACCAGTTGACTAGCCCCCTGCTGTAGTGATTGTACAACTGTGTGTCCCAAGGGCTATAGAAACAGAGATGGGTGCCGCTCTATGCACAACAGGTGCGGGAAGGAACTTAAACAAATACTTCTATCCATACAAACTTCAGGAAGTTGCAGGAAGCCAAGGAGAAGCTGCGACGTCTGCAGGACCTGGTGTCCGTGATGCAGACGAGCTCCATGCAGGGGATCACCCTTCCCAAGGAGCTGGCAGACCTGCTGGGGGAGACAGAGGAAGAAGAGGAGACAGCGGAACCACCACCTCGACAGGCCAGGGCGCCATCTCTGCCTGACTCAACGGCCAGCAGTCAGCCTGGGCAGAGGTAACACAGTTTCTGTTTTCAGTTTTAATGCCTTCACAGAAGGAAAACATACTGTTTTCACCCTGTTTCTGTTAACACATAAGGTCAATGACCTGGACTAGATAGCTACCTTCATGGTAACATCTGCTGTAGCAGACACCTGTGGTGTTGGGTTACATTATATAGCAAGTGACAGGACAGAGTTGGAGGGGCTGCATGGTCACCATACATATGAATGTGTTTGAGTAAGAATAAACAGAGCAGTAATTTGTTAGGCTAGACCATGTGAAGGAGAAAATTATGCATTTGCTTGGAAGATTTTATATTTCATAATGTTGGGCATTGGAACTGTTCCAGCATGGATGACCAGGTGAGGAGAATGCAGGAGGAAGAGCTGGCCAGCCTGCTACAGGAGAAGGAGAGGCTCATGGCCATCCAACAGGAGCTGCTCAGGCTACAGGACGCCAAACTCACCATGGCCACCGCTCACCAGCAGGTAAGGGTACATGTTCGAAATGCTTTTTATTTCATTAAATTAAATTGCAGGTCTTTTGTTTCATTAAATTTTACATGTCTGTCGTCATCATCAGTTGACCGTATTGGTCGGGGTTACAGCCTCTTATGGGGTGACAGATCCTTTCGTTCGCTGATACAATGTCAATGGGGGTGCGCCAGGCCTCTGTCTAGGTGAATTACCATGTAAATCACCATTTGGCTGATACAAAACGGGTTCGCTAGGCTTCTGTCTGGGTGATTTGAAGTGAATCACCAACTCCAGACAGTAAAATTTGGACATACATGTCTGTACTTGTAAGTCAAGTTGGGTAAACTGGCTATGGGTTCTAGATATTTTAAGTAATACTGTTAGTATTGAGAAATGTAACATGTTCATGGAAAATGGTACGTTCTAAGACACATCTATTACAGTAAAAACGAAGAACTAAGTGCCAGGGATTTTAAGAACTAGTTTGAAACAGTGACCATTAATTTAGAATGTTTTAAGGAGCACAATAGTTACAGCAGTGTTAATTTTTGGTCAGTAATTACTGAGAGTCTGTATGGTTTTGATGTTTATAGGAGGCAAGGGCAGACTCAGCCCCCAGTAGTGCACGTGCCTACAGAAGCACTGGTACTGCAGATGCTGCACAGTCTCAGCCTCGGCCAGTCTATCAAGGTGCAAGCGCAAGTCAGAGACAGCTTCCTCCAAGTAAGTCATCAAGATATATCTTGAAGTGGCAAGTCGGCAGAACGTACTGCGCCTGCGCACAACCCTGATTTTTCACTTTTTTCGTTGGATGTTTGGTCAACGTTGCATCAAAATTTTGCCTGTTGCAGACGATATCTTTCCCTATACAACATCTGAGAACTACAGACAGGCTGTCAACCTTATAATTATATGCTCTAATACAACCTTATATGAGACGTTCTGCCAAAGTGCTAGGCCCAATGCATTACAGGTTTCGCGCAGGTGCAGTACGTTCTGCCGACGTGCTTCTTGAAGTCTGTTAAAAAGTTATAGAGCTAATGAAGAGAAATACATATTTAAAATAAGAGTCTATTTAAGGAAACGCTGCTTTTTGTAAATGTTACAGTGGAATAGTGGTCCTTTTTTGTTAGGAAAAGTCTTCACGATGTATCTTGAAGTCTGTTGCAAAGTTATACAGCTAATGAGAAAAAGTACATACCCAAAATAAGTCTTTTTAACGAAATGCTGCTTTTTGCAACAATGAAATCAGCTGAGAGTTCAACAAGAGGGCAAAGCTACAAACTCAACGTCCCACAAGCTAGAAAGAAGGCCAGAGAAAGAAGGCCAGAGTGTTATAACTCTTTACCACAAACAGTGGTTGATGCTAGGACTATAAACGAATTCAAGAACAGACTGGATAAGCACTGGACCAATTTGAAGTACATCACCGATACTAGCTAGAGTGGTGATCGAGAACTTACAAGCCTATCCTCCCAAAGATAGTATGAGGTAACAGTTGCAAAATTGTAATGAAAAGATTTAAGCGTTGGAACTTTGTGTTGATTTTGTTCGCCAGGACAAAGGCCCACCGACCGCGACACGTGGGAGGAGCTACGGCAACAGATGATGCTACGGGAGGAGATCCGACGGAAGCGCACGGAACTGGAGGATCTTGTACGTACCGAAAGACAAGCACGACTAGTCAGGGTAACTGCACATATTGTAGACATGTCCACTGTCTTGTGCTGCATCACTTGTGTCTCTTAATGTTCGATGTGTAGCTTACAGTGGTTTCAAAGTGCTCCTCTGAAACGTTGATGAAGGTTAGACATGAGATACACAAGTAAACAGTACTCAAGCAACTGGATAGAGTTTGAAAACTGTCAGTGTCAGGCATTTCAAGTAGCATCCACTACTTTTTCTCAGTGAGGAAAAGTAGTGGATGCTACTTAGAACGTCTGATCAGTTTTCAAACACTATCCAGTTGCCTGAGTAACTGTTTCCTTTTATGCGCCTTTGAAAATTTAGAGAAAAACAGCAGCAAGACAGTGCCAGCGTTTTCTTTCTAATCACTGCTGGAATGAAGCAAGAAATTGCACAATGAATTTGGTCGATTTTTTTACGTTCTGGATATACATGTAATTTGGTTATCTGTGGTTAAAGTGTTAATCATAAACTTCTTTTTTTTCCAGACATCAGCAGCGGAGAAAGGAGACTTCTCAGTCATCAGTGAGACATCGGGGTTCCCAGGGTAAGTTTAGAACTTGAACAGGGGTCGAAATACCCCTCTGTGTGCAACTTGGTGCAAGTAAATTTGGTGTCGTGCAACTACTTTTTTGCCGGTATGCACCGCGGTGCAAGTTTGCTTTATCCGCTGTTACTACCAGGTACCTGTAGAAATACCCAATAAAGAAGTGGAAAGGGAACAAAACCAGAATCCATGAAGTTTTTATTTAAGTTACTACGTGTACTTTTGGTTGTGTTCGTTTTATTTTTGGGGGGTGCAACTATTTTTCTTCTGGTGCAAGTATTTTTTTTTTTCATCTGCACCAGTGCAAGTTGGCCCCAAAATCTATTTGGACCCCTGACTTGTATGATATTGACATTTACTGCCATTTCTTAGCACGTTTTCATCATCTTTCCATACTTGAAGCATTTGAAATAGCAAAACAAACGTGAGGAGTCCCTTTATTTTTGGTACCGGCTAGAACCAGCCTACAATAAAACCAGCCTACAATACGAAACAAGCATCCATGTTCCTCCCTCAGGTACAGCGTGATGAGTGGTGGAGACGTTACCATGGCAACCTGGGGCGGGTCCACCCAGCGCAGTAGCGACTCTGTACAGGACCAGGGCATGGACTTCAACTCTATGGACGAAGGTGAGTCAATTAATATGTAACGTTAAAGCAGCATCATTTAATATTTTGGTGTCCAAATTTGAAATGTTCTTGATACTGATAGAAAAAAAATCTTAATGTGATTGGCATTTACAACCACTTTTCAACACATTGATGGCAATATCTCACAGTTCTGACATTCATGGTTGGCATAAAAACAGTCCACACGAGGCCACCATCACAAAATACAAGATTTGACAAGTTTCCAGATTTGAAACACGCTCATACCGCGTAATATCTTAAAGTTTGGACTTTCACCTCCTGAATGGCACTATATGACTTTCTGTATTGTCCTCCCCCCAGGTTATCCCAGTGATGGTATAGTCCAGGCAGAAGAGGAAGAGGAGGAAGATGGCAGCCAGGCCACCTACACCATAGAGAGGGGACCTAGTGGGAACTATCTACGCCTGTATCCAAGGGCAGAGCAGGATTTAGGTAAAACTGACAATTAACTTTAACTTTAGTCAGTAGACAAAATGTTTCCATTGATTTCATTGTTTGTCATGATTTTTTAAAAAGAAGTTGATGTTGGATTTTGATTTTTGTCTTTTGTCATTATTTCAGGGAGGGTCTATGATCCACCATCTGGGGGTCGGGGATACAGCTCAAGTAGAGACTCCTGGAGAAATAGGCAAGAGGTATGCATAGACTTCAAGTTGTTAAAAATCTTGTAGTGGTAAAGAATCCTAAAAGATTATTGGTTCCAGGGCAAAATGTAATCACTTGTTTTTTTCTAATGTCTACCTACTCTACTCTTACAAAAAATCCATTCATACCTCTTTGAGTTATCTGTATCTGTATAGCCAGTATAACCGCCCTTCGGCATAACACACCAGCTTCTGTATCTGTATCTGTATAGCCAGTATAACCTCCCTTCAGCATAACACACCAGCTTCTGTATCTGTATCTGTATAGCCAGTATAACCTCCCTTCAGCATAACACACCAGCTTCTGTATCTCTATCTGTATAGCCAGTATAACTGCCCTTTGCCGTAACACACCAGCTTCGCAAAGTATTTCGAGCCCTGCAGAGGTATTGACCATGCTTGTGTATTTGTGTTTTAGAACTACCGCTCAGCTGAGGAGCTGATGCAGGAGGATGTGTCAGGGTGGGTTGTGAAGGAGTGCCGCCGGCTGCAGGACCTGTGTGGACAGCTGCAGCAGCAGATGGGATCCACTACCAACCTGTGTCAGGCACTGCTGGCTGACCAACAGGTCAGGGTTTCACAAACTACAAAACACTTAGAGCTGAGGAGATGGTCTGTGTAGGCCCTGGAAACAGTCTGGTCAGGGTTTCATAGATAACAAACTGTGTCAGGCACTGCTCGCTGACCAACAGGTCAGATATTTCACAAACTACAAAACACTCAGAGCCGAGGAGCTTGCCTGTGTCTGGCATCCAGGCTAGGGGAAAACATATGCCTGCTCCCAGTAACTGAGGGTGTCTGTGCCAAAATTTCTTTGGGGAATGTTAGCCCTGGAGCAGAGGAGCTGACCTGCGTGGTCCTTGGCAACAGTCTCATCCAAACTACACTAATACAGCCTAACAATCAAAGAAATGCAATTAATTTCGTGTTGGTTATATTATACTGTAGGAGGGAAAAGGTGGTGTTCTAAACTTGCAGTTGAAACAAGTCATACAAGGAAGGCATATTTGTGGTGTCATTAATTTGTAGTGGAGAGGTCACAGCGAAAATAAAGCCACCGCGAAAGTTTCTCCATTTCCAGTATAAAATGCTGTAAGATAACATTTTGACATTGCTGTATTCTGTTTTCCATAGTTGCTGAACAGGCTTGTATCCAGCAGCCTGAACGGTTCCAGCGGGTACGGCAGCGGGAGCGCGTCCCCCCAGACGCCGCGTACGGACCTGCTGGCCTACTTCAGCGGTCAGCTGCACCAGAAGCAGCAGCTGCTGGCCCAGCTCCTGCAGTGCTACAACCAGCTGTCCCAGCAGCAGCACGACCTGGTCGTCATGCAGCAGACCTGGGAGGGCGCGCACACCATCCAGGACCCCAAC
This sequence comes from Branchiostoma floridae x Branchiostoma japonicum, assembly GCA_013266295.2. Taxonomy (NCBI): domain Eukaryota; kingdom Metazoa; phylum Chordata; class Leptocardii; order Amphioxiformes; family Branchiostomatidae; genus Branchiostoma; species Branchiostoma floridae x Branchiostoma japonicum. The sequence goes on from CM023827.1 coordinate 1,829,516, forward strand.
CACCCCGCCGTCACCTCACCCACACCGACCTCCGCACCGTTCCGTCCCGAAAGCAACCCCTTCTCTCACCCGCAGCTCAGCCCGTTTGCAGCGTCCTACCCCGGTCACCCACGTGGGTCGTTTACCTTCAGTCCCAGCTTCCCTCCCAGCTTCCCCAACCCGGACAACACCCAGTCCTACAGACTCCCCACGCCCGGGAGTGGGTACAGGGGACTCCAGCCCACCAGCGAGGGAACGCAGCAGACGGACATCACCATTCCACCGGACATGATGAGGAGACAACCGGACGTCCCTGCCAGGCCCACACAAGGCACTGCTGCCTCGAAAGGGGCTGTACGAACCTCCAGTGGGATGGGCAGAACAACACAGGCTGCAGCACCAAAATCAGTACCTAAATTAGACTTCACCCAACTAAAGAAGTCCAAAGAAAGGTAAGCTCTGTGTTCCTTTATTTCTTATAAAGTTGATTGTGAATTGGAATAAGGAGTATGGTAGTGTCATGAGTTAGTCTTTCCTTACAAACTTGTCTTCGCTTTTCAGTTCAAGAATGCAAGGTACCCCTGACCACAAGACAAGGAAGTCCAAAAAGAGAGGTATGTTTTATGACGTTAGGTAGGTTTATTGTATATCGATGCTGTAAGAGGTTGCAGTCCTTAGGACGGGACGTTAAGCTATGATCCACTGTTCACTGTACTTGTCGAAAAGAGCTAGGGGCATTTCCCCGGTGCAATGAACCTGTAAATACTGTACATAGCATCTGTCTTCTCTGTCACGACCAGTAAAAGAGTAGCTCTTCTGTGAGCTAAAACTGGATAGATATCTTTTTTTATTTTTTTGTACGTTCTCCTTCAATGGCGAGATTCATGCTTATGTATGTGTTTTTATTTATTTTTATTTATTTATTTATTCGGCTGAAGACACAGCCAAGGTTGCCCAACTAGCACGGGGCTATTATTAAGGGCTAACCTTGAGGCCAGTCACTGTAGAATTTGCTCCATCGCACACCGGGGCATGCCCCTACTCTTTTTCGAAAGGTGTGGTGGGTTCTTTTACGTGCTTGAGGTGTGGCTCTCCCCAAACACGGGACCAACATTTTACGTCCTATCCGAGGGACGTCCCTAACCGAAGCTAGGTACTCATTTACACCTGAGTGAAGTGAGGAAAGTCGTGTAAAGTGCCTTTCCCAAGGGCACAAGATCGGTGACATGGGTGGGGATCGAACCCGGGACCTCTTGGCCCTGAGCCGAACGCGCTACCGCTGCGCCACACGACTCCACTTATGTGTTTTGTTCCCCACTAGGCCACAGAGGCACCATGTATGAAGCAGAAGGGGACCAGTTGTCCCAGAGCTTCCCCCACGTCACAGCTGGTATCAGCGGGACAGGGTTCCAGGACACCACCAGTATCTCCAGCAAGCTGTCCAGCGTCACAGGCAGCGAGAGACCAGATGCAGATGTGCTGTAAGTACAGCCCTCCAGACTGCTCCCATTTTAGAAGCATATGCTCCCCAAAATTAAGTTTTGCGCCTGGAAATTTTGCATTGGAGCACCCAGTGCAACTTGCATGTACTATAATGTATTGTGGTCCACGTAAATATTTTGGGTTGGGGGTTAGTCTAGAGCCCTAAAGTGGCTACTGCAGTTTTCAAAAATTGTACAAATACATTCCCTTTAGAATTGATTTTGAGGTAGCCTTCGACTGTGTGGTCTTTGGACGGAACAGGAAAGGCCTTTATTTCTAAGGGGACTTTTTACTGGACAAACAATGTGTGTGAAAGGTTGAACTGTTATTAAAGAAATAAGGCATAAGACAGTAAACCTGAACTGGAAGGATGTAGAGAGACTGGCCGTGACCGAACTTGCTGGAACACTCTGACTGCCTCGTGTCAGAGGGCACGGGAGCCCCAAAGTCTAAGTAAGTCTAAATATGCTTGGAATGACTGGCTATGTCAATACAGTATCTTACTGTTGTTCCATGTCTATAGGTCCTCCCATGCTGCCAGTGAGGTGTCGTTATTTGAGGCTCTGCGGGACACGATCTACTCAGAAGTAGCCACGCTGATCTCTCAGAATGAGTCTCGGCCACATTTCCTCATCGAGTTGTTCCGGGAGCTACAGATGCTCACCTCAGACTACCTGCGTCAGAGGGCTCTGTATGCCTTACAGGTGGGTATCGAGGTTTGTGCTTGCATTTTCTTGGACATTCAGTGCTGAATCATGAATATCTGGGTTAAACTCTCACTCATAGACTATTCAAACTCTGGTAGTAGGCATACTTCCATCTCGAAAAATGATGGTAGCACTCAGACTAGCTCTAGGTGTTGTGACCATGTACAGCGTCTAACGTGGCTTCAAACTCTACTACTGGACAAATATGGCGATTACTTCTGGACCTTTCAAGGGTTATCCATCACTCTTCTTCAGCTTCACTAAAATGAAAGAACTAGTCAACACTTACATATGAGGAACTGGAAAAAACGTTTGAACATGACAAAGACTTGTGAGTGTCACTGATATGTAAATCAAGTTAAGGGTAGATTCTGTGTTAGACTTTCAGAAAGTATTACAAGCTCAGTACCTTTAATGCCTTCTCCTTAAATTTGTCTTTTTGAGCTTTTGGGTTGCAAATGTAAACGATTACCTTCATGATATTGTGCCTCATGAAGAAACCAATATTTAATCATTCTTTTAAAGGACACATTTCTGATGTTTTGTTTTTGTTTTTTTCAAATTTTTTTTTATTAAATATTACATATAAAATTATACAAAGAAAAACCTTGTGGCAAGCCCCCCTTAAGCAAATATAATAATACATACTTAAGGTGTAACAGGTTACAAAGAAAGTTCGAATATGATGTATGCTCTGAAATGTTTTCACAAGCAGTTGAAAATGTCTGTCTCCTGGAAAATTTCTCTAACAGCTTTTACTGACTACAGAACAAGCTGTCAAAGCTACGAAAGACTTAAGATGTGTGTGTGTTTGCTCCAGGACCTGGTGACGCGGTACCTGACAGAAGACAGCATCAAGCAGCACAGACCCCCCATCAGCATGCCTGTCAACCTCAGGGCCTGGCTAGGGGGAAACTCTGAACAGACGCCCAGGTAGTCTTCTACTCCTTTGCATACAGCGCTCGAAATCCCACCTGCATATGCAGGTTAGTGCAGGCAAAATTGGAGCTGTGCAGGTATTTCTGATGTCTTACCTGCACCTAACATGCACTGGTCCATGTACTGGGTTTATACAGGTTAGTGCAGGTAAAATTGGAGCTGTGCAGGTATTTCTGATGTCTACCTGCACCTAATAAAAACCTGCACTGGTCCATGTACTGGGTTTATATATACATGTAGGTGTATGTGGGTTTTTATTTTGCTGCATTATCTTATAACACCTATGAAGTACAAAAGAAATAATGGCAATGGTTTCTGAACAAATTCAGTGTGATCCATACCTCCTGAATTCTAAGTGGTGCAGGTTAAATTTGTCTGGTGCAAGTAATTCATAATGTTACCTGCACCAGTGCAGGTATATCAGGGGTCGAAATACCCCTCTGTGTGCAACTTGGTGCAAGTAAATTTGGTGTCGTGCAACTAATTTTTTGCCGGTATGCACCGCAGTGCAAGTTTGCTTTATCCACTGTTACTAGTACCTGTAGAAATACCCAATAAAGAAATGGAAAGGGAACAAAACCAGAATCCATGAAGTTTTAATTAAAGTTACTACATGTACATGTACTTTTGGTTGTGTTTGTTTTATTTTGGGGGGGTGCAACTATTTTTATTCTGGTGCAAGTATTTTTTTTTTCATCTGCACCAGTGCAAGTTGGCCCCAAAATCTATTTCGACCCCTGTATATACCTTCCATATATATGCAGTAAAAAGGATTTTGAGCCCTGCATTTTAGATCGGTATTCGTAACTCAGGATAGTAACAGCAATATATGCATGTATACAGAGTGTTGTATACTTCTATCCCCAGTGACAGTATGGTAACCTCAGACAATGAGGGTGGGGAGGATCTGTTGGTGTGTCAAAAACATTTTATAGAAGCTGTGTTAACTCAATGTTGTAAATGCAAGATGCACATGTACACACAGTTATTTGAATATGCTGATCGTGTACTTCTATCCCCAGCGACAGTATGGTAACATCAGACAATGAGGGTGGGGAGGAGGGCCGCACCATGACCGGGCAGTACGACTACATGGAGGACGCCGGCTCAGCCAGCTCCATGTCCACCCCTCAGTCCGAGGGCGGCTTCGACCCCTTTGCCAACGACGACCTCGGCAACACCGTCATCCACCTTGACCGTGCCATGCACCGGATGCGGGAGTACGAGCGGTTGAAGGCGGAAGCGGAGGGAGGGGACGACGCGTCGCCGCACAGTTCGGAACCCGGCCAGACCAACACCACCTCAGCCACCAGCACCGCTACCAGTAACTCCTCGGCGCAGGATGTGGGCTCAGAGAGCTCCATATCTGATGGACCGGTCAGTTAGAGTCTTCTACTTGTCTGTTTATTTGTTAATTGTTTATTCAAATATACAAGGTCATTAGATGATAATAACAACAGTAGAAAAACATGCAGGGGAAACCAGAAACCTACGTGGTTTTTCGTGGGCCTCCCCCAGAAGTTAAATAACTTAACCCGTGATCCACTAATCAATGTACTTGTCAAAAAGAGCCAGGGGAATTTCCCCAGTACAATGAACCTGTAGATACTGTACATATATGGTGTCTGTTTTTTCTGTCCCTACCAGTGGAAAAGTAGCTCTCCATTGAGCTAAAAAAAAACTGGATCAAGATCACTTCCACTTTCTTAACAGGTGCTTGAGGCGTGTATCTTTGTTTATAGTTGAGTGGATTCATTCCTCAAGCTAACCGACATCTAGCACACTGCAGTCGTCCCTCAGTAATACACCTGCCCGTATAGTTCCCATTTAGAACTTTTATTCAGCCTTTAGCTTTGTTTATTTGTATCATATGTTTTCCTCAGTATCCCCGTGTGGACACGCAGCAGCTGGACCAGGAGATAAAGGCCATCATGACGGAGGTGATCCCCCACCTGAAGGAGCACATGGAAGAGGTGTGCTCACCCCAGCTGCTGGCCTACATCCGCAGGCTGGTCATGTCTCTCACACGACACAGGGACGACAGCAAGGTATGGAGAAGGCTCCAAAAATCCAAAGCGCTTCCCGAAAGTCCAATTTCTTCTCTAGAATTTGTACAAGTATCTGCCTAGCTGGTAATGTAAAAGTCTTAAACTCCCCTGGACCAGATGTTTGTCACCATGGTAACTGGTGCTGTAGCAGACACCCTGTGGTGTTGGGTTACATTATGTTGCAAGTTGCAGGACAGAGTTGAGGGGCTGGTCACCATATATATGAATGTGTTTGAGCCAGAATAAACAGAGCAGTAGTTTGTTGGGCTAGACCATGTGAAGATGAATATTATGTATTTGCTTTGCAAATGTTACCTTTCTAGTTTTTTTTTAGAAAGATAACAGTATGATGATTTTCTCTTTCAGGAATTTAGCAGGTTCTTCCACAAACAGCTGGGCACCATCCTACAGGACTCCCTGCAGAAGTTTGTGGGAAGGAAGTAAGTCGTCCTCCTCTCACTTAAGGTTTACAGATCCTGTTATTGTTACACTGGTCTGGTACAGATACAGGCAGACAGTCACTTTAGGTATAACACACCAGCTTTGTAGAGTAAGTACAAGCTGTGCAAGACCAGACTGTCAGATTTGAACTGCAAACAGGGAAGGATCCCTACTTTTTTTGATATTGGTGCTGTAGGATCTTTAACGTGCTTGAGGTGTGGCTCTCCTCAAACAGGCCTAATGTCCCATTCAAGAGGACATCCTTAACCAAACCTAGGTACTCATTTTCACCTGAGTTGAGTGAGGAAATAGGTGTAAAATGCCTTTCCAAAGCACACAACACTGGGGCCTGCCAGAGATTCGAACCCAGAACCTTCAGATTCTGAGTCAACAACCCAAACCACAAGACCACCTGGCCAACCCTCTTCTGCAATGGTCTTTAGTTCCCTATACACTCTCAGCTCCCTGCACATGCTGATCCATGTATCTATGATGTACATGTATTTCCTATCCAGAATGCGAGACTGTGGGGAGGACTAAGTCTTGTTGGTAGACATCTCAGAGATCCTCTTCAATGAGCTGGCCGCCTTAATTCCTGGCGTACTCTCTTCTGCAATGATCTTTAGTTCGAACCCTATACACTCTCAGCTCCCTGCACATGCTGATCCATGTATCTATGATGTATTTCCTGCCCAGGATGCGAGACTGTGGGGAGGACTTGTTGGTGGACATCTCAGAGATCCTCTTCAACGAGCTGGCCTTCTTCAGGCTGATGCAGGACTTGGACAGCTCCCCCTCCAAGAACTGGCTGCAGCCTACACAGGTGAGCTAGCTGAAGGGTCTTAAGGCATCTGATACATAGGATTTGTGATGATAATGCAAGAATGGTAAAAAGAAAGATTCAGGATAGATATTGGTGTAAAGGAATCCTTTGGTCCTTTGAAGGATTCCTCTATCTTTACACTACTTCTACTTTTATTCAAGACAAGACAGAGATGCAGATTTTGAAGTTGTTGTCCTTTTAAATTACAGACTCAGATGAGTACACTGTATATCAAACTTGTATATGTACGAGACACATGCATGCAAATCATGGAAAGCTAACAAATGTGAAACTACTGACTGTATTCATTTAGCCTGGCAAAAGTCATAAATACTTGTCTGTTTTGGAACGCACTGTCAGACACATGAAAATGATGTGGCCACTATAGGCAGAGATTGGGCCATGTGCAGTCCCAAATAGTGGCGGTCGTGGTCACGTTGGACAAGTGGTCTGCTTAAGCAAGTCCCTTAATGCTTACATCCATGGGGAAAAAATCGTGACCGAGAAAAAGCAGTTGTTATGACCAGATGCCCGGCTTATAGAAGTGGTCACTTGGGCAAGTTTGACTGTACTTTCATGCTATATTAAGGCCACACCAATTTAATTTGTTGCTTCTCGGATTCGACTCTTCATTTTTTTCTGATTTGCAAAAAAAAAAAAAAAAATTTCTGGTTCTGAATCAACTAAAAAATGCTCATATTTTGCCTCCAACAGTTGAAGAAAGTCATTTTCTTCCTAATTGTTACAGTTGTTACATCTACCAATGCAGTGGTTTGATTAAAAGTTCAAAATTCATTGTTTAAATTTTAACCCAGTCTTTTGTGTTGACTTCATGGCACTTATATTATTATTCTTAGCATTTGGGGCTATAATAGGATGGCCAGGTCTGTTTTTATTTTTTATTTTTTTTCGCCCTGTCGCTTCATATTTTTTCTGAAAAAATCCGAGAAGCAACAAATAAAATTGGTGTGGCCTAAGAATGCTCTTTGATTTGATTCTTGAGTTTCGAGATCTGTTCATGCTAAGGTCACATTTCCAAACCGGGGCCCAGCTGGGCTGTTTGCATGAACGAAAAATATTTCGTATCAACAATATACACAAATAGTACTCAATCAGACATGATTAGTTTTTTAAACTTTTTCGTGTTTGTTGTCTTTTATATCATACTTTTTGTTCCTGGAAACTGCCCAGCTTGGAATTGTGACCTTATCAGTATGTTTGTTTGTTTGTTTATATGTCTGTTTGTTTGTTTGTTTAGTCTGGTGAGGAAGACCAGACGACGGGTATTTATGTTTGTTTGTTTGTTTGTTTGTTTGTTCAGTCTGGTGAGGAAGACCAGACGACCGGTAGCGAGGCTGCAGCAGGAGGGGAGGGCGAGGCCAAGTCTGACAGCAGCAGCTCCACGGAGACCGGAGACGAGGACGGGGACACTACGCCCAAGGGCACGGCCAGTCACACCACAGGCACGCAGGCCGGCTGGCACAGGGACAAGGTACAAGGATTCATTACTTTTTGTACAACATCAATTACAATGTTTTAATTAAATCCATACATCTGAATACATTCTTGAGAACTTCATACGTTTCAGACACCATTCGGCGTCTTTCATCCGGTGTCTTTCATCCAGTGTCTTTCTTTTCAGATGTCTGGAACGTCTGATGAAATTCTCAAGAATGTATCCAGATGTATGGATATAATTAAAACATTAATATAATTCCTGGATGTCTTACCTTCAGAAACGTAACATTAATAACAGTATTATACAAGGCGTTTTGAACTCTGATTATCAATTCAGAATTTTTTAAAATAAATTGTTATGTGTATAGTTTATTTTTTCTTATGTTTGTATGGCTACTTTCTATGTGTAATATACACGAAATAAATTCAATTCACCAGAATTTTGTCTTTTTATCTGTAACCAGGCCAGCAGTGGAGTGAACACCCAAGGAACAGGGCAGGGAAACAGGTGAGAAGAAATTTCATACTTTTTCTTGCAACCCATTGATTTCCTATTACTCTGCTTGTATCACAAGAGAATTGTCTGTATGATTTGAGCTCATGATTGTTATCCTTCTTGCTTTTCCAGAATGTATCCTGATGTTCCTCCAGTTAAGTTCAACCTGTCAGTGAGTGAATTACAACCTCTCACCAGGTCAGTAGTGGTGTAATGTCTCTGAGATAGTTTTTCTCTTTTTGGAGGTGAAGCCAGCAAAGAACAGGGTGAAGGCATTAGGCCATGTTGATTTGATTATATGGATGACATCCTCTGGGTACCCCAAAACTGATGCGAGCGTGCGAATAAAAAAAAGTTTGGCAAAAAAAAAAAGTTGCATTCATTATGAAATCTACGTGGTCATGAAGGTTGAACAAATGGCTAAACACACAGATTATAGTATGGCGAATAATAGACTCTTCATTTTCATTTCTTCACATTTTCTTCTTCCTTTGGAATTGATTTTAGTATGCTACGATATTAGTATAGTTTTCCAATATTTTTTTTTCTATTTACGGCATATATTTGCTCATTTTGCAGCTGCTTTGTACGATTTCCAGTATGGTCGAAAACTTTTTTTTTTTTAAACGAACGAAAATTGATGCGCGCGCGGATGTCATCCATATGATCAAATCAACATGGCCTTACTTGTACAAAATGTGATCACTGTTTGAGTTGGTGTTGGATAGCATATTTGCCTTTGTTGAGGATGCCTTTTTTACCAAAATTGTGTCTCTTTGCTTCCAGTCAAAAATATGTTGCCAAGGAGTGGTTCACTCTGTTGAACTAAAGTGTTCTTGTGTTAGCTTCCCTGTTGATCAAGATGAACATTTTCGGTGTTAACCTTCTCCCTGCTGCCTAACCCCATGTGCCGAATGGCTACCTTAGCAGGCTGAAGGTTAAAGTTCATCATCATCTTCATTCTGCGTGCCTTTTTCTGCATCTACAGTCGTGGAACCGTCCTGCAGCTGCATTCAGTCTTTCTTCATCTTCTTCCACTGTGTCTTCTGTCTCGCGAGCTCCCTTAGCTCTCGGGGTTTCTTTTTAAGGTTACTTGTTGTTGTTTTTTTCAGCTATGGCAGTGGGGAGGAAGATGAGGAACAGGAGACGGAACAGTTTGAGCAGGTGACAGACATTCCAACAGGTGTGCAAGCGGAGAGAGACGTTTCCGACGCCAACACCACGCCCTCCACAACCCAGCCAGGTTCACCACAGAAAACCGGCTCTCCGACCAAACCGGATCAGCCCGGTTCTCCTGTGAGACAGCAACAGGGGGAGGAGCCTGTAACAACAGCTGATAAGGAAACCCCGTCCACACCTAAATCTGCTGCAGTCAACGCAGATGGCACGGCAGAAAACGGCCAGGTTGCAGTGCCTGAGCAAGGTTTGTATGTCAGGATAGAGACTCCAGTGTGGTAGAATCAGTGATTCTACTGGTAGAGATCCTGATCGGAGTCTCTGTCAACAGAAACTCCAATCAGGATGCTCTTAATGTGTTAGCGTGGTTCCCCACAAGTACTAAATCCTAAATTTCAAGTCAATCCTGTGGTCTAAAGTGACATGAATCAAAGTTGGAAAGTTCTGTCTTTTAAGCGAATATCTTAAAAAGCGAATTATCTTAAAAACTCCAATCGGGGTCGCTGCTGGTAGAATCGCCCACCAGCAGAGATCCTGATCAGAGTTTCTGTTGACAGAGACTCCGATTGGGATCTCTACCTGTAGAATCAGCCCTCACATATGTCATAATATATTGTAGATCTTTCATAGAGACCAGGAGAATTCTTTTAATGGTTTGTGTGTAAAGGTTATGAAGAAATATTAAGCCTTCATTTTCAATCATTTCAACTGAAAAAAAAAAACGACAGTCGGCTATAGCTGACAAGTTGTCCATTGCATATCATACATTAGTGTCCCTTGTGGCCTTTTAGAAAAAGAGTATACATTGATTGTCACAGACAAGTAAGGTTTGTGATGTTTCACTGTTAGGTCAGGACAAGGGTGAAGACAAAGAGGAGCCCATTGCAGAAAACGGGGTGCCTGAGCAAAGTGAGGAGGCACCTGCAGAAGTGGGCCAGGGCGACCAAGTCGGAGAGGTGTCCCCAAGAAGCCTGACAGCTCTGTCTAAGGTAAAGGGTCAATGACAGCAATGGTAGGGGGTCAATAATAACAGCAAAAGTAGTCTCTCGATAGCCAACACACCTTTCATAACGCAGGACTTTGAAGCCTTTCTTTTAACATTGAAAATTACCTTCACCAGACAAATTTTACCTGCACCACTCAGAATTTAGGAAGTATGGATCATACTAAATCTATTCAGAAACCATTGCCATTATTTCTTTTATACTTCATAGGAAGCTGGTCACCATACATATAATATGAATGTGTTTGAGTAAGAATAAACAGAGCAGTAGTTTGTTAGGCTAGACCATGTGAAGGTAAACATTATACATTTGCAAATTTCTAGTTTATTTAATTTATTTTTTAATTTAAAGATTCTGGATGTTGAAAAACAGCCATGTATTTTATAGGAGGTGTTAGATCAGCAGCAGGCAGAGGAAGACAAAGAGAACGTCCTGGTCTCTGAGATGATAGCTGACGGTGCTATGAACCCCCAGCTGGCAGGCGACCCCAACAAACTACCAGAGGTGGAGTCCTCTGCATAGTCATAGACGTTTGGTGGTTTGTAGAAATCCGTCCATGTAGTGCGTGTGTCTGTGTGAATTCTGAGGGTAGGGTGTGCGTATGCACTTTGGGAAAGTTGTGACTGGTCTTCCATCTAAGCCAATCATAGATTTCAACTAAATGGAAGGAAGTACCTTCCCTGCTTATGTCCATATACTGTCTCCTTATACATACACTGTAATGTAAGTGTTGACTAGTTCTGCCAGTTCATGCTAGTGACACTAAAGAAGAGTGGTAGATATCACTCAAAACATCCTACAAGAATAATCTCTGTATTTTATCCAGTAGCAGAGTTTGAAATATCTATGAATGTCTCCGGTGAAAAGTACTGGAAAAGAATTCTTTTGCAAAATCCTCCACCCCCCATCCTCTGGATTCACTAGACACATGCAGTACTAAATTGAGTTTAAAAGTTTTCACTCACAGATGTACAGGTGTACTGTAGACTCGTGCATCTGTATATGCACATAGAAAAGAGGTATGTAATGTTACTCATTGAAAATTTGAATTTATCAAGGAATTTACACTTCAATGTAAATGTAGAATATATTGTAATGATGTAGAAAGAATATAAAACAATGAAATTGTAGTTGATCTAAATGCCTCTACTCTGAACGAAGAGTTGTTAGTTTCAGAGCTCTGATGAAATGTACTAAAACAAGTTGTACATATTATTATTCTACTACTGTATCTTCTACTGCATATGCTGCTTCTTTTGTGGCAAATTCTCCTGCTTGCAAGTCTGAAGACGTTTTCATTCCATATCACTTTAGGCCACACCAATTTAATTTGTTGCTTCTCGGATTCGCCTCTTCATTTTTTTCTGATTTGCAAAAAAAAAAGAAAAATATTATGGTTCTGAATCAACTAAAAAATGCTCATATTTTGCCTCCAACAGTTGAAGAAAGCCATTTTCTTATTAATTGTTACAGTTGTTACATCTACCAACGCAGTGGTTTGATTAAAAGTTCAAAATTCATTGTTTTAATTTTAACCCAGTCTTTTGTGTTGACTTCATGGCACCTATTCTAGCATTTGGGCCTATAATAGGATAGCCAGGCCTGTTTTTATTTTTATTTTTTTTTCGCCCTGTCGCTTCATATTTTTTCTGAAAAAATCCGAGAAGCAACAAATTAAATTGGTGTGGCCTTATCAGAGAAAGTCTGTGTGTTGAGTTTGACTCCTCAGTACCTGTTCTTCCTACTGACATATGCTGTTAACTGATACAAACTTACAGGGTGTACTAACTCACCATAGGGAGAAAGTTCACTTATCAACAGTGTATGTACTATTAGCTGCTTTGCCGTTGTGAGACTACATGATATGAACACCCAAAAGTGGAATCTTTCAGGCTTTGCCCTGTACATTGTTTTCATGGCTTAGCTTTCCAGCTGTCATTCCAATATAAGTTGTTGAAGGTTGAAATTGTGCTGTAATCGTAAACAGTCCACTTTGTATGAAGAGTCTTGTCCTAGATGATACTCTCTTTTCTTACGTAGTACTTACTGAATTACACAAGGTGTTTGAAGGAAAGGCTGGAGAGATAGAGAAGCAAAATGATACCACCGGTTAGGCCACACTAAGTAATATTTATGGATGACGTCCTCTGGAGACCCTAAATCTAATGCGAGAGCGCGGGAAAAAAACAAGAAGGGCCGAAAAAACAAGATGCCTAGATTTGAAATATTATAAGGGACGACAAATGTTAGGACACAAATTGAATGAGAGAACACAGTGTAACAACCAACAAGTCTTTTATTTGTCATGAAAATAGCAATAAATTAGTGGAACAGCAGTTGTCGTCCTGTTCTGTTTCTTTCCTTTCAAGTTTCATCCCATCTTCCCTTTATCTTGCGATTTGCAGCACTTTCGTGACTCTTTGGTCATAGTTACAGGAAGCGGAATTTCTTGTGTTTTTTTTCTGGGAACAGGCCAAAATCAATGCGCGCGCGGACGTCATCCATAAACATTACTTGGTGTGGCCTTATAATATTAACAATGTCTGATAATCCCAATCTGCACGGGTATTAGTCATTATCCTTTTAGATGAAAATTATGATGTCAAAGTAGCCTTCTTAATTTGTTTGCTCTCAGTTCATATGTAGACATTTTCTGACCCATACATTCGAGATTCTGGTTCTGCAACAAGTTGTCAAGAAAAGTGCAAAGGATGATCTAGTCTAACTTGTAGTTGTTATATTTCAGCTCCGACATTTGCTTTGTATCTTCAGATCGCAGCCTAAAAGGTGTTGCAAACAATCTGTGACAATTGACATTCTTAGTACAAGCTGTGAACGAATGTTAGTATGTCTTCAAAATGTAAGATTCCCAAGTATTTTTGTATGGACTAGTTGTAATTTTGAGTGATGTTGATTTCTTTTTTTACGTAATGTTTTTTTTTTCATTTACTGATCTAAATGCGTATGTAGAATTGTACAGTTTAGAAGAGGTTGATACAAACTAAGACTGTATGTTTAATACTATGTTATAACAATTGTGTGAAGTTTTGCAAATGATGAATCCAGTGGGCATGTTTGTTTGTGTTACAGAATGGAGCAGCTAGTTTGGTTTGTGATTTTCAGTGGGGTTTGCAAATAAATGAATTTTCACCTCATTTCCTCCAGAGTGTTTTGTGTACAACTGTTACACTTCTTGTTTTTTTACATCAAATGTTGAGAGACGTGTGCAAAACCACTACTGGTCACTGCATGTAAGAAACTGTTTAGAATTGTGTGAATCATTTTCAATAAACGGTATGATTCGTACAAATTCTACAAGCCAATATATTATGGCCTGTCTATAGTCATCCCTCTTTCCCATTCAAGTAAATATGCAGAAAAACACATCACACAAAAATCCAACTGTTATTGTTGAGAAACTTTATTTTTCGTCACATATTGCTACATACCGTAAATTCCCGTAGTACAACTGAATAAATCAAGCAACTGGATAAATTCTCTTAAGAGTCAGGCGTTTCAGATAGCTTCTACCAGTTAGTCTTTAAACAGTTAGTACTACAATCTCAGCTTTATAGTGAACATTTACATTACCCACATTTAAAATAAACTACATTGTACAGGCTTTGCATGATGTGACCAAACTACTGACACAAACTACTTAACTTAAAGACACTAAATGTCACAAACTTAAGTCTCCACATACATTGCTACTTGTATAACTTCGCAATATTCCTAGACAAAGTCTTTTTCTGCTGAATAAGACACCTGGTAAGTGACTTATAATGTACTATACCTCTGTGACATATCATTATCCAGTACTTAATAAAGAATGTTAGCTGAGAAAAGTATTTAATATACAGATTCCTTATCCTGACATGATTCTTGTCTTCACAGAGAATCTTTAAAGAAACTAAGTCATCAAGCAGTACATGAGCTTTCAATATCAGGGATATAAAATTTATCTTTACATGTACATTGCATATACCAATGGTTTCATGATCATACAAGACAATGCTATGGAGTTAGCTGGTGACAAACAGAATGGCACTTGGACTGTTACTTTTAACAAGACTTAGTACGGAATGAGGCGCATTGTATCACTTGCAGCTGATATTGTTGTCTTTCAAGGTATTTTGGCATAGTTAACCTTTTCCCTCCCAAATCATACTATAAATGGTAATTTGTGAGTTGAGCCAAGAACCTGCTTTAAGAGAAAATCTTTTTTTTTTTAATTCGACATTATTTCTTGACTTCCTAAAGACTATGTTGCTAAACATAAGTAAAATGCAGTTGTCTCCCAGTCCCTGACATAGAATGATGATACTAGTATACAATCCAGATCCTTTGGTTTATCTTTATCAATTTCATACAATACATCATCATAGCAACAGTGAAGCACAGTCCACAAAAATAAGCTGGATACATTTTTCACTTATATTTATGCAATTTTGGTTGAACTTATCAAAGTTGCACGTACATTTACATGTATGTCTTGTATAACGTAACATGAAATTAGACTAAGTCTTATATTCTTTTGGAGAATTCCTGTACGGAATAAATGTGTAACAGGTCCTAGTAGTCTAAACTGTTATTTCTAATACAACAAATAGGACTTACCCAAATTTTTGACTGTACAACTCCAGCCGCCTTTGTCAAGGAATGAGCAAAAGCGGTGGATTGCTTGACAAAGATTAGAGTTGTATAGTCGAAAATTTGGGTAAGTCCAATTACAGTTCAAACTTGCTTCATAGCGCACATCGGCAGAACGTACTACGCCTGCGCAAAACCCTGATTTTTCACGTTTTTCGTGGGATGTTTGGTCAACGTTGCATCAAAATTTTGCCTGTTGCAAACGATATCTTTTCCTATACAACATCTGAAAACTACAGACAGGATGTCACCCTTATATACGCGAATTCAACCTTATATGAGACGTTCTGCCGAAGTACTATGCACAATACATTACGGGTTTCGCGCAGGCGCAGTACGTTCTGCCGACGTGCTGACAAAGATTAGAGTTGTATAGTCGAAAATTTGGGTCCAATTACAGTTCAAACTTGCTTCATAGTGACTTCTACCAACTAGCAGAGTATACATGTAGCAGCTATGTTGTTAGTTCGACCATGTAACTGTGTGTGAGCGCTCGGAGCTCCTGTAGGGCGTAGTCTTCAGGCATGGGCAGTTTGGTGATGTGGGGAGCTAACTGGTAGGACGGCACGACGCATTCTCCATCCAACGTGGGAGGCTTGTTCTGAAACAACAGCAGGGAAGATTTGGCTTATCTATTCAGAGAGTACATTCTGTGTATTCACTATAGTATGAGACTGAAAGACTTATTGGAGACGCCGGGTTGCGTGGCATGCAAGATACCTTTTTTTTTTACATACAAAGCGACCTTTTTTTAAAGTTTACAGCAGCCCATCTCACAGCTTCTGAAATAAACTGTGTCCCACCACAGCCAGCATATGAGCAATGCCTTTACAGTTGGCCTGGCTTACGGCTTGTCTTTTAAACTAAACAGCCGGTGTTGACAGCAACCTGAAATATTGATGGGCAATCTAGCTTTTGGCTGAGAAAAAAAGTACATGTATTTCAAACCTTGTACAGTGACAGTTTTTCGTTCTTCATACAACAGTCCCAAGGCCCCAAGTACCAGTCACCCTGGGTGGAACCACCCTAGAAGTTGTCGGCAGTTACAAACATCTAGGTGTCACCTTAACAAACACACTCTCCTGGTCCAAGCATATTGACATGATTTCCACCAAGTCAAGACGCTCTGCTGGCCTACTGTGTGCACTAAGAAAGAAGGTGCCAAGGGACATCCTACTCAAGTTGTACAAAACCATTACAAGACCTGGCCTTGAGTACGCCGACATCGTCTGGGCGGGGCTCACCAAGAGTGACGAGCGGAAACTGGAGTCAGTGCAATACCAAACTGCCAGACTGATCAGTGGACAACACGGACTCCCTTATCCCTCCTTCCAAACCTTGTACACTCAACTGTCCCTTCCATCACTCCAGTTCAGACGGAGACTCCACACAGCCACCACCTTGTACAAGCTCCTTAACGGCCACTGTCCGCCGCATCTCCACACTCTGGTACCCAGAACCCGTGCATCTGCTACCGAGTCACGCTACCCTCTCAGGAACAGCAACCACCTGTCTGTTGAACTTACAAAAACCACCAGAGGCCAGAGAACATTTTTCCATCGAGCAACGTTACTCTGGAACACTCTCTCTACTGAAACTCGTACTGCCACCAATATCGCCTCCTTTAAAAGGAAGCTACGGGAGTACCTTGGTGACCCCTACAAGCCTTAGATTGTGTGACCCTGACCTCTCCACGTTGATGTACTGTATTGTTGTGATGTATGTGTAAATGTTTGTCTTGTCAGCAGGGCAAGCCCTTAATAATAGCCACCTGGCTAGTTGGGCTGCCCTGGCTGTACATTGTCTTTTTACAGCCGAACAAATAAATAAATAAATAAATAAATACAACAGTCATGTACTAGGTGAAATAACACAGAAGGCCGAAGTAGCTCACCTGTCCTTCCAAGACTAGTCTTAGGAAGCTGGCTGCCTTCTTGGCCATTTCAGACTGGCATAATCTGAAAATGATAGAGGTGTATTGTATTCAATGATAATCTTAAAAGACACAACTTACATTTCAAGTCCACATGCAGACAAGACTGTATAATATAATGCAAACTATCTGTTGATACTAGTGAGCCTTCTACAAATCATTTGCTACCTACAATAACAAAATTAGAGTTAACGTCAAGTACACACACTTCATATAAAGTACATACTTTAAGACAGCCGTACACACACTTTACATAAACTTAAGCACACATTTTAAGACATCTGTCCTACCTGTCTTTTGGTGTGAGACAAGGGATGTTCTCAATCCTACTACATAAGGAGGTCACCTGTGGATGTAGCCTCTCCAGATCATAACTGCTTGAACTTCCCTGTACAAAACATACATGTAGGTTTGGATTAGTCCAAACAAAAGTCATGCCAAAGCTGTGTAACAGTTTCTTTCTGTTCCAGAACTCTATTCCACAGATAAACATGAATTACTGACAATGCTCACAAACATGAAAAGATATGTTCCCACCTTTGCCATTTCTACTAGAGCATTGTTGACATGTATGTAGTCCAGGAAAACCCTTCCTCCAAAGTTCCAGTCCTGGATAGTAGACGACCTCTCAGGGGGAGACAGATCTTCCAGGAACTCTTCTAGGTACTCATAGTCTTCTGTAGAATCAATGATTAAAAAATTACTTAAATGCAGTTAAAAGTGCAGTGTACCTCAGCAGGCATATACTTCTCAATCCTCAAACTGACATTGTACAATCAATCACAATAACATTAACAGTACCAGCTGTTCAGAAAGAGGCAATGTTGTACTTGTAGGGAAAATTGCATGAATAGAAGGAAATCAAGTTGAGATCATGGAAGATGTAAAGCAATGGTCACACCACTGAGCTTGAAAGGTAATGTTTGCACAAGTAGAGGAAGAAACAGATTATTTGTTTGGAGAAGAAGAAGAACAGCGAAAAAAGAATGTGTTCCTCCTACAAAAGCACTTAAATATTTGTGGGGTAGTGTGGCGCAGCGGTAGCGCGTTCGGCTCAGGGCCAAGAGGTCCCGGGTTCGATCCCCACCCATGTCACCGATCTTGTGCCCTTGGGAAAGGTACTTTACACGACTTTCCTCACTTCACTCAGGTGTAAATGAGTACCTAGCTTCAGTTAGGGACGACCCTCGGATAGGACGTTAAATGGAGGTCCCGTGTTTGGGGAGAGCCACACCCCACGCACGTTAAAGAACCCACCATACTTATCGAAAAGAGTAGGGGTCCTTCCCAGTGTGAGTGGTTCAAACCTTACAGTCTGGTCTCAGGTTTGACATCTTGTAGAGGTGATAGTCACCTGTTATGTCAATCCTTCCACAATGTGGTAAATCTTCATAAATAAATAAATAAATATTCTGAAAAATTAAAAATCCCCATGTTGTGACATACCATTGATGATGGCGTCTGCAGCCAGGTGTTTCAGGACGATCCTGTGACTCGCATTCCACTTGCCAGCCTTTAACAGGTGCCAGGCCTCATCATGGGACTTGCCTTCATAGTGAGCTCTCAGCGCCTACACAACAAGAAATCAGAGACTTCAAACTTCTGGGATGTAGAGATAGTTTGCGTTATCAACTTAATGAATTACATCGTAGAACGCATTATTACTGATACGATTGTGTGATGAAACTTACTCCGCTATTACACCATGGTTTAGTGTCATACATTCCTGACGACCACATCATTGAACCCAGGGCATACCCTGTCAATCAACACAATCTCCACCCACCACAGAGTTAAAAGCAAATCCTTTGAGACAGAGAGAAGCTCATGACACCCACCTTTGCTTCATGTATCCACACAGCTGGCACTCTTAGTTTCTCCTGTAGGAACTGTTCTTTCTGTACATATGCCTCCTCTTCTGACAGACTACAGTGTCTACAGAGCAGCTCTTTGGTTACAAGCTCTCTCCTGTGGACAAAAGGAGAAAACAACCTATGTCAAACTACATTTAACCTAGAGGGACTATCCATCTATATAGCTGTAGAATACATGTAGTTCTAGAAAGTTAAACAGCGTAGGGCTAGAAGGCTGTTTTTTCACTTGACTACTTCAGTTTTTCTATTACAAAAATCCCTACAGTAATCAAAAACTTTTAAATGATCTATGTCTTTTACAACACAGCATATTCACTACATAGAAAGATTCAAGGGATACATCTGAAGTCCTGGGTTCGAATCCCAGGCAGGTCCCAACGTTGTACATGTATCCCTGGCAAAGGCGTGAGAACCTAGTTTCGGTTAAGAGCGTCCTCACGGATAGGATACTGATCATTGTGCTTACAAGTCAAAAAGAGCTACAAGTTCTAGTCAGGAAAGCCATGGGCCGAACCCGCAAACTTTCACGCTTGTGCCTGCTAGCCTAACCACTCAGCCATTGCCCTGTATGATTACATGTGTGTAGCCCACATACCTGGCGTTGTCAGCAATGTGCAGTGCCACAAACACGGCCCACTCCCACAGGCCTAGTGCCTTTCCCTAGGACACAACGTCTTGCAAGGAATGCGGGGGGATCGAACCCGTGACCTTTCTATCTCGTATCCGCTAGCCTAGCCACTCAATGCAACATGACTCTATGATTAAAGAACCGTGGGATAACGTGCTGTCCACATACCTGGCGTTGTCAGCGATGTGCAGTGCCACAAACACGGCCCACTCCCACAGGCCAAGTGACTCCAGCTGGGCGATGTAGCCGGCGTGGAGGGTGTTCAGGTGGTGCTCAGACAGGTGCGTGTAGTCCAGCGCCTGCAGCATCTGGCACACTAGCCAGCTGAAACAACAAGGCTCAGCTATTAGAACAACTCACTCACTATCCGGTTTAACATCTGTTGGTCCCCACCTTCCAAGGGTTAGATGTGCTTGCATTCTCAAGACAAGACCAACCATTCAGAACGAAGGAAAAACAGTTAAACCACTACAACATTTACATATAGAAGTGCAGAGAGTTGGAATTCACTCCCACTAAATGTGAAAACCACTTCATCCATTCAGAGAATCGTGTGGCCCCTGACCTCCAACCCTTACGACCTGGCATGGATAAGGACTATGAATGAGGATACAATTTTGTAATTTGTCGCACTATATGTTTTTGTCATGTACATATCATTGTATTGTTTGTATGTGTGTATCCAGGGTCTCCCTGGAAAGCAGTGCTCTGCCACAGAGAGAGCTACCCTGGTTAAAGAAAACATAAATAAATAAATAAATAAATAAAGTGTTTACCTGAGTCTGAAGTCGAGCTGGTTGGGTGTGGATGTGGTGGGAGCCAGCAGGCGCTCCAGCTGGTGCGACCGGTCAGCGTACAGCTGCAGCAGGTGGTAGCACATGTCCCGGATCACGTACCGATCCTCCTGCAGCAGGTCACCGGGCCTGTCCGCGCTCCGCTCCAGGTACGGCGGCAGGGGAGGGTTGGCGTACTCGCCATATTCGGAACTCTTCTGTTCGAATATGAAAACATGAAATCGGATATTTCAAACTTTCGGGACTTATTTTGGGTTTTTGTGAACGTGTACACTATCCGATTGTATGACATAACTTACTCCCATATTACACCATGGTTTATGTTTCATACCATGATTACACAGTACACGTTCCTGGCGACCTCATACCACATCCTACCACCCAGGGCATGCTGGGTAACAACCCTGTCAACCAATTGAAACCCAATCTCCACCCGCTCACTTCCAAGCCTTGCTGCTCAGGACAAGATACATACAAACTCCCCATAAACCAGAGCCTACCATGTACAGAACAGAATGAGCTACATGTACAATGTTCCTAAGTGGTATACCAACGCACACAGGCTTACCGTAAAGGCCTTTAAGTACAGGTGAAGAGCTTCAGGTACAGTGGCTGAAGGTGTGCACAAGTACCTGTTTTAACGCACAAGAAAGAAATATGTTAGACCTACAACTGTATAGCTTGTTTAGTCTCTTATTAAATAACTTCAATCCTTTAGCTTTCAACATTCAGATTCAAAGGTACAAAGTATTGGGAAAAAAAACAAGAGAATGGTACTAGTACACCCAAACTGAGGTAAAAAAAAGTTAATATCCCTCAAGCTTTCACATAATATATCAGTACTGTTTTTCTTTCATACTCTGAAACTGCAGCTAGTTCCTTACCACAAGTGTACGGCCAGGGCACGTTTCCAGTCCAGGTTTTCGCAGGTGTTGATTTCACCATTGGTGGCCGGCCAGACGGGCTTCCCCGCCAGTAAAGCATACACTCTTAGTCTAGAGTCACTGATGAACCTGTCGGCCTGGAAAAACACAAAGAAGAAATCAGAGATTTCAGACTTTTGGGAAGTGTCTTGGGTTTCCTTGAATGTACTTGAAGTTGAACTGTGGAGAGGATTGTATGATATTATAACAACTCTCACCCTCCATGCAAATACATGTACCCTTCTACCAAATAGTCCTCCCCCTCATATATGAAAGGTTAAATTTGAAACAGTAAAGAACAGTCTGTGGTTGGGGAAAAAACATCAATAGTTACTATTATTATAAAAGTGATGGTTGTTTCAACTTTCAAACTTTGTTGTTTGTTTTTTCATCTCAGAGCACATTGACTTCTTACTTATACTACATGCATAAAATACTTGTATACATACATACCGGTAGTCAATTGAGCGTCAGAAGGATGATGGCTGAGACACAATGTTTACCAGTTTCGACCTTTTATTCAAAAGTCTTCATCAGAATGATACCCTATACACTTCAAATGCACGAAAAAAAAAAGTACCTTCAGTTCTTCCCAATCACTGAGCTGCTTCCCAACAACTTCCCTGGGGAAGTGGCTGCCACCTGCCTGGGCCAATAGTAGGGCTAGTCTGTGGTCACCTGACTGCTGAGCCAATGAGCAGGCCTGGCTGATTTGCCGCCCACTCAGAAGACTGAAGATAGCATCTGTGTGCCCACCCTCCTATTCAGGTCATTAAAAACATACAATAAATTAGCAGTTTAAGTCATACATAGTATTACATACATATGCTGTAGATGGCCACAACACCAGACCTAGACTAGTGTCCTACCATCCTCTTTCGAGATGGAAGGATGCCTACACACAAAGTCATACATAGAACTGTGACAATGCAATGTCTTAGAACTTTGTTCCCCTAACTTTGACCATGGGAAACTGTAAAAAAAAAGTATGCCAACCTCAATAAAATACTACTGGAAGTTTCCCAATAACAAGAGATACTACATGTTGTGTACCTGCTTTGTTACATTGGATGGTAACTTTTTTAATCAGGATAATACTAAAAGTAAGGACTGAAGGTGTGTAGATTTGTGGACTTAGACCTATATATAAAACAATATGGAGAGGTATAAACCTCTTTCATTCACTAGATAGTTCTTAAAAGATCCTGACCTTGAATTTGGAGTCTTGTACTTCCTGCTGTATGGTCTCCTCAGCCTGGTTCATCAGCCAATGGGAGAGGGCCTCTCTTCTGGCCATGTGGTACGCATAGCTGGTCCTATCAAGGCCTGGTTTAGAAAAAAAAAAGAAGAAATTTTGAGTCAGTAGTTGTAGAAGTGACACCAGCGTGGTACCGGGTAGTTACGAGTAGTTGTGAGTGGTACAAGGCTACCAAACTAGTGTCACCTTCTGCACTTCAAGGCCTGATGCACCAACAAAACAAAAAGTATACATTTATTAATGAAAAAAGAAATCAGAGATATCAAAACTAGTATTTGGAGCTTTTGTGAATTTGCTTGTCTGACAAACTTTCAACAGATCTAGAATAGAAACCTAGAGGACTATAGCTTGTTGTATGCATGTAACAAGCCCTAAGTGGGTGCGGAAGACCATTTAGACTGCCAACTTGACCTTAAGGTTACAAAATCCCCCCTCCCTTACTGCCACTCTACTGCATTCAATTATCTACAAACACGCAAGCAAACACACACACACACACACACACAAACACAAAACATACGTACATAACATTTTCAAAAATCATATTAAAATAGCTTTCCTAAATAACCCCACACATTCCTAATTTTTATATTTCCTTGTTTACTACTTTATTACTTTTCATTACTATTTTTCATTATTGTAAATTGTATTGTATCATATTTTGTTTCATTGTTTTGTTTCATTTACCAGTTACCTAACTTATTTCTTATTTATCCGATTTATTTGAATTGTTAATTAAGGTATGAAGGGAGGCCTCTTTATAAGCATTTTATGCTTCCGGCCTCCCTGCACTGTTACATCTCATTTATATTTTTGTATTTGTATTTGTTTTGTTACATTTTTTACAGTGCGAATAAACTGAACTGAACTGATAACAACATAGTAACAGAGTAAGGCTTTTAAATCATTTCAGAGTGAATATAAGACTATCAGCCAACCATTGTCCTCGTCTTCCCTGTCCTGATCAGGCAGATCTCCCCACAGCGCCACACACAGACTCAGCACCAGGCTGGCGTGGTCGGCAGACTCCCTCTCAGGATGTCTCACACCGGTGTTCTCTCTGTTCCTACCAGCGACCTCGGCGTGCTGGTGCAGGGCTCTGACCCCTGGGGTGGGGACGAACACCGGACAGGGGTGGTCCTCCGTCGAGCACAGGCTGGTCTCTAGCTCCACCTCAAGGTGAGACACGTGGTTGGCCTTGGGAGGACAGAAAAATGTGAAAAATTTCATGAAACACCCCTGCATATGCAGGTTAGTGCAGGTAAAATTGGGGCTGTGCAGGTATTTCTGATGTCTACCTATGAAATATAGCACAGGTTGGTTTCTAGCTCCACCTCCAGGTGGGACACGTGGTTGGCCTTGGGAGGACAGGAGAAACATGTCTAAAATTTAATCACTTCTTAGGACTGGAAATCCCATCTGCATTATGCAACCTGTAAATACTGTACATAGTGTCTGTTTTCTGTTACGACCAGTGGGAGAGTAGCTCTTCAGTGAGCTAAAACTGGTTCGAGATCACTTCCCTTTCTTTTTATGTAAAAAACGACCTTACTCACCACTGTGACCTTGTCCTGTACAACAAAGTGAGGCGCCACATCGACCCTCTCCATGATCACACTGAAGGGTGAGGCTGTACCAAGTTTGGCCAGGCGGGGGGTGGACTTCGGTAGGATGGAAAAGGGGATGCCGGTGTCCTTCTTCCTTTCTGCAAACACAAGACACCACAACATTGGAACCGATATTGCTATGTTATAGAAAATCAAATGTATTCCTTGGTCACGTATATAGGATATGGGGATTTTTCTTCTTACACAACCAGTAAGTTCCTCACCTGCTTACGTTTCAATGACATGTCTATCAGAAGTTACTGGTTGTGTAAGATTTATTGAATGATTGATTTTTTGGTTAGTTGAATAGTTCAAGCCTAAGTATGATTTAATTTTCTGCTAACAACCACCAATACTGTATTACACATAAGGAAACACACAGTGTCACATAAGAACTCAATGCCCTGACAGGCTGAATAAAAGTTCTAAACAGGAACTATGCAGCTCCAGATGTCTTGCTGACGGACGACTGCAGTGTGATAGATGTCGGTTAGCTTGAGGAATGAATCTACTCTACTTTATAGACTCAACTCTATGATTAGAGACAAACAGAAATTCAAACGTGAAGTTAATTCTTTCCTCAGTGCAAAACTTTGACAGCATACTGTCTATCACAGTCCAGCTGCTAGTGCTTTGGACAGTCGACATAGATTTTAAAAAACTCCCAATAATTACCTGGTGCCTGTGCTTCTTTATCAGGCCCTGCACATCTAACCAGTGTCCAGTTCGGCCCCCATCCCACTTTGAACGACCGGCCCATCATGAGAGCCGCGTCAGCGACCAAGCTCTGCTTCTCACTGGTCACAGTCTCCTTCCACGGCAGAAGCATTGGTTGGCGCTGGCTCCCGACGATCTTTCGCGGTCGCTCCATCTCCGACGTTAGTCCGCTTGGCAGGAGGAGCCCCTGGTTTCGCTCGAACATTGGATACGGCACGGGTCGGGACACCGAGGGAAAGAGCCCGGAGATGGACTGTTCCACCTTTGGGGAGAATTTGGGGGAGAACCCTCCGCTCGGAATACGAGTTCTGGGGCTGTGTGAGGGGGACATTCCGCCCAGACCCCGTACTGGGCTTCCTAAGGACCCAAGCCTGGCGGTGTGTGCAAGGAAGGATCCTGAAAATTGGATTAACAGATGTCAGTCAGAGATGCACAAAACCATCCCCCCCCCAAAAAAAACCACACAATTTTTGAAGACATCTTTGAACCGGTACCGGTAGTCAAATCTTCCTTAACAGCTTTATTTATTACAATAACAAAACATAGAAGTACTACAGTAACATAAAGTTGGTGGCTGCAATTTGGCCCCAACCTTTTTTTAGACAGTAGATATTCCAATCTGGTAGAGATTTGATCACAGTCTCTGTCAACAGAACATATGTCGATAGAACATATTCACTTAAAAGACAGAATTTTTCATGTCACTTTAGATCAATCATTATGGATTGACTTGAAGTTTAGGGGACATAAATGGCAAACCACCCTAACACAATAACAGCATCCTGATCGGAGTCTCTGTTGACATAGACTACGATATGCAATCCCTACCACTGACATATTCTATAATGTAACACCCTCACCTCTGTCCATTTTGGACTCAACCATCCTGTGAGGCAGGGGGGAGGCAGCCCCAGATGGAGGGGCAGACCCACGGAGGGAACTTTTCCCACTCACGCCTCCGAACACCGGTTTGTAATCTACGGACAACGATGGAAGCAAACATCATTAATAACAACAAAGAAAGGTATGTCAACTGTTTTATTCTCTGTTCTGCTAAGTTTACAACTTAGCCTATATTATCTGTATCTGTATAGCCGATATACAATGTAACCGCCCTTCAGAGTAACACACCAGCTATATTTCTGTTAATATTGCAACACTTTACATACTTGGTTTGGGCTCTAGTATTTCGATAACAACTATTGCACTGGTAATACAGTTACAGAGAAATTTTCAGTTTTTTGAGACAGAATAAAATAAATACTGGCAGGGTTAACACCAAATGCAGCCTGTGTCAATATGCATTTACCATAAATAAGCATTAGCCAACAAGAAATCAGAGATTGCAGACTTCCAGGAAGTGTTTGAAATGTCTGACAGTTTTCAAAATATATCCAGTTGCTTGAGTAACAATTTCCTTGTGCAAACAGTGAATAACACACAACCACATGGAGAGATACTCCAAGCAGAGGTTTAGGTTTCCGCTTATTTTTGACGTGTTTTTGTCAGATCCGTGAATAGTTTCATCAGGTTGGTAAGTCACTAAATAAAGAGACTCGCAACCAAGTGTTTTATTCAGCCAACGTTTCAGTGACCGTCTGTCACCTTCGACTGGTTCCCATTGCACTGCAGCACAGGTGTCGCTGCTATAGATGCGTTCCCAAACACATTTTACATATCTACACATACAGTGTATGGCCCTAAGGAAGGTGACAGACAGTCACCGAAACGTTGGCTGAATAAAACACTTGGTTGTGTAGAAAGAGTCTCTTTATTCAGTGTTTTTGTCAGGCTGTGTTTTTCATACTGGCCAATTGGATACCGTGTTGCCAATTTGATACCGTATTGCAGCCACCCAAAGATCTTGGAGATGAAAGGAGAGCCTGCTCACCCATGGCTTCCTCCTCCTCGTCCCCGAAGAAGGAGGCCTTCATGACCTGCATGCGGTGAGCGCTCATGCCGAGGTGCGTGGCCAGACGGTGGGAGGACGGCAACACCTCCTCCTCGGACAGACCCTCCAGGCCGTCCTGGTCACCTGAGGACACGGCACACCCTTCTGTTACTATAGCCACCTGGCTTTAGGATGGTTCGTGTTGCTAGTCATTATAGTAACATTTGTTTATTGATTGATGGTGAAATCTCTAAGTACATGGTAGCACTAAAGGGCACTGAATTACATACTTGGGTTAAAAACTTCATATAACAGCTAAACTTCACGTAACACCTTACAGATAGGACAATCACATTACGTACAAATAAGCTCTGTAAAGGCAAGTCGGGATAGTGAACTAATTACCAATATCAGCCCTCATATTCAGCCGTGTGCTACAAGTGTTTTTACCAATAAACCGTTACTTTACTTTATCAGAATTAACACAAGATGGCCATACAAATGCAACAAGTTTTCTTCCACAGAGTTGTTCTAAGTTTGATCAGTGCCGGTATGTAGAAAAAAAGGATTTGAAGCCCTGCCAGAGCTAAACAGGCCTCTGAGTCTCAGAATATGTATTACTTAATGCAGTTTATTTTATAATTGAAAGTGGTACAAGTTGTGTTTCTTCTCTCTTTATGTGTACTGCTACATGTCACTCATCCTACCAGAGCTGTTGGGAGCCAGCTCAGGGATTGGCTCCTGGCTGATGTCAGCCATATCGCTGTCATCCTGCATCTGCTCCATGATTGGCTGTTCAGCCTTGACCCTCTCCGTGATTGGTGGCTGGCTATTCAAACTGGGAGGCTGGTTCTCTTTCTGCTGTTGTTGTTTCTGCATTCAAAAAACAACTCATCTATTGGTCAAGTTGGCAAAAGAGTAAAAACTGTGCTATCTACCATCATTATGGCAGAAGTACCTACTCATCTACCAAAGACCTATGCATTAACTCTTTTGCCATTGAACAAGAAAATTAATTCAGAAATTTCTTCTCCCATGTACCACTGCAAGAATATTGTACAAACCAGTTACAACATACCACTGGACCTACCAGCACTTGAATAGTAAAGAGAACATGTAAATGTATGGCATATAAATTTTACTTTTCAGAGTGAAGAGATGCACACACCTGAAGATCTGCTTGTTGCTGCATCTTCATTTTCTTCTGGTCCTGGCCAACTAGCTCTTCCTCATCTTCACTGTCATCCAGCCCATATTTGGAGAAGTGAGGCACCTACATGAACAGCAGTCCAAAATACTGTAAACTTTGAAATGTTCATGATGGTTTTATTGTTGGAATTTTCGCTGTGTCCTCTTAAGGTAAAATCATGACACTGCAAACATGTGTCTTGTGTTTCTACTTTACTCACACTCACTCACTGTCCAGTTTATTGTCTGTTGTTTCAACCGTGAACTTCAAACACTGCGAAAACCTTCCGTTCCCTCAAACCACAAAAATAAAACCACTGTGAAAGTAAATGCTACTGTACATCAGAACTCTGCAACTTACCTGGAAAACCCAGGACCCAGTGCCTGGTCGGTACTCCAGAAATCTTGCCCCTATCTTAGACGTGGCCACCTCAATCTTCTCCTGGTAACCCATCTTCTTCAAGCGATCCGGACTCTGAGGTAACACATTCAAGAAATCTTCAAAGCCATGCTTTAAGTTTAAGATGCCTCAATGTTAATTGGTAAACGCATTAGCAAGCCACCACCTAGATTTGAGAACTACTGTATGTGATGTCTTTGTGATAAAGTTGTAAAGACAGTAAGGATCTTGCTTTTTAACATTTAACCCAACCTGTCCAGGTTTGAAGTTCTGAACTCCTGAATAAGCAAGCAGTGGTTACTACTGCATGAAACGCTAGAACACACAAATACTCATTTTTCCCAATGCCATTCCCCACTGGAATACCCTGCCTGACAGGGTCGTGGCAGCTCCCACCGTTGAGTCATTCCGTGCCAGGCTGCAGGCCTGCCTGCCATAGCCTGGCACCTCAACTCCCCCCCCCCCCTACTTTGTCCCTGATGGGGTCATATGGGGGTTAACTATGATGATGATGATGATGCATGCTACTGTAAAAGGTCATAGGTAAAAGACATGTCCTGACCTTGATGGGAACGTGGGCCGTCTTGTCCATGGGCCAGGTACAGTGCAGGGTGACCTCGGCCTTCTTGTTCAAACCATCTCCTTCTGGGGGTTTAGTGGAGTCGTCTGGGTACACAGTAATCTCCTTCCTTCTGATGTGCACTATGGAACGAGGTAAAGAATAACAGTCTCCATGCTTGTTGTATGGCAAGGTGGTCTTGTGGTTAGGGTTGTTGACTCTGGTTTCTGGGTTCGAATCCCTGGCAGGCCCAAGTGTTGTGCCCTTGGAAAAGGTGCTTTACACGTATTCCCACACTCAACTCACGTGAAAATGAGTACCTAGCTTCATTTAGGGACGTGCTCTTGCATGGGACGTAAAGCTGGAGGTCCCGTGTTTGAGGAGAGCCAACTCGAGCATGTTAAAGAACCCACCACGCTTATCGAAAAGAGTAGGGGTCCATCCCGGTGTGAGTGGATCAAACCTTACTGTTTGGTCTTACACAGCTTGTACTTACTGTACAACAACTGGTACATGTATGTTACACCTAAAGGCAGTTTACTGGTTATGTGTAAACAAAGAAATTTACATAGTTTTAAAAATTGTTACTTACCAGTTTCATCCAGGTTGAGGTTGGCGACATTAGTGAGCCCAGGGAAGAAGACCGAGCCGTAACCCTCCCTCCCGATGACAAAGTTTTCCACCCAGCAGTCGCCGTTCTCGTCCACCATGTTGGCCAGCTCATCCAAGGACGGCTCCGTGTAGTACTCATTCTTGGTCAGGACAATGCCTGAAGAAAAAAAATCGGAGATTTCAGACTTCTGGGAAGGAAGCTGTATGGATCAGGAAATCTACTCCTGTCATGAACCGGGATGAGGGGGGATACAGACTCAGTCACGTTTGGGACCGCATTCTTAAGAAGTAAGAGTATATGACTGACATGTAAAAAATCACTCGTCCTATATGTTTGTTCATCCGCAACTGTTTTAACAACTATTTTGTATATATCCACTCCTGTACGTTTGGGACCGCATTGTAAATACAGTTCCCTAAACAGTGCATGTGTACTTGTAGATATGTAAATACGTTTGGGAACGCATCTATGCTGCAGTGCAATGTGAACCAGTCAGAATTGCCCTGAGGAAGGTGACAGACGGTCACCGAAACGTCGGCTGAATAAAACACTTGGTTGTGTAGAAAGAGCCTCTTTATTCAGTTCTGGGAAGTGTTTTTGGTTTTTGTCGATGTATTGGAACTGTATTGTATGATCATGGGGACATACCAAATTGAATTACATCATAGAGTGGAATATTACTCATGCAATTGTATGACATAACTTACACCATGGTTTATGTTTCATACCACGATTACACAGTACACATTGCTGGCGACCTCACATCACATCCTCCCACCCTGGGCATACAGGGTCAAAGCCCTGTCAATCAACTGAAACCCAATCTCCGCCCATCCATTTCCAATCCTTGCTGCTGCAGACAAAAATACATACAAACCCCCTAAACCAGTGCCGCCCAAAACAATACTTCCATCCCGGAAGTGAGAAAACTAGGACGTGCCACCTACCAGCTGGGTGTGGTTCTCTCTCCACCTCCTCCTCTGCCTGGTCATCACTCACCGGCGCCCCCATGCTGTCCTCGCCGGGACTGCGGCTCCTCTGCCGCAGGTTCAAAGCTATGATGCTGTCATCAGGAGCAGGAGAAGACCTGTCAAATTGAGAAGCAAACTTCAATGTAAGTGACTATCATTTCTTCTTGTCATTTGTGACAAGAGCTAAGAACATCTGCATACAACATTGAGAGAATGCAAAATTGCTGGTGCATGCCATGGCTTTACAGTTTTACATTCTATGAAAGCAAACATGATACTTTGTAAAATGCATCTTGAAAAGCTTGATTTGTTTTAACAGCAGTATAAAATGCAGTGCTGTAGAAGTGGGACATTTTAAGCAGTTGACTTTTTAACCAGTTAGCACAACAGAAAGACAGCACATATTGAAAAACACCACATGGACCATGGACAGAACACAACACAACACAACACAAAAGTGGGAATGTTGTGATGGCTATAGTCTGTATTTGAATCTGTTATTCTGTATAACTGGCCTTCGGCATAACACACCACACTGAGTACGCATCTGCATACATACAAAGGAGGAAGATCTGACAACACCATGATGATAAGACAAGGAGAGGGTAGAGAAGAGAGACCCACTTGTTGGCAGGTGTTTCAGGGATGGGTTTCCTGACAGGGTTGGAGTAGAGGTTCTCCATAGGGTCATTCTCCTTCTCACTCTCACTGTGGAGCAACAGCAATTCATCAGTACAGTTCAAACTCTAGAAATCATAGCAAGCAATGGAGACTTGGACAGTACAAGAAGTAATACATACAACTCAGGGTTCAAAGTACTGGTGTAAAGAATAACAGCAAGAGGAAAGGGAAGACATCTCTTCGATGGAAAGTGAAGACAGACTCCAGTTGTTTTGTTACTGACGTCCTCTCATGTCTATCCTCAATCCCAGTCCGTCTTCTCTATCATACTATGTTCCCGGTTTTATATGTTTCACAACAGACATATCCTCACATAACAAGTCAGGACTCTGCATTCCCTAAGATGAGTCACAAAGGGACGTGGTGAAGGTGTACCTGTACACCTATTTCCAAAAATGAATTTTGAGCCCTGGAACTGTGAATGGAGGAAATAAAGCACCTAAAGCACCTAACTGTATCAAAACCAAGACAGAATGGTGACATCTATCCTACCTTGTCCGTTTGTCCTCCACCAGGAAGGTGTCGGAAGGGTAGGCGGGAGGAGCCAGTAAGTCGTCCTCCTCTCCTGCATCGATTTCACTTGCCGTCTGAAAAACAAGACATCAGAGACTTCAATAGTCTTAGGCTGGTATAGTTACTTGTAGTTTCAGTTCATGCGGTTTCTAGCTGCCAGAATGTGATTTATAGTATGTGGACCTGACTCTTCTACAAGCACAAACACAGATAATGGCCTGGCAGTTTCACCTAGATGTGCAGCCCAAACAACATATCTTGCTTCTAAACCATGGGTTCAGGTACAGACTTATAATTCAGGACCTGAACCTAAACCTCTAGACTTGAGTGCGAACCTGAACATGAACATGGGTTTTGGCACTAGACTAGGCACAAACTCTTACAGGAGATGCCTTGTTCTTGATGATGAGCTTCTTCACACTCCTTCTGGGCACGAAGGTGTCGTTGCTGAGGGAGGTGTCGTCGTCATCCAGGCCTTCAAACAGCTGAGACTGAAAAAATAATAAAATTGATGACATCCTTCCTTTGTTTATAGAGCACAGGGGTACAGAAGTAACATGCCACAGAAACCTGATACTGTGCAACCCTATGTTGTTGTGTTTAAATGTTATTGTTGTTGGGGTGGCATCTGTAAGACATGTTGAAGTCATCATGCGCGTCTTGGCCAGGTCTGCCTCTGAGGAGCCATCAAGCTCCATTACAATGCTTCCAATGGCAAGTAAAACAGATGTTCACTTTGCATGTGTGTAAATAGTACAAATTACTGAGGAATCGCTAGAATTCTTCCAAACTGGTGACATACTGTCCTATAATGCTTGCCACTCAGGCATCACCAAAAAATAAGGATAAAAGCATCAACCCCTGTGGTGTTGCCAAAAAGTGTACCTTTCCTGCTGCCAGTGAATGTAGTGGTTTGGGCTTGATCTTGGCGGTTGGTCGTGGGGAGATCTTGTAGTGGGAGGGCGTGGTCAGGGCCTTCTGTGCAGCCAGGCTGGTGGGTTTCAGCAGCTCCGCTCGCTTGGCTGGATCCTGCGGACATTTCAAAGTAAAATCATTTTCCAAACAAATTTCAATAGAGACTTGACTGAAGAGAAGCTGTCTAGAAACAATTTGAAATGGATTACAGGTAGAAAATCAGAAAAGAAATAAGTGCTTAATATACCCCTAAATATACATGACTTTTAAGAATGTGTCACACGTTACATTAACTTTACAAAGAAAATTTGAATCTGCAGATACTTCTGTTAGTACAAATGTTTCACTAGGAACTCTTTCACACTATTTTACCTGGAGTCTGCTACAACTAAACTGGCAGAAACTAAACAAAATGTTTTACTGTATGTTTGTACTCACAGCCACATTGTTTCTGAAGAGAGGCGAGTCCCCAAACGGTGAGTTGGCCAGGGCTTGTAGCTGCTGCTGGATCTGGGCCTGCTGGGCTAGCTGCGCTGCAGCGTCCGTACTGTAAACAAACACAATGTTTGTTTATTTGTTTTCTTATTTGCATATATACAATGAAATTAAAAACATGACCAGATACCTTTGACCCAGTGTTGATGTGAAGCCACGTGAGTAAGTCTATTGATGAAGACCAGAGTCTGGTCGAAAGCTCTAGGTGAGAAACTTCCTTTGTGCTAGATCAAAAGTTTTCACTTTCAACAAACCAAAAACATGATAACAAAAGTTACAAATCTTAAAAGTAGCAAACTGTTAACTTAGGGAGTGTACGATATTTAGCGGGGGGGGAGGGCCGGTCGTCAGAGGGGGGAGGGCCTAGGTAAAAAAATTTGAGCTGGGGGGAGGGCCTAGGAAAAAATATTTTACCTGGGGGGAGGGCCTAGGAAAAAAAAATTCCAAGATCCATAAATCTTTCCGACGTTTTGATAATTTCAAAAACGTGATCTCACATGTACCGTAGTGATTTGCCGGCCTGTGGAATCGGCAAAATGTTACGTTTAAAAAGTACGCATCCCTATAATTGTAGTGGATTCGCCCAAATCTCCCACAACCCCCTGCCTTGGAAAGCTGGTAGTCGAGCCGGGCGCGAAGCCGAAATTCGACGATACAACCAAACTAACTCGCGTTTCGTAGCGGCTTTCGTAACGATATCGATAAAAATGCAGCCAAGCCTCTTCTAAAGAGAACATTTAATTAATTTTCGCGGCATAAACGCACCCTTTCCAGCCGCACAACGGTAGTTTTTTCTTGTTTAAAATCGTATATGCGTCGTCGATAAAGGTCCCGCCCCACGTTCGGCTCGAACTTCTCGGCGTGGATGTGGACGCATTAAACAAGGTATTTTGATAAACCAAGGACTGTCACAACATTTATTTGCCTTTCTGAATGTCCTTCCAAAGTAAATTGAAAGCAACCTGACAATATTGTTTTCCCGGTTGTGTAAATAGCACGTGGAAGAAGATCGTGGACGAAATATAGCCCGAAAAAGAGGAATAAACTTATAGCTCGGTGTACCAGCAAAATTTACCCCTTAAAATGCAGGAAATAGCGTTTTAGAGGGTTAAGATTTCAAAATTTTCCGGGGGGAGCATGCCCCCCCAACCCCCCTAGCTTCGTGCCTGGTTCGTGCGGCGCGACGGCTCGCGCCTTCGGCGCGCTTGCCTTGTCCGTGCGGTGCGAGCGCTCGCGCCTTCGGCGCTCGAAAATATGCCCCCTCCCCGTCCGAAATTTCCTTTAGATAATTCACGCCGGGGGGAGGGCCTAGGAAAAAATTTTTAGCCGGGGGGGAGGGCCTAGGAAAATTTTTTTGACCTGGGGGGGAGGGCCTAGGTAAAAATTTTTAACCCTACCCCTTGACGACCGGCCCTCCCCCCCCGCTAAATATCGTACAGTCCCTTACCCCAGTGCAGTGGACGGTTGAGTGAGGTTGAGTCCAGTCGTTCCTGTATTCAGTCCAGCACCCAAACCTGATACAAACAAGGCAGGAATGATTCGATTAGGAGCTTCAAAAGACTATTGCAGATGCAACAAATTCATTCAAACACATAAACATTCCGATGAAAAGTATCATTTGGAACTAAAGTGGGGTTAGATGAAAAGTATCACACACTTCAAAAAAGTTCAAAATAAAAAAGAGTT
The DNA here is from genome assembly GCA_013266295.2 of Branchiostoma floridae x Branchiostoma japonicum. Classification (NCBI taxonomy): domain Eukaryota; kingdom Metazoa; phylum Chordata; class Leptocardii; order Amphioxiformes; family Branchiostomatidae; genus Branchiostoma; species Branchiostoma floridae x Branchiostoma japonicum. The sequence goes on from CM023827.1 coordinate 1,864,365, forward strand.
TAAAGAGTGTACCAGTGTTTCCAAATATAGAAGCTGTCCCCAAGGTCCCTAGCCCGGCTCCCAGGCCAGTACCGAGGCCAGCGCCAAACGTGTTGGCGGGCTTCTGCCCGAACAGGGAGGTGCCTGTGGAGGTGGTGGTTGTGCCAAAGGCTCCTGTCCCAAATCCTCCCGTTCCTGTGCAATGTGGAGACACAGATTTCCCGATTAGGTCAACTTTTAATTGTTAACTCTCTACAGAATCAGAAGCTTTGAGTTTCTTAGGACATGGCAAAAAAATGTATCCTACTATCCATGTACTGTAACTGCAGAAAACTTTCACGGTGTTTTTATTTTGCGGTAGGAGGGAAAATGAGGTTTTAGCGGTGTAACCCGTGTTTGAAGTTTACATTCGAAACAATTCTGTAGTACTGTAGACATACAAAAACGCCTAGTTGCAGTGTTTTTATTTTGCGATGTGAAACTGTGAATATAAAACCACAACTAAAGTTTCTGCATTTCCAATAAACATCCTAGATTCCCAAAATGAGATGCCACAAACATTTCCACAACAATACAAGATGTTGCCAAGAATAATTCTACAGTTTCTTTACATGACTGCCAATACACAATCTTCAAGAATACACTTAGTCTAGTATCATTATGCACACCTGGACTACAAGAATATCATGGAGAAAGAAGGGTTTCTTACCTAGACCTAAGGTTAGGCCAGGTTTGTTCTGACCAAAGAGCCCGCCAGTGTTGGTTGCAGTGTTACCAAACAGCCCTCCTGTTGTACTGGTGGTAGTGGTTGCTCCGAAGGTTGGTGCTTTGTTGGTTCCAAACAAACCACCCTGAAATATAAAACACAATACACTGTCACAACTAATAATTCAATTCTTTAGCTTTTCAAGACGAAGAAACTATTCAGTTGCTCAAATGTTGAGAAGAGAGCTGTGCAACAAAATAAAACACATCCTTGACTACATAAAAAGAAAAGGAAAATGCTACCAAAGGAAAAAAAGGACTGGTTCGAATCTGTCTCTGACTTACAGCCTGGTTTTGCGTGCCGAATGTTCCGGTGCCGAATGTGGTGCCAAAGCCAGTTGTTGTGGTGGTGCTGGGCGTGCCGAACAGTCCGGTAGTCTGGGTGGTGGGCTGACCAAAAAGCCCGGTCTACAGCAACGTGAACAGCAAAGGAAATAAGGATATTGCCAGGCTGGAACCATCAATTTGCCTTATTCATAAAAAAGTCCTTCCCATGCCATAAGGTTATAAGGCAGCACCCATCTCCCTTTCCTTAGCCCTTGGGCCACACAGATGTGCATGCTAAGATAACACTACAGCAGGGGCTTAAGCCCACTGTTAGTACTCTGTGTCCAACTCCCATACTCTTTGCCATAAGTACTGCCAAACAGATAAGCAGTATATATAGTTTTTTAAGTTTGCAGTATGACTCAGTGGTGACCTAACCCAAGCACTCTCCCCACTGAGCTATTGCTGCAGTCCTACTCCTTAAAACTTCCATATAAATCCTTTTTCTTATATCTTTTACAATTACACCCACCATGAGGTTCTAATTTGTGTAAACCCCACGTCGCCAGTGTTTTTTAAACACCACTCTTGTTCTCAGGTTTTTGGCGACGTCTCAGGGAGGAGCCAAATGGTACAGTATTGTGTGTGATTCGCAAGAATTCTAGGAATTGTACAGGCATTTTGTCCACAGGAATGGAATGTCTACAGGCATGTCTCTGACCTACATCTATGCCCACATTCCTGAACACCTTTGGGACCCTGCTCCTCTCTGCACCGGAAGCCCTAGTTTCTGTGACCCCGGGGCTTGTTCACTATACACTCAGGGGGGGAGTGCACTGTATCTGTATAGGTACCAAGTCTTCCTCAAAATCATGAAATGATGGCAGGGCCACAATGCCATGCAAACAATAACCCTAACAGCAACCACCGTCGCCATGGCAATGTATGTTTTCATTGCCAGTCTTGTTATAATCATACCCACCTTCTGCTGAGTTTGCCCAAACAGCCCAGTCCCCGTGCTGGGCTGCCCAAAGCTGAAGCCTGTGCTGGGAGTGGTAGTGGTGGCAGTGCCTCCAAAAGGGCTGGCAAAAAGGCCCCCAGCCTGGGTTGTCTGGGTCTGTCCAAAGAGGCCAGTGCCTGTTGAGGGAGTACCGAATCCTGTAGCACCTGTTAAAAAGATGATACTGTTAACGCCAACTTTTCCCATGACAACATAAGTCAGTGATTTCTGTGATTTTCTGGAAATTTATTTGAAAAGACTTGAAGCTAGAACTGTATGAAACAATGTTTTCTATCACTAAATCAGAAACATGTGTACGGTGTATCAGTCAAAAACACCTGAATGCATGAGACATGAGAGCCAATCAGAATTCCCTTCTAGGTCACATGATCATGGTCTGTCTTGACACTGTGCTGCACAAGAGCCAATCAGAATTCCCTTCTAGGTCACATGATCATGGTCTGTCTTGACACTTGCTGCATGTGAGCCAATCAGATTTCCCTTCTAGGTCACATGACCATGGCCTGTGACACTGAGCTCCCTCCAGCAAAACCAACAATTTTATTGAGTTAAAAGTTAAGTTAAAGTTCCTTCCCGCACCAAAGGCACATGGATCAGCATGTTTCTATTGCCCTTGGACCACACAGTTGTGCAATCACTACAGCAAGGGGCTAGTCCACTGGTAGTGGTGTGTGTTTAACTCCCATACTCTCAACTCCCATACACACAGGCCACTACAGCAAGGAGGCTAGTCCACTGGTAGTGGTGTGCGATCAACTCCCATACTCTTTCCCAAATGCTGAGTGCTAAGCAGAGAAAGCAGTATGTACCATTTTTAAAGACTTCAGTATGACTAGGCCGGGGATTGAACTCACGACCTACTGAATGCAAGGCGAACACTCTACCCACTTGGCCATTGCACCAGTTACCTGTGAACCAAACACTATAAGTCACTTTTGCGCGCCCAGAGGGTACAAAGCATCACCTTTAGTTTGAGTCTGACCTGTACCGAAGGCAGGTTTGCCAAAGGTAAAGCCAGTGGCACTGGTGGTGGTGGTGGTCCCGAACAGGCCGCCCCCGGTCTGCGGGGTGGCAGTTGCTCCGAACAGCCCGGTCGTCCCGGTCGAGCCGCCTTTACGGTTGGCCAGGTAGTCCTCGACACGGAGCTCCTGTAGACAGAGAAGAGTTCTTGTTTACTACGTCACGTAATGAAGCAACAGGTTGAAATATATCCTCTCTGCTAGGATACACTGCTTCTGTATGAAATTCTGGGCTCGAAAATACTTTTTTCTGCATACCTGTGCACACTGATGCAGGTAACATTGAAAATAACCTGCACCAGACAAATTTTACCTGCACCACCCAGAATTTAGGAAGTATGGATCATACGAAAACTGTTCAGAAACCATTGCCATTATTTCTTTTATACTTCATAGGTGGTAACAGTCAATGCAGCAATTAAAAATCCACATACACATACATCTACAGTTGTACATAAACCCAGTACATGGACCAGTGCAGGTTAGGTGCAGGTAGACATCAGAAATACCTGCACAGCCCTAATTTTACCTGCACTAGCCTGCATATGCAGGTGAAATTTCCAGCCCTGAGTATATACACCTATAAGGAAGCTACCATGATGAACAAACCTCCAGGCTCTTGGTCTCGTACTCCTTCATGGCAGTGATACACTGGTGCGCCGTGCGGATGTTCTGGGAGACGCCATTCTTCATCATAGTGTCACTACCAGACACAGGCTGCGGAAATACAGGAACAAGAATTTTTTTTTCTCACATCTCTGCAAAGTATTTACTGTGAGTGAATTTCTTTTTTTTTTCATCATTGTGAATTTCTTACTGGTTCTGTACATATATTCCGCTATCACTTCCTCCAAGCCTATAGGGAGACTATTTCAACCTTCAATTCCACCTGTCAGTCTGTGGTTACACCATTCCCCCCCCTCTCACTTCCTATGACCCTACTGTAGTCAAAGAACTTGACACACAAGCTAACAAATAAACACACTGGAAACAAAACCTCCATATTGGATGTGTCAGTCGTACAGCCATATATACTCTTAGCTTACTTAATCAATTAAGACCCAAGCTTGATGTTATGGATGGCGCTTGTTGGCAACTCCAAATTTGATACAAGAGAGCAAAAATTAGCAAATATGTACATGTGTACACACAAACAACTTCTACTCACATTAAACTTCACAGTGGTACCATTTGTTCCAGCTCCGATGCTTCCAACTGGAAAAAAAACATTTTGTTTAATTTGTCATAAATTACCACATACTTGTACTGTTTTGCCTTTTCTCCTGGAAGTAACTAAGCGAAACAGCTGACATGTAATTGTAACTTTTTGTTGGTAGTATTGCTGCAAGATAGTCCCTTTTTGTTACACATTTGCTAAATTCTATGCAGGAAAAATACTGCTATTGCTACTGACTGACATACAGTGCAAACAACATATATTATTTTCTCTGGATTTTTTAAACAATCTAATATTGGACACTACTTTTTACTCTAGTAAATTTCTCATTCGGTTTCAGACTACATGACAGCATCTTATATATATACAATACCTAAAAGTAATGCAAGCTTGCTTGATTTCTTCAGAAGGAAACAATAGGCAAAACATGGGTGTAATAGGGTTTGTTACAATTCTGAAATGCACATAAACACATGAATACTGTTCTCACCTCCACCAAACAGCCCTGTACTTGTGGTCTGTCCCCCTCCAAACAGACTGGGAGTCTGCTGGGTGGCTCCAAACAGTCCTGTACCTGTGGCAGCTGTAGACGTCTGGGTTCCAAACCCTTCAAATACAGAATGGAATAGTCCAAGGAGTCCTTATGAAGTATTTAGGTAGCACATATAAGCAATATATAACATTACAGGTCTTCAATATTTGTAAAAGAACCCAATACACTTATCGAGAAGAGTAGGGATGACCTGGTGTGCTTGGCTAAACTACACTGTACTAAACTGTACACTAAATACACGAGCTGAAGCAAAGCCGCATTTACCTGAATATTTGAATACTTGAAGCATCATGCTTCACCTCAGTTGAGGATCACAAAAGAAGAAGAAATGATTCTAAACTAAAGGTGATATGTTATTGGCTAAAAAATCAATAGAAGTGGCAGTAAAAATGGGGATGTTCTGAATGTTTAGGGTTGTCAAAAACAAGTAAAATTCTGCTTCAAATTTATTTTGATTCATTGTAATAGAATACAGAATATTAGAATACAACAAAGTACCGACCTCCGAATCCTGTCTTGTTAGCGGCCCCAAACGGTGCAGTCTGCTGCTGTGGAGTTGCGAACAGCCCCGTACCTGCCGTACTCGTCGACGTACCAAACAGCCCTCCTCCCGTCTGAGTCGTACTCGTGCCAAACCCTCCGAAGGTAGACGTCGACGTGGACGGCGTGCCAAAGCTCGTGCCTCCGAAGAGCCCTGTCCCGGTATTCGCAGTGGTGCCTCCGAACAGCCCTCCGGTGGCCGGCGTCTGGGTGGCCCCGAAGCTACTGGTGCCAAACGCACCTGTGCCTGCAGTTTTAGCAGCACCAAAAGGTTTTGTAGTTGTGCCTAAACATGCGGAGAAACGGGTCACTTCTGTCCAGCAAGCATGATATGAACACTGCGGTAGGAACTGTTTTATACAGGCATGCAATATGTCCCAATGCAACCAACATAATAAAAAAAAAAGCCAAGACAAACTGAAAAATGCACTTTCTGACATACATTATTTGAGGCAACATTTTCAGACTGTTTCATAACGGCTTTCTGATGGAAACACAACATGTAAATTTATAAAACAAAGCGGCTAGGCAATTCTGTTTGCCTCCTAACATGAGCTGAGATAGAAACAGCAATAGTGATTGATGTATTGCTTGCTGGAATCAAAAGCTCCCATAAGTTAACCTTCTCCCTGCCATGTACTAATCCATGAGATGGATGCAGTCTACACATGCATGTAGCTTAGCAGGGAGAAGGTTAACATATTTGAGTGACCATAGGTTTGATCCTGCAAATAATTTTCAATCCCAATGGCAGTTCATTTATTAAGTCAACAATCACAAGACATCATTACAAGGCATAGACTTGTATAAATTAAATACAATCCTCAAATTTCCAAGTTCTCAAACTATTAGGTTTTCTATATAGCAGCACATATTTTGGCATATCCAAAACATGCATTTAAGACAAGCTGCCAAGCTCAGCTATTCCTGCAGTCTCAGTAAATACTGTTATTAGTACTTATTACTGTAAATACATGTATCTATACAGACACATACCGAATCCAGTTGTTCCCCCAAATGGAGTTTTCTGTGCACCAAACATCTTGAGACTTTGTGAGCTTTTCGGTGCTCAATGTCTCCGAGCCAAGGGTGTCTGTCTTCTGTTGTCGATCTCTCAAGTCTTGTTATGTCACAATGAATTTCTCTTCAGCCGACCTGTGTGTGAATACAAAATGAGCACAAAACATTTCTGACTCTGAGTCAATGAACATGACATGCAGAACTGCAACTGCAACTGAGCAGAGTCAGAGACTCAGAGGCCAAAGTGCAAGTCAAAACATGCACTCAAATGTATCCTGCCACACCCTTTTCAGCTGACAGAGCTGTACATATAGACTGATGCCGGGGCCAGTATACAGGCTAGCTCCTGGCTCCAGGGCCAAAGTTAACCGGGGGCTGGCCTGTGTACTGGTCCTGACAACAATCTGGCATCCAGGCTAGACCATACAGTCCTTAGCTCCTTTGACCTCTGTACACCATGGATGTGTACGCTGCAAATCATGGACACAGGCATGGGCAGAGATGCAAGAAATACGTCGTTGGCCATGCAGCAAGTACATACCCCGGTATGCCACCACGGACACAAAACATAATCCTCACCATGGTTGTTGTACAAAATTACATGTAGCTGCACAAATACTAACCCAATGCTCAGCAAAGTAGCTGTCAGCCCTGCTGACGCAGGTAATGTTGATAAACAAACCCTGTGGCCCCTTTATAGACAAGACACATGATATCCTGTTTCAACTGCTTCCATCTAGTTTTCTAGGCAATCCCCGACTAATTCGGGAAATTCTTTGGCCATTTTCTTGGGGATTCCCCCATAAACCAGACTGAACCGGTTCAGGCCCAAAAATTCCATGACGAAATTGCTTACACTAGATCTAGATGGGAATTCCCTACATTTAGACAAGTTGTCGACAGAGGTCAGATTAAGACCATAGAACCACACTGCTTTAAATATATGCATAAATATATGAAACAGGTTGTGGCAAGTGAGGTGCTAGATGCAAGTGAACTATCAAGGGGGAGGGGGGGCGACAGATTACGACTTCGTACATTTCGCTCAAATTTACAAACTCGTGGTGTACAGAATTTAAAATACGACAGATCTATAAACATAGACTACCGGGGAAACTTGCAACACAGTTGTGTGGACAGTTAATAGATATTTGGTCAAGAAACGGAACTTGTTTGAACCAGTTGAATCAGGACCGCCATTTTTGATCGCATGACGTTTTGGGGATTTCCCGCCCAGGTACGCCACTTTTCTCTACAAATTCTGAGCAAAAAGCAAATAATACTGACCTATTGGGCTGATATTAAGACTCTCTAGAAGTGCTGAAGAGACACTACATGTTGAAGAGTTGTCCTGTCGTGTCAGAATCCCGCAAGTCGAGAGTTTTTTGTGGTAAAGTTTACTGCTTTCCTCGTGAAAGCTTGTACAGCCTCGCTATGATGAGACCAATCTCGTACCCAGGATCATAAGGTGCATAGAATGCAAGGTACTCTGGGCACGAGATTCAAGCGAGAGTTGGAGAAGGGTTGGCGGAAAAACCTGTTCAGTCTAAAAAAAGGGTCTGCATGGGGTCTGGCTTCGTTTTGATAAAAAGTCCAAATAGTGGATCTCAACATACGGCTTGGGATGATATTTAGCAGGTGGGTAGGTGGAAGTCTGTATCACACAAACTCTGCCATCCACAGCGGTCAACCGTAAAGCAATTTAATCAGGCTAGGTAGGTGAGGTAAAGTGGATTGTGTAGGTCGACTTTGGGTCCCTGGTGATTGACCTTGGTACTGCAGTAGGAATTTTTAAAACTACTAGTATCTTTGGCACTGGACAGTCTATGGACATGCATATACATGTAGTTGCTGATATGTACTAGTATAAAGGTTCAGCGGTGTAAATTTGGGCGCCCTAGCTGTTTGCTGTGCATGTGGCCCAGCAGGGTTGTACAATTTTTGTTCGTGTTTCTGGCTAATGATCTCAAGTACTGCTGGATTGTGGTACGTGGGTAGTCTGTGTGCCTTTGCGTTTTAGCGTGCATTAGCAGGTTATTGTAGGTCTGCAGTGACACCAAAATACGACCTTATCTGACTGTAGTTGACATAACTACATGTAGTAGTGATGGTGAAGAAGACCATCATTTAACATTTGCTAGGTACAGTCTTATAAAGCACAAAATTTACAAAAGCACTAAATATTTCGTGGAGGTATGAGATCTCCGAACTCTTGTTATTACATTTCCAAGCCACAAAGCGTACCAAGCGTTTTGTGCCTCCACTTTTTGTTTTTATTAGCAATGATACATGTCATTACTTGGGTCAGCGCAGGTGGATAAACACATCTTGTGATGGCTGACCCACGAAATAAGAACATCAGAGTCCTCTATAACAAAATACAAATATTTCCTTTAAAACTGCACACAGCATCAAGGCTATATGTCAAGAAAGGAAAAATCAGGAAACACAACAGACATCTTTGAACGAGAAACCATCATCCAACTTTATTTTGTTTTTATTTCCTTGAATGTAAAGACTACTGGTGTTCGTCTAGTATGAAAAGAAGCTGAACAATATTTGGGACCGAGTTAGTAAAACACTTGGTTGTATTCTTAAGGTTTTGCCGAACAATGCTTTCTCAAATGTTTCGATACATCAAACATATCGGCTGTTCTGAATCTGTCCGGGTACCAGGTCAGTCTAAACTGTTCTTCCGAGCTGCAGAATATACATGTACAGACTGGTCACGAAGTGCAGGTTTACAAAGATGAGTTCTTTCCTCTGTCTGTAAATGTGTCATACCGTCTGGATAGGTTTTGCACACATGAAGCTTTATCGCCGGCCTGTTTGGGCACGTGGTTAGGCATGTGTGCAGATAGTGCAGGCCTGTGAGCTGGTCTGAACCCACATTCTCCATACACAAACGGTTGTATGCAGTCTTGTGTCAATCCTGACTGTATTTTCTTCCAGCAAAATAGTCACACTGGTCACATTTCTATGGTTTCACACCTGTATGGGTTCTTTTGTGTTTGGATAGGTGAGACCTGTAAGCAGTCCTGAATCCACACTCTTTACACATGTAGGGTTTGTCTCCATTGTGTTTGGCCATGTGTCGGTCTAAATTGCCTTTTTGTACAGCAGAATAGTCACACTGGTCACATTTGAATGGTTTCGCACCAGAATGTTTTTTCATGTGTGCAGATAGGCTAGACCTGTAAGCCGTCCTGTATTCACATTTCTGACACACGTAGGGTTTTAGCCCAGTGTGTTTAACCATGTGTTCATCTAAATGACACTTTTGTGTAGCAGAGTAGTCACACTGGTCACATTTGTAGAGTTTCTCACCAGTATGTTTTCTCTTGTGTAGTGAAAGACTAGACTTGGAAGCCGTCCTGAGCCCGCATGTTTCACACACATAGGGTTTGTCTCCGGTGTGTTTAGCCATGTGTCGGTCCAAATTGCCTTTTTGTACAGCAGAATAGTCGCACTGGTCACATTTGAAAGGTTTCACACCCAAATGTTTTTTCATATGTGCAGATAGAGCAGATCTATAAGCTGTCCTGTACTCACACTTCTGACACATGTAGGGTTTTAGCCCAGTGTGTTTAACAATGTGTTCATCTAAATGACACTTTTGTGTAGCACAATAGTCACATTGGTCACATTTGTAGAGTTTCTCACCTGTATGTTTTCTCTTGTGTAGTGAGAGACTAGACTTGCAAGCCGTCTTGAGCCCGCATGTTTCACACATGTAGGGTTTGTCTCCGGTGTGTTTTGCCATGTGTCGGTCCAAATTGGCTTTCTGTGCAGCAGAATAGTCACACTGGTCACATTTGAAAGGTTTCACACCCAAATGTTTTTTCATATGTGCAGATAGAGCAGATCTATAAGCTGTCCTGTACTCACACTTCTGACACATGTAGGGTTTTAGCCCAGTGTGTTTAACAATGTGTTCATCTAAATGACACTTTTGTGTAGCAGAGTAGTCACACCAGTCACATTTGTAGAGTTTTTCACCAGTATGTTTTCTCTTGTGTAGTGAAAGACTAGACTTGCATGCTGTCCTGAGCCCGCATGTTTCACACATGTAGGGTTTGTCTCCGGTGTGTTTAGCCATGTGTCGGTCCAAATTGCCTTTCTGTGCAGCAGAATAGTCACACTGGTTACATTTGAAAGGTTTCACGCGGTCACCAGAATGCGTTTTGATATGTACAGCTAGAGCAGATCTATAAGCTGTCCTGTATTCACACTCCTGACACATGTAGGGTTTTACCCCATAGTGTTTAGCCATGTGTTTATCTAAATGACCCTTTTGTGTAGCAGAATAGTCGCACTGGTCACATTTGTAGAGTTTCTCACCAGTATGCTTTCTCATGTGTAGTGAGAGACTAGACTTGGAAGCCGTCCTGAGCCCGCATGTTTCACACATGTAGGGTTTGTCCCCAGTGTGTTTAGCCATGTGTCGGTCCAAATTGCCTTTCTGTGCAGCAGAATAGTCGCACTGGTCACATTTGAAAGCTTTTACACCGGTATGTGTTTTTATATGTGCAGATAGGCTAGACCTGTAAGCCGCCATGTATCCACACTCCTCACACATGAAGGGTTTTTCCCCAGTGTGTTTTGCCATGTGTTCATTTAAATGACACTTTTGTGAAGCAGAATAGTCGCACTGATCACATTTGTAGGGCTTTTCACCTGTATGCTTTCTCATGTGATGTGAAAGACTAGACTTGCAAGCTGTCTTGTACTCACACTCTTCACACATGTAGGGTTTGTTTCCAGTGTGTTTAGCCATGTGTTGGTCTAAATTGCCTTTCTGTGCAGCAGAATAGTCACACTGGTCACATTTGAATGGTTTCAGACCAGAATGCATTTTCATATGTGAAGATAGAGCGGATTTATAAGCTGTCCTGTATTCACACTTCTGACACATGTAGGGTTTTTCTCCAGTGTGTTTAACCATGTGTTCATTTAAATGACACTTTTGTGAAGCAGAATAGTCGCACTGGTCACATTTGTATGGCTTTTCACCTGTATGCTTTCTCATGTGATGTGAAAGACTAGACTTGGAAGCTGTCTTGTACTCACACTCTTCACACATGTAGGGTTTGTTTCCAGTGTGTTTAGCCATGTGTTGGTCTAAACTGCCTTTCTGTGCAGCAGAATAGTCGCACTGGTCACATTTGAATGGTTTCAGACCAGAATGCGTTTTCATATGTGAAGATAGAGCGGATCTGTAAGCCGTCCTGTATTCACATTTCTGACACACGTAGGGTTTTTCTCCAGTGTGTTTAACAATGTGTTCATCTAAATGACACTTTTGTGTAGCAGAATAGTCACACTGGTCACATTTGTAGAGTTTCTCACCAGTATGTTTTCTCTTGTGTAGTGAGAGACTAGACTTGGAAGCTGTCCTGAGCCCGCATGTTTCACACATGTAGGGTTTGTCTCCGGAGTGTTTGGCCATGTGTCGGTCCAAATTACCTTTCTGTGCAGCAGAATAGTCACACTGGTCACATTTGAATGGTTTCACACCAGAATGTGTTTTCATATGTGCAGATAGGCTAGACCTGTAAGCCGTCCTGTACTCACACTCCTCACACACGTAGGGTTTTTCCCCAGTGTGTTTAACAATGTGTTCATCTAAATGACACTTTTGTGTAGCAGAATAGTCGCACTGGTCACATTTGTAGAGTTTCTCACCAGTATGTTTTCTCTTGTGTAGTGAAAGACTAGACTTGGAAGCCATCCTGAGACCGCATGTTTCACACACATAGGGTTTGTCTCCGGTGTGTTTAGCCATGTGTCGGTCTAAATGGCCTTTCTGTGCAGCAGAATAGTCACAACGATCACACTTGTAGGGTTTTTCTCCTGTGTGCGCTCTCATGTGTTTTGATAGGTCTGATTTTTTATCCGTCCCGTAGTCACATTCCGTACATGCGAATGGCTTGTCTACAGTACGTTTCACCACAACCCTGCCTCTCTTTTCTGCACGGCCCTGTGCATGTACAGGCAATTTCCGCTTTCTGCTGTTAGTCTTGTTCCCAAGGGGTACCGATGGTAGTTCGTCCACAGGAATCTCACAGCTTTGCTCGGCCATTTCTAGAAACAATAACAAGAAAGAATTAAAGCATACTGAAATAGAGTTAGGGGAACACATGCCTTCGTCATGTGCATAAACCAGAAGTTCTGTTGCAGTAGCAAGGTCAGCCACCAGGAGGCTCAGATTCGACCTTGACCTTTGTCTTCCTTAGACCTACCTACATACATATAATTATAACCAAATATTATTCATCACAATCCATAAAGGTGTTCTTAAGTTATGCTGACCAGAAATTTGCAGAAACACACACACACATGCACAGACACACAGACAGACACACCAAAAACAATACATGTACCCCCATTCATCATGGAGGTTACATATAACGTTATAAAAAAAAAAAGGTTGCATCAAATTTAAATTTCTCAAGATTTGTTCCAGTAATCATTAAATTGGAAATGGAGTAAAAAAAAATCAAATTCGTTCGTATTGACTATAAGAAACAATAGCCATTGGCCATTGGCTTTTGCTGCTACCTTTATGCCATGAACACGACAGCAATAAGCTGGCAATCCAAAAAATTACGTAATTGCGAAGTGAGGTGATAGATGCAAGTGAAGCATCAAGGGGGAGGGGGGCGACAAAGAACGACTTCGTACTGACTCGTGGTGTATAGAATTCGACAGATATACGAACAGAACTACGACAGATCTACGGACATAGGCTCCCGGGGCCATTTCTGACACAGTTGTGTGGGCAGTGAAGAGATATTTGGTCAAGAAACGGGAACTTGTTTGAACCAGTTAGATGCAGGCCGCCATTTTTGATCGCATGGCGATTCGGGGATTTCCCGCACCTACGCCTCACTTCTCTACATTTTCTGGCCAGAAAGCAAAGAATTCTCACCTGTTGGGCTAATGATAAGACTCGGTAGAAGTGCTGAAGGGACACTAAATGCTGAAGAGTTCTCTTGTCGAGTCGAAATCCCGCAAGTCGTCAGTTTTTTGTGGTAAAGTTGTCGTGAAACGTGAAACGCTTGCACAGCCTCGCTTTGACGAGACCAATCTCGTACCCAGGGGCACAACAAAGCAACAACGCGTATAGAATACATGGTACTCTGGGCACGAGGTTAAAGCGGAAGTTGAAAAGAACAAAGACGGTGTGACCTTGGTTTCACCTCCTTGGTTTCTCATCTCCATTGGCCTTTTCGTCGGGCTGAGGAAACTTGTGCAGATTTTGAACTGTTTGTAACACTTTGTCTGTCATTTGTCTTCCCTCAGGCACAGGGCACAGGGCACAGACAAGCAGTAGAGGAGATGCAGTGCCCACCAGTTTCTCATGATCATGGACCATCCTCCTCTGCCAAACAGGGAGTCAATGTAATCCTCACAACCCATGATTATTGGAAGAAAATTGCCAATTCATCAACTGGATAATTTTGACATATGAATGCATTTTTTTCAGTCCTGGAACAATGATTGCTGATAGCATGGAGGTTCATGTTTAAAATTTTAAACCTCATAATTTCCTGATAGATGGGAAATCAAGATTATGATGTGATGTGTGGGTGAGTTCCCGCAATGTGGGGTTGATGATCATTGATGTCTACATGTGAGGTCTGTTTGCCATGTGACTGTGCATGCATGTCTCAGTCATTTGTTTTGAAACAACAAGAACAAGAGGCGAGTAGGAACAGATAGAAACCGCTGGCCCCGGGCCGGGATCGAACCCACGACCCAACCCGAGCACCAGTCCACAACCCAACGCTCTAACCGACTGAGCTAAAAGGTTACCAACTGACCCATCGGCCGAGTCAGTTGGTAGCGCCTATAAAACCCCCACTGTTACACTACTCCCCCTTTTCTTTTCAAGATTCGTCCTCGAATCTTCCGAATTCGACATCCCTGGAGCGGCACTCTTTGCCAGAACTCCCAGGGCCGGTGTGGGAACCAGTGAAACAACAAGAACAAGAGGCGAGTAGGAACAGATAGAAACCGCTGGCCCCGGGCCGGGATCGAACCCACGACCCAACCCGAGCACCAGTTCATAACCCAACGCTCTTAGTCTAACCGACTGAGCTAAAAGGTCTAGACCCATCGGCCGAGTCAGTTGGTAGCGCCTATAAACCCCCCACTGTTACAGTTTTACCATTCTCGGGCGTATTCCAGGCAGGAGCCTGCACTGCAGGCAATTAACTGTTATATGCCACTGCAAATTGTTTTCTTTTGAAAGTACATGCATATACTTTGAGACATTCTGATGAAAGAAATAAGGTACATATCACATCAGTTTGAGTCTTTGACAGTTTTATTGTTTTACCAATCACCAAAAGTTATACTACATGTATTTTCTTGATTAAATATGAACAATCAACATAATCACATTGACGCAATAACTTTGAAAGATACATTTACCTCTAGATTTCTTTTCTTTGCTGTTTCTGTTTATATCACAGTATTACATGTACTTACAGCAGTTTAACTTTCCTTCCTTGAATTACATTGAATTAAAAAGCTTTTGCAGTAAATTATTCATGAAGGGTGATTCAAGGCCCCTTTAAATTGTATGTATAACAAATAATTTGTTATCCCAAAATCATTCTTAAGGGCTATTGACAAATTATTCATATTGCGACGTCAAATGCCAGATTGAGTGTCCAGTCATGTTGATGTCATGGGCAGACTTTGTTTTGTTTGATGCCCGCACAATGAATACAAACTCCAATGAACCCAAAACCTTTCGAAAGAAGCAGTTACATATGTATTTTACAATTAAACATAGCCGGCCTCCCTGAATTTACTGTTAAGCATTGCCAAGATCACCCTATGCAGACCCTCTTAAAGAAGGTCTCAGGGACTAGAAGATGGTGTTCCTGGAATATTTACTTAGGACATTGGTCAGAGCATTGAGGTAACTACTACTAAGGAGGTTATTTAAAGCTCCTTGCTACTAGTGATACTAAGTGATATTGAATTGTATTCTGAACAATACTGAAATAAATAGATAAGTTATATATACACAAGACTTATGGTGGGTAATGCAGAATATGACTATTCACAAAGTAATCCAACTATCTATCCTTTTACAATCATGGATTATCTTGTTTGATCATTTACACACTAATATTAGTAATAATGTAGACTACTAGTATAAATGAAATTGATGAGCTACAACTATGTTACATTACCAATATCTTATTCCACTGCAAGTTATATGAGTCTTATTATTATAATTATCTTGATTCAGATGTGTTTACAGAACCTACTTATCAAAGATTATCAATCTTATCTTACCACAAAACAAACAAGAAAGCAAAAATGAATTAATTTCTTTCAAACATGACTAAAATTGGCTAATTGCAAGCCACCTTAAGACTTTAAAAAAATTTAAAACTCTACAAAAATAAAGCTATTTTGTAGTAAGTTTCTAGTTCTGTCAGGACATTACCATTGTATGATACAACTTATATCTGTTAACTATGTAAAAAAAAGATACAGTACTCTATTCTAATATTTACTATGATTTATACCCTTGGCTTGTTTTTATTCCAAGGGAACCTGAGCTTGTACCGATTTGGTGCCCCTGTCTCGTGTCCTGCAGAGGAGTTTGGGCCTGGTCTGCTCTGATGCCTTCTAACTCCCTCGGTTTGATCTTGGTTCAGTTCAGCCCTTCTCTTATTGGCCTGTCTGTTGAAAGACCAACTGTTGCTCTGCTGCCCATTCCTTCTTCCGGGCTGGCTTTCAGTGGATGTCGGTTGTCCACATGCACAAGTTGATGGCCTGCTCCTGAAAGAAATTGTCATTACTCTTTAATTTACAGTCAAATGATGGACTTTTTCAGGTCATAATCAGCTTTGATCAAGGAGGTTATACTTCCTTTCTCTGATCAAGAAATAGGGAAAGTCAGATTATTAGGATCAATACGACGATGAAGGTTAGACATCCAGGTAATAAAATACGCCAAAAAGCTTGTTACTCAAGCAACTGGATATGATTTTGGAAACGGTCAGACGTTTCAGGTAGCATCCACTACCTTTCATCAGTGACTCCAGTCACTGAGTATTTACTGCTTTTTTGGCGTATTACCATCAATACCCAGTAATAGCACAGAGCCATGCAGGTGTGCCAACTACTGTATTAATGACTAACAGACTTTATTCTACTGATTTATTTTACTGTACCTTGAATTGTCATTTGGTGCCCTTGTTTCCTGATAACTTGCAGGCGTGTTCGGGGGCTCACATCTAGATCTTCTGTTTCCTTCTTTTATAGGCTGTTTCGGCAGGGTACTTTCTGGTTGGGTCGTTGCTTGAGGATCCTGAACTTGGTCACTTGTGGGCAGGTCTCTCGGACTGTGCCTTCTCCTGTCAGATTCAACATTGTAGCTGGAGCCTGCTGCCTCCTTGATGCTAGTAGAGGTAAATGAAAATCAGGAGGATTGACTACAGGTCTGAAATAATGTTCTGAATTAAAATGTTAGATAAAAATTCCCTATAGCTTTTATACTACAGTGCTTTTATTCATCTATTTAATCAGACTATTGGCTGTTTACAGTACAAGTAATATTGTTGTGTATTTCCATACCAAGTTTCTTCCTCCTCTTGTCCTGAGTCACAAGTAGTCACGTCCTGGAACCCAGCTGCAGCATTTGGATCTGTAGATATTATTATTAATAATAGCAGAAAGGATAGTAAAACTTACTTGCATTGAGATTACCATCCTAACCCTATTTTAGCTTTTACCAACATACCATATTTCACTCCCAACCTTATGTATTCATTACAGATTTGCCTTTGCAGTCCTACTTTGTCTCCAGAAGGAGTTATATTTGTTCGTACAAAAAACAAATTACATAGTACACATTGTGACTGGATGAAAACTTGTACCTACCCTTGAATGCATCTGCAACGTCCTTACGTCCAGCGTCTCTCAAGGCTTTCTTGAGAATCTCAACGGTCGCATCTTCTCCCTTTCTCTTTTTCCACAAGTTGAGGGCCTTTATGCAGCATTCTTTTAGCTGTCGGTTTTCCCTCTCCATTCGCTCAATGTCATTCTCACTCAAGTGTAGTTTTCGAGCTATGTCTTTGAAGTCTGTGCTTGCTGTCTCTGCTGTGAGTAGAATGAGATCTGTAATGGAAGGCAAAGCTGCCAGTAGTCTTTGTTGCTGTGTAAGACTGTTCAATAAGTTAGGGCATATACCAATTTAATGATTTTTGTAAAATTTATTCAGAGTACAGGATATCCTGGTATGGTGAAAATTGAGATTTAAAGCAGAAGGTATAATTGTTTTAGTCAAACAGAAAAACTCATTATTCTGTAACAGTTAAAACAGTTTACCATTCAGTGGATCCTTGGTGTCCATGGTACTTTCAGCTTTGGGGGAATCTGCATTGTTTTCACCTGTAGCTAAACACAAACAGTTGCAACCTATTATATTTTTGTCACACAATATCACGCATGCATCAATATTTTACATCATGTTTGTATCCTTATACCCTACTATCATGTGGATATTTAAATTTTATCATAATTTTTTAAAGCTTAGAAACACACACATACATGAACACACACACATATGTACACGTTAGTACACACAATGAATCATCTTTCACAAGAATTGATCTGCAGACATAGATCACCTCAACTTAATTCCTTAACCCTTGGGGTCATTAGGATACCATGGAAAGTCTATCCACACAATATATATTATACACACAAAGGGTGGATACATTGTCTGAACAATCTCACTACACATAGCAGACACAAGTAACCTGAATAATTTTGATACATGGTTACTTTCCAGAAAGAAATGTGCCTTGTGAGTTTTTCATTTGTTACTGTTTTATACATGCTTACTTTGATAGTGGTGGTTTACTATTGTGACAGAACCGATATAGATTGCTTTCGCTCCATCATCCCGAGCCACTACGGGAGAATAGAGTTTTTCTTCACACATTGCTGCAATCAGTTGCGCCCGATCCTGCAACATAAGAGGAATCCAAGTCATTGTACCTCAGAGATGATATTTAATGATTTGATATGCAATATTCAAATTGATCATTCATAATAAAAACAACTGAAGATAGTGCAGAAAACTAATGATCCCAAGTTGCTAGCAATTCCAATGCTTTTATTCGATAAAACTTTATTTTTGTTTGTTGTGAAATTTTAAAAGATGATTGCTCTTGCTAAATGCAAAAATTAGATACAAAAAGACAGTGATCCAACTTTGTTAAGCAAGAAAATAAAAAAGTGACAAACTCACTGCCATATGCAGCTCTGATGATTCTTGCACTGATGTCACTATTGCAAAGATATATCTGTATTAGTGCCTACCATTTCCAGAAGGGATTGTATGCACCAAGTGCTCATCTCAAGCAATGAGATAAACTATTTTATGTACACATGCCTGCCATGCCCATGCAATGACACCTCACCATTAAGCAACCGAACATCAAATTGAATGCTTTGCATGGATAAAATTTCAGGAGAACATCTATTGAAAATATTCATGGTTGTAATCTTACCTGGCAGTGCTTGTTCTCCTGTTGTGTTTACAACAACATCATCCTTCACCTTAGCTACCTCAGTGGTTGAGGCAGACTTGCTGCTTTTCTCATTGGTTTGCTTTTTCTTGATTCCCAAAGATTTTTGCTTCTTATCTTTGCAATTGGGAGGAGTGTCATTGGTTTTAGGAATGACTTGATCAAATCCCATGGGGCGACTTCCAATCTTATTTGCATGATAGAAGAAATGTTTCAATTTTGACTTTAACCTTAACAATAAAACAATAGCCCTTGGGAGTGAGATTAATTTGTTCTTGTGCATGTCCAAAAACGTCACATTAGACAAATTACGAATTGCTTCGGGCATTGTTTTCATGTCGTTACCATGAGCATCAAGTTTCTTAAGTGATGTGATTTTTGTGAGCTGGGTAGGAAAGCAGGTGAAATAGTTATCATTGATCCAGAGCTCCTTCAATTTCAGCTGACCAAATTTCTTTGGGAGCTTTCTAAGCTCATTTGAACCAAGATGCAGAATCTCCAGATTTTCCATCTGGCATATGCTGTCTGGCAGTTTTCTGATGAAATTTACTGCCAGCTTCAGCACTTGAAGCTTCTGGAGTTTGCTGATTTCATGTGGCACGAATTTCAAGCAAGTGTGCCTGAGATTTAGCTTTCTTAGGTTTGGCATCTGGAAGATTAGGGAAGGAATAGCTCTCAAGTTTCGATTTTCCAGATCTAAGCTGGTAACTTCATCAAGAGAAACCTCTGGGGGAAGTTGAAAATTTGGAAGATCACATGATTCCTCGGTTGAATAGTCTAGATGGAGGCCACCATAGACCTTATCCTTTTCTATCTTGCAAACATCTTTATCATGAGGGGCCATGCTGAAAAAATATAGTACCAGTAGTCATCACACATGGTCAGGAAGTCACTCTCACCTTATATGGTAGAACATTTACAAGTGTATGCTTCTTCTGTTGCATTTCTCGTATTAGACATTAATATGTAACTTTGGCATCTTGCCAAAACATAATTATAGACATTCTATTTGTAGGAAACCATCAAGTTCACTTTGATGTTTGGACATTCATACATCATATATTTGAAATCAATCAACATTCCGGCCCCTTAGCAATATTGAAATCTGCAGCACTACCTCGAGAAAAGACTGAGTTCTCAACACTATGAAAGTGTCACTCCCAGTATCTGCTTGGAGATTAACAACGCATCATCAAAAACACTGCTTACCTTTGCTCCATTTCCTCAAGGAGCTTCTTGATTTCCTCATTCTGTTGTGCCAATGATACATGTACTGATGCCATCCTGAAACCTACAGACACAACATGACATGCGGTTAACTCACCACTTAGAACAAGGCGGTT
The DNA here is from genome assembly GCA_013266295.2 of Branchiostoma floridae x Branchiostoma japonicum. Lineage (NCBI taxonomy): Eukaryota > Metazoa > Chordata > Leptocardii > Amphioxiformes > Branchiostomatidae > Branchiostoma > Branchiostoma floridae x Branchiostoma japonicum. The sequence goes on from CM023827.1 coordinate 1,884,618, forward strand.
GCTTGTTTGTTAGTCTTCAAAGATATATATATTTAACTTCTAAATTATAGCAAACCAGAAATATACATAGCGCAAATTATACATAGTGCAAACTGCTAAAAATACAAAGAAACCCTAGCCTTATTACTTAGATACACAAAAGAAATTTAACGGGTTTGAAAGGTAACTTTTTCGAGGAACAGCCTAAATTTGACACATTGACCTGAGCTGACTGGCGCACATAGTTATACTTGTAAACATTACGTCAGGGGATTCCCCTGACTAAGCGGTAAGATCATGTTTCATGGGTGGAGCCAAGGCTCCGATTGACGAATAAAAAACAACACGTCCAGATTCAGGACAAGAGGACATCTGACGGGAATAATATTTTAATCCTCTTCCGTGAATGAAACAATAACCTTACTTTCGAAGCATGTGCACGGGCAATGGTTTATATGGTTTTGCATCTCACCCCTACTGAGCTGCTACGTAACCATGATGGCGGTTTTAAAGTTTAAAGGTCCACCTATTAGTAAACAATCCTCCCCTACTAATTTAAAACCAGAGCCGTAACTGGTCAATCGTATCCGCCCTGCTGTGAGCAATGATAAAAATGCACATCTTAATGTTTAAGTTAATGTGTTTTGAGATCGATCCGACGCATTTGTAGCTACGCGGGGGCGACGTATCAACACCTCACAGGATCAAAACATTGGCCTAGCCAAGAGCTCTAACCTCCTTGGCCTAGCTATGACGCAGTTCTATTTACACCTCATCGACTTGTCTAAATGTACCTTCCATCCATAGTTTAGCATGCACCTGCTTAAATTACAGCCACAGAAAATTGAACTCACCTTGAGAGTCACAAAGAAGCAGTAAATCCAGTCCATTCGCCTACAAAGCCCTGAGACTCCCTTCGGAGAGTGTCCCGAATATGTGCTGCGACGTTCACCTTGTTTACGTTTGTTTCACTTCGAGGCTGCGGGCCTAAACAAAAGCCGCCTGGGTCGACCAATCAAGGTGAAGCTCTGACTTGGAACTGAGCCACCGCCCAGTCAAGTTTTCTCTCCAAGCAGAGGTTTTGGTTTCCGCGTATTTTTAATGTGTTTTAGGCATTTTTATCGGGCTTTTTTTGTGTACTAGTATACTGGTATCTTTTTTTCGCCAGCCAAATGCCATGGATACTGCTCTGCCAATGATACTGTCTTGCCAATTTGATACTGTCTTGCATCCACCAAAATATCTGCTTGGAGATTAGAGTTTAAATTCATGCTACTCCGTCACACGTGTACTATGTACGTAGTAACATACATGTACAATCAAAAGCGCTTTACACCAAGATGTGAATTGAGAGTTTATTCCATAAAGGATAATAGATAATGACACTAGCGCTCTCTCCACATCAATAAATATACATACACGTGTAAAGCTTAACGTCCTTATAATATCGTCACATAGATGAACTGTGGTACATACTATATCCCATAGCTGGGCAAGCCGTGAGACTTTGAGACTTTACTTAGAAAATTTTCATTGCCCAAGGGCACACCACTGCTCTTCCTGGACTTTTCGACAGACAATTCTTACAGAGAACAATAACATGTAACGTTACATACAGCATATTCATCAAACTCGAAGCTATCATTGAATCCTCTGTCAAAATCATTACACCATTTCATATAGAGTTATCACGGATCCATTTATCACAGCAAACTGTCGGCTACCTGCACTCATGACCGACTTCAGCATACTCAAGTCATCGCTGTCAATTAAGACTCGGCTCCGCCCACTTTCACAGTCAAATACCTGTACCTGCTTGTTGATATCGTCTGCCACCACGACTAGCTGAGTGTTACGAAGTGAGGTTACCCCTATGGGCCCTGACTGTCTCTTAATGTCCCCCATTTGAAGTTTTCCTAAGAATTCACCGTCGTTTGAAATCACCTTGACGCAGTGGTTCATATAGTCAGTGACGACAAGTTCTCCGTTTGGAAGAAAGTCAGCCCTGTGCGGGTACTGGAGGTTGGATTCTCCCCTGCCCTTGGTCCCGAATGTCCAAACAACAGACCCGTCCAGTCTGTGGGCCGATACTCGATGCTGGCCGACGTCTGTCACCACAATCCGACTTTCCTGTGGGTCTAATGCAAGGCCCCATGGTTTCTCAAAAAAGCCCTGTCCAAAGGTGTTGAGTAGGCGGCCTGCTCTATCGTACACCTTGACCACTGCGTCACTACTGTCGGCCACATACAGGTGCCCGCTACCTGCGTCAAGGGTGATTCCAGACGGCGTTGACGTCGACGCCTCCGACGTCGACGTACTCCAGGAAGACAGGAACACACCTTGACGGTCGTACGTCGTGACGCTCTCGCTGACGGCGTCACAGACGTACAGCCAACCGCTGGCAGCATCGAACACAAGATCGAGTGGCTGGAACAGCGAACCTTCGCTCCCGCCATCTTTTCCAATACGGAGCACTTCTCGGACTTGGCAGTTTGTTACCCAAGACCAGCCGATGTTCCTATCATCGTTGTCGTTTTCTGTCTCACTTTTTACGGAGCTGACGCACCTTATAGGAGCTTTTGAGGCCCGATGGTGGTCTTCCTTTCGTAAGGGAGTAATTCTGTGCTCACTGTGATCCTGCAGAAGGCAGTGGGTACAGACGGGTTTTCCGCAAGCGTCTTCCTTGCAGAAGAATAACATCTCCTGCTCTGGGTGGGTTTCGCATCCGCCGCTGCCCAGTCGATGCACTGTTGATGCATTCAGTTTCTCTGCCAAGCTGACGATGAAAAAGTTGTCTGGTAGACCAGAAGCGCCCTCGGAAGGAAGGTAGTGGGTTTGTCGACATATCGGGCATCGAAGAGGCGTCTCTTGGGCGTGCAGTACGGACACGCATCGTTCACAGAAGGTGTGCAGACATGGTAGTGACTTTGGCTTGTGAAAACTGTTCAAACACACACGGCACACCAGAAACTCTTCCTCCAAGGATTGTTTTAACATATCCATGTTTGGTTCTCGAAGCAATTTTCTAGAACGCTCAACGCTGTTGCACTCTTCTTTAAATCCGAAAGTAGTGGGACTTTTAAAAACAACGTAACAGAAAACCGTCACCGCCCATTAAAGCTTTCGAGCGAAAACAACGACGATAGCCTCGTATCCAGTCTAACGTGGTTGGGTCGGGGGTGCTAATAGTTTCTCCCGCCGGCTCAACTGAAAGCCCGGTGGGAGTGTTACACCTGTAACACGGTGCCTGTAGAGTTTTCGGCAGGAGTTGATTAGCCCCGAACTCCCGTCGTGCAAAACCTACCGGGGAGCTTAGTTGAGTCCGGCAGGGAAGAGTGTGTACTTCGCCCCGAAGAGAAAACGCCCCACCACGATAGACTGGATGCCAGGCTAACATGACGAGGGTTCTTCCCCTGAATCAGCATAGCAACCAATGAGAGTCCGCTGTTTGTAAGTTGGACTGTTGCCAGTTTCGATCACAGACCCCCCCCCCCTCCACACACACACACACACACATACACATGCGTGACTAGCTAGCATCATGCATTCATGCATAAGAATCAGAGGTCATTTGGACATCATCCAAGATAAATATTATGATACATGCGCCCCTTTTTTATCATGAATGACACGGGACTTTGTTAGTTGGGATAAAAATTGGGATTTTTCTGACGCCAAGAAGCCACAGAAGGTTTTATAAAACGCGCGAAACCCACACAATGCAGGAGACGTGGGACATTCAGCTGATACGATATTCCGTGTCACGGAACACTTTGACATTTTAGATTTCCACTTAATTAAATCACAAAAATCTAACGATGTCTTAGCAAACAACGTAGATATGTATGTTGTACCTCTCCGTCGCGTTACAATCACTTCTTAGTTAAACATTCAGTGCAGTAAATGTGACATTACATGATCAAAGAAAGTCCTTTTCTTGACAACCCTACCGTTTGACAAAAATTCATTGATAACATTAACAGCACGTTAACCGAACCCGAGGGCACGAGAGATGATAGACGTTGGATCTAATCTATTACTTATAAATAACTAGTATAACCGGTCCAAGCCACCCTGTACTACAAGGAGACTTATTAATAGCTCTAGCCGGACGGTATTGAGTTGAGTTCACGTTTTCACAGACATACGCCCGCCAATCGTTAAGGTCAGTCTCAAGTTTAAGGTTTCTTTATCTTAGAAAGCATTCAAGACAGCTTGGGTGTAAAAGTTAATGTTATATCTTGTGAATGTGTGTACAAAGGTCGCGTGGGGCAGTGTTAGATTCATACTCAAAATGGCGGTTCACCTCTGTGACATGGGTCCTTAATGGCTTTGGCTGCACTATGTAACATGAGGACAATACAAAATGTCAATTTTCTGGTCATTTCTTGACAAAGTGAGTTGAATCAACCCTACTCCATTGGAAAATAAGTGTCATTCAGGAAAAGGAGGTGCCAAAATATAACATCATACGAGTGTGTATAAAAGCTGGAAACACGGCTGTAAGCTAGGTTTGTTTACATTCTGGTATTTTGCGGTGGTGCCTCGTGTGGGCTGCTAGGCCAACTTCGAAAGCTGCATTGGTCTTCAACTCAACACTGCGATGTCTTTTGTTTGTTGACGTGACCTAATGATAACTGGCACTGTCTCCTCCCAGCCATTCGAAACCCAAACTTTGCTGAACTTCACTTTTTTTGTCTTGGCTGTGTACGTGGCATCATGGAGCAGTGCAACGAAAAAGGGGTGTGCCCTGGATATGGTAAGGACATATACGTGTTACCTCCGGATACGGGGGTATTGTCTTCAGTGTGTTTGTTTAATTGTGTGTATAGGTATGTGTGTGTGTGTGTGTGTGTGTGTGTGTATGTTACATTCTTCTTCAAAAATCATTTGGCCAGAACACTATCCTGACTTTCATATGCATTGCAGTTCAGAGCGGTTTCGGTCCAGGCTATGAGCCGGAGGGTGTGAAGGTGTTTCGTGGAACACTGGTGCACGCCACCAAGGAAAACCCCATGGAGATCCTCAGAAATGGGGTCATTGGGGTCGACACATCTGGGAAGGTAACTCGGCCATCAGCAAAGTATTTACTTCGATCATGAATGTAGGAACAGTCATACCGTAACAATCTAGTCATAGCATGTGTGTGCTGCATTGATTTGACGATATGACACTGGTTTGGATTTCTTTTAGATTCTGTTTGTGAAAGAAGATGACTCCATTGAGAACCTTTCTGCGGAGATTGGCTTCAATCCGTCCGTATGCAACCTGACCGACAGGTAATTTTACAGGTCATTTCACATTTTTTAGATTGGTTTTGATATCGTCGTAGTTTAAAAGTCTATCGCATAACGTTATGAGCCATGTCTTAAATCTTACTGATAGCCATCGTTGTTTATGGGTCTTTATGCTTTCAATGTAAATTAACAAAGATAGCTGCTGTTTAACAATCGTAGCGTATGTTCTGATGTGAATTAGTAAGGTATCTCAGACACCATTCAGTGTAAAAGCAGACTGACAGAGGGTCAAAATGGTCTCCCCGAAGGCTGGGAGGAAGTGACAGTGAAATATGTACAGAATCAGTGAGAAATTCACAATGATGAAAAAAACAAACACAAGAAATTCACACCAACTCTAAACACTTCATGGAAAGCCGTCTATTTCTTGTTTCATGTCAGTTTATTATTTATTCATTTACTACATGGACTACTGGGAAAAGAAGTCGAGGCCGTCCAACAAGAAACTACATTAACCAATTGATGGACGACACCAACTTCGCTGGACAGATCTAGAAGAAACCTGATGGTAGGAATGAAAGATAGGAAGAGATGGAGAACAGTCATTGGAACTGAGGGAATCTCGACTTAGTTAGTTAGTGAGTGAGATTTACTTTATGTTGTTGTATTGCAGCCAGTTCATTATCCCTGGTTTCATCGATACGCACATCCACGCGCCCCAGTACCCCAACACGGGCACTAAAATGGACCTCCCCTTGTTGGAGTGGCTTCTCGCCTACACCTTCCCTCTGGAGGCAAAGTTCAACGACCTGGAGTTCGCACGGAATGTCTACAGGAAAGTCGTGGTAAGACCCTAGCTTTATCTCAGAACGTTTTGCTAGGGGTTAGACAGCTGTACAGAGACCGTTGGGTGTTCAAATATGTTGACAAATCTCTAAGCGATATTTTTTTTTATTCCAACATTTCATGACAAGACATGGTGACGGCAAACTCAAGTTTTTTTCAACTTATTTTATGCCGCCACCGATATAAACGATATTTCAGAGGACGGTTCAAGATCTCCAATGTTTTAAAATGATTCCCCAAAAATTTTTTGATGGAAATGGGGCTTAACAAAATCGGAGATGATTGGGTAATGGCAAGTGGTTGGCGGTGTGTAAGGAATTCAAATAAATGTAGAGAGTTGCTTGGAAAACAATCAAGTTTGTCCCTAGTTATGTATACCCCTGGCTGCAGCATTGAATAGACATGTTTTGTGCTACATTTATGACTGCCCCTGGTTATGCATACCTGTCATAATGCATTGTCTGGCCCAGCGTCGAATAGATATCTTTCACGCTGTTTGGGGCTGTCCTTGGTACTGAACTCATCTGACATCTTACTTTGAAAGGGCGCGTGGGTTAACTGAATCAAGAAAGTCTGTCTCCTTTCAAAATTTTTCCCAAAACCTTGCAGCAAAAAACCCTGTCGTGTGGTACCACAACTGCCAGTTACTTTGCGACCACCCACAAGGACGCATCTGTGGCACTGTGCGACGCTGCAGGTAAGAAAGAGCTTCATGTTTCAACTTTATCAAAACATAAGGCATTCAAATAGAAATCTAACGTAACATTGTTTTGAGCCCATATATTCACTAACGTTATAACCTGATGAAACTATTCATCGAGTTATCGTAAATGTTTAAAGTTTCACAAGGTTGAAATAACAAAAAAAACGGACAGTTGTACAAAAATCTTCTTAGCCATAGTACTTCCAAGTCTGTGGCCTCAAAAAAATAACCGAAAGAGGTATGCCGAGCCGTATAGGTAGCCGGTATAAACGCCCCTCGGCGTAACACACCAGCTTCGCAGGCACGCGGCACGGCGGCAGCTGGCTATATTACACCGAACGACTTGTTACACCTAACCTTTGCACAATCTAACTGTAAACATTGTTTAAAGCTATCATAGGCTAGTGATGATGCCCCTACTGTACTTGCTGGCAGTGAGTTCCAATCTACTACAGTTGTAGGAAAAAACGAGTTTTCAAACACCTCAACCCTTGGTTGATAATTCTGGTATTTGAAGGCATGACTATTTCTTGTTCTTTCCTGAGCTAGTTTTGATGTACTTTTAGAGTCTCTCAGCCAGAGGGCGTACATAGGGAAGTGTAACATCGACCAGAACCTGCCCGAACAGTACTGCGAGGGGACAGACGCGTCACTCAGGGACACAGACGAGTGAGTCTCCTCATACCCAGCTAAACACTTCAAGTTAGTCGATTAAAACCTGGAAATTAAGTAGGAATTTGAAAAATCAAGTGGTCATGTAGTCAGCTGGGAATCTCTCGTTGATCGCTGATGTGAGCGCAAGCACATGAAAGCATTACTGTGCACATTATGTACTCATACAATTTGAAACATACGTCAAATGTACACCTAAATGTTTATTTTACTTTCAGATTCATCAAAGAGGTTCTTAGCAGAAAGGTACACCTTTTTTTCGATATGTTTGTGTTGCGTGATGTTGACATCCACGGTGCCGATGGACATCATTCCTATCGTTCAAGACTTTCAAATCGGCATATCTAAATGTTTGATTGTCTGGGTGCCAGCTCCTACCGCGAGTGAGTGATAATCCAGAGAAGCCATGCGCACCGCTAACCCCGAGTTGGCACCCTGGCTCTAATAATCTCTAACTATACTAGCCTGGATGCCAGACCCATAGCACACCAGTTATCCTGGTACACAGGATAACTTGTGTGCTATGGGTCTGGCATTCAGGCTACCGGTATACCGGCCTGGTGTGATAGATAAAGGGCTTGGGCGGCAGCAACTTCTGGTAGCGGACAAGGGTTCCCCCCCCCCCCAAATCTATCGCTTATGAAACCCACGCAAAAAGGTTTGACGACCAGCTACAGGATGATGTTTTTTACGTGTTTTTGCAGAACCCGCTCGTCACGCCGGTCATCACTCCCAGGTGGGCAGGCTGTTGTACCCCGGAGCTGATGTCTGGGCTGGGGAAACTGGCCCAGAAGTACGGTCTTCCCATACAGGTGAGGACAGGAAGACATAGACTCTGAAAAGGTTAAAGGGCCGCAGTCCTTAGGACGGGACGTTAAGCTGTGGTCCACTGTTCATTGTGCTTGTCGAAAAGAAATAGGGGAATTTCCCTGATACAATGAACCTGTAAATACTGTACATAGCGTCTGTCTTCTCTGCCCCCCCAGAGTCACATGTGTGAGACCCCGGCAGAGGTAAAGTTCGTGACGGAGCTGTTTCCACAGTTCGACTGCTACACGGACGTCTACGACAAGTGTGGTATCTTCACTAACAAGGTCAAGGATAACATGTTTTCCTGGTCTCATTAAAAAAAAATCCGGGGGCTCAGCATTAGCATTAAAGCTCTTTTGTGTTAGTTCGATTCGTGCTTTAAGTTTTTTTTACTGTTATCCAGCACAAAGAAAAGGTTCGCCAAATTTTCGACCGTGTCCTTTCCTGACGCGCACTGATCTTCGGGATGTGTGACGTCAGGTGTGGGTCAAAGGTCGATAGAAGTCGATACCGGCCGCTGTCCTGGGTTCATTTTTGGTTGATTACCGTACTTACTGTGTGTTGTGAGAAGAAAAGATTCCTGTACCACGTGGCTCGCCACTGGAATACTTCACAAGGCAGCTGTTACATGAACTTGTACTTCTTTTATTTCAGACTCTATTTTGTTAATGTAGACCATGCATTTTAAGTACCAGGTGCTCTGTAGTTACCCTGTGTTATTGTGTGACAGTACTGTGTGACAATTGCATGTTAAGGACCACAGGAAGAGTAGCTAACAGAAATATCAAACTAATTGTGGATCCAAATAAAGACTAAGACTTGTGTATGTTCTAACAGACAGTGATGGCCCACTGTATCTACCTGACGGAGTTTGACGTGGCCCTGATGAAGGAGCGTGGGGTGGGCGTGTCACACTGCCCCAACTCCAACCTATCGTAAGTCCACCTTCCATATCTCTGTTTACAAACATTTTTCCATACACAAGGTGTTGTCTGAGACTACCTGAAATAACATTTCGATGGTTGCACCATCTTCAGTCGTCATTAACCATGTAAAAGTATTTTTTAAAAAGGCTGTATTAATCATTTATTTTTGGATCCGTGGTTGATGTTTATATGTTTGTATCTGTTCTTATTTTCTACTTCTCATATATATCTATGAATGTACATGTTTGTATTGTTTAATTGAAATAAAACAGAAAATAAAAAGAAAGAAAGAAAAAGGCACATGTTCTGTTTCTATTCTGCAGAATCTGCAGTGGAATGATGGACGCTAGGGCGTGGCTCGACAAAGGGCTGAAAGTTGGTTTGGGAACAGGTGAGGAGCTGTGAATGCCAATGCGAAAGCATTCCTCATTATTTACTTCACTGCCCTAACTATATATGTCCCAACGGCAATAGAATGGGTGCCACCCTAACTTGTCATTCACACAAATGCGTGGGAAAGGATTTGACGTTACTAACGATCTGATCTATCATCAAAGTTCATCTGCGTTGGTTAGAGTTTAAAAAAGTTACATGTTTAAAGTTAAAACTTTTGTTCCAACACAAAGGATTGCTCTCACCTAGAGCTTTCAACCAGTCAGTCTGATCTTGTGCAATCTTGACGTCGTCACACTTCAGAGAAGTCACGTGGCAAGTCTCACTGGGTCAGTCTATTGAAGAAGATCAGAGTGACTGGTCGAAAGCTCTAGGTGAGAACAAGGAGGTTAAAAACATTAAAATTTGATTCAACCTCATTGGTGAGAACAATCTTTTGTGTTGGACCAAAAATTTTCACTTTAAACAAGGATCTGATCTACAGATGTGTCTGGTGGGTACCAGCCCTCCATGCTGGACGCCATCCGACTGGCCATCCACACGTCCAACGCCATCAGCATCCAGCGGCCTGCCGACTACAGACCCATCTCCTACCAGGAGGCGTTCCGCATGGCGACGCTGGGGGGCGCTGAAGGTAGGTCAATACCCTCTCTCAAAGATTTTTAAACAAACTGCCCTGCAGTTCCAGAAGAAGTCGCTAGGGGGCCCAAAATCCTATCATGAAATCTGATATTTCAGCATACTTTAAAGCATGCGTAAGGTATGTTGAAATATCAGATTTTATGTAGTGTCCAATTTTCGTAAAATAATTTTTGTATGAGTGCCACCTCAAATTTCGTATCTTTATCACACATATATACTCGTTGTAATGGATAGTCTCATACTTTAATTTGTTAATGAATATTCTGGGTTGTTGTTTTCGTTTAGTCTTGGCCCTGGACGATACCATCGGGAACTTTGAGGAGGGGAAGGACTTCGATGCTCTTCTGATTGACATGGAGAGCTCTGCCAGCCGTGTGGACACCTTCGACTTCCACTCTATTGAGGTAAATGGTTGTATGTTTTCTAATACATCAGAATAAATACCTTCGGAGAAGGAGATATCACTGCACGAAAAGTTGGATTTACCACATTGAATGGCAGTAAATGACAGTGAAGTCGGGTAATGTTTACTTTGTAAACAGTACCGGGCTATACGATGATAGTAACTGTAACATTTCTTAAATGGTACTTACTGTGTTTTTTTCCATCAGGACCTTGTCCAGAAGTTCCTGTTCATGGGTATGTGGCCCGTTTATACATAATGGAAATAGGACGGTCTTAGAATGTTCTAGTCTCATATGACTTTTTCCTATTGTTACTAGTTGAGGTACTGAGAATTTGTTTGAAGTTTTGTCAGAATTTAATACGTTGTCTTTCATGTGCAATTTGCGCCATCATAAAATGATGTAAAATTAAAACTATGTAACGTTACTATGCAAGAATTTTACAATGAGCCCTCTGCATTATAATGTAACCTCAGTGGAAACTAATTGTCACTATGCACACATTCTCTAAAAACCGTTTTATCCTGTGTAAATACTTTAATATTTCTATTTCAGGTGATGACAGAAACATCCAGGAGATCTACGTCAGGGGGCAGAAGGTCGTTGAGCAGGGGATTCAGAACACGTCGGCAGAACTCACTGCGCCTGCGCGAAACCCATAATGCATCACACAACGTCTCGTTTAACCCTAAACAGTACACCTGGGGTCCGCGCGGACCCCAGCACTATATATTCTGTAAGATTTTTTTTGTTTCTAAAGATTTTTTTCTGAAATTTCAGGTAATTGTCACCCACAAAGTTGTGCCACAACACAGTGCAGAAAATTCCGTTTCCCCCATTTTTAAAAAAAATTGTATCTGATTTTCTTTTGGGGTCCGCGCGGACCCCAGCCGGCTCTCGATCGTAATAGATACACTGGCGTTCTTATACTTTCCTTTTTTTCTTATACTTTACTTTATTTTCAGGCTTTTATGATAAGTGACACATGCCTTCTAACATTAATATCATTTTATGTAATTTAATGTGATTTTTATTAATTATTTATGCTAATTTGATGACGTCATTGGTCAAAACAAAGATCCAAGATGGCGGATAATTAAATATGTATGACATCATTGTATGACGTCACTGGTGTTGCTAAGGGCAACATAAGCTTTAGCAGACCTTATCATTTTATCATAAACACTTTTTGTTAAAGTTGCGTTGTATACTATTAAGTTTCAAGAGAATAACCTATTTATAACGGTTTTAGCCATTAAAATAATATGAATGACGTCATAATGACGTCATACTACGTCATAACGACATCAAAATTGTTGTATTGATTAATTTTTACTAGTACACCATCTTCTGAAAAATTGGTGGCCATACGATATACCGTTCTCGAGTTCTGAGGGGGGCAATAAGCCCCCTCACCCAGTCCCACGAACCTCCAAAGCTTTAAAAAACGGGTATTTCTTGATTCCTTCTTTTCTTCACCAAAAAATTGGAAAAGGTAATAATGTATGACTTTTGTACGTAATGTGGACTCAGAGGTTCACACATCGATTCAGCAAAACAATTGAGCTGGTAGCATACTAATAATTTCTAAAAATTAGAAAAAAACTGTTTTGGGGTCCGTGCGGACCCCAGGTGGACAGATTAATCAGTCCGGGAAGGTGTACTGTTGAGGGTTAAGGTCGTATTCACGTATTTAAGGATGGCATCCCGTCTATAGTTTTCAAATGTTCTGTCGGCAAAGATATCGTCTGTGACATTCAAATCTTACTCGCGATCGGCCAGCGAGAATTCAGAAAAAAACATGACGAGGGGTTTTCCCCGAGTCAGCATGCAGTCAATGCGAGCCCGCCAGCTGTTTGTAAATTGGACTGTTGCCAGTTTCGATCACAAGACACAAAAGCCCCTAGCTGACTTATTTGATGAGTCATCTAGCATTCATGGCTGTGCCAGTCCAGACATGTACATGGAATAAAAGGCAGCTGTCTATGATGTATTTGGACATCGTCCAAGCACTTCTTTCACCGCGTCCTTTCTGTGATAAACTTTTGCTGGGCCTTCCTATGCATTGGTATGGGCAATTCTAAATTGAACCTCCTTGGTTTGGGGAATTGAGTTTTTCTAACGCCAAGAAGATACTGGGTGTAAAACTTTCGCTCCTTTGCGACTGATACTTATGTTAGATATATGTAGACTATGGACAGTTTACTAAATGAATGAATGAATGAATGAATGAGTTAATGGATAAATGAATGAATGAATGAATGAAAGACCTTTATTGTACGTTCATGCCCTTACAAGCTAAGTACATGTCATGGAAATAAAGCAGAAGTAAAATTACAATGATATCTTACTACAAGAATACAGACTAATGTGAACTACTATGTACAGGTTCAACTTCTTCTCGCTTCTTAAGACAGTTGTAGATGTATGAACATATATGGAGCTTATAATACATGGTTTGTCTAGTTCCATAAGGAATACAATTTTTCTGTTCTATGTACGTTTCGAAAACTGGGAAACCTATTTTGTATATAATTATAGAGGTTATTTTTATCAGTTCTATGTAATGTACAGTCAATAGCAAAATGACACTCATCCTTAATTTTATCTAAATTACAATATTGAGACATTCTTGGCTGCAGAGGAATGTGGTTCTGTCTGCCTTTTTCAATGTGAAGTTTGTGTGAACTGATCCGGAGAGTTTTGTAATGGCACAGCATGAAATCCTACATTTCAGCATACTTCAAAGCATGCATAGAGGTCTACGGAGGGGTCTGAAGATGACTCACCATGATGGGACGATTTTCAAAGTTCCATTCTGTATGGTGATCGAGGATATGGAAGGGTCTGAAGATGGCTTCCCATGATGGGGCGATTTTCATAGTTCCAAGCTGCATGGTGAGGATATTGAGGGGTCTGGCGGTGACTCCCAACGATGGGGCGATTTTCATAGTTCCATGCTGCATGGTGAGGATATTGAGGGGTCTGGCGGTGACTCCCAACGATGGGGCGATTTTCATAGTTCCATGCTGCATGGTGAGGATATTGAGGGGTCTGGCGGTGACTCCCAACGATGGGGCGATTTTCATAGTTCCATGCTGCATGGTGAGGATATTGAGGGGTCTGGCGGTGACTCCCAACGATGGGGCGATTTTCATAGTTCCATGCTGCATGGTGAGGATATTGAGGGGTCTGGCGGTGACTCCCAACGATGGGGCGATTTTCATAGTTCCATGCTGCATGGTGAGGATATTGAGGGGTCTGGCGGTGACTCCCAACGATGGGGCGATTTTCAAAGTTCGAAGCTGCGTGGTGAGGATATTGAGGGGTCTGAACATGGCTCCCAGTGATGGGACGATTTTCAAACCGTTTATCAGTCTCACTTAGCCCACTGTGTATTCTGTACACTGCCTTTGCCATGGGTACTAGGAATTCCAGTTCTGAACGATACGGATCCGGATTGTGAGGGCCGACTAGTGCCGACTCCTTTAGCTTTGCTTCAACCTTAACATGATTTGCCATGGGTAATTCCAGTTCTGAACAATACGGATCCGGATTGTAAGGGCCGACTAGTGCCGACTCCTTTAGCTTTGCTTCAACCTTAACATGATTTGCCATGGGTAATTCCAGTTCTGAACAATACGGATCCGGATTGTGAGGGCCGACTAGTGCCGACTCCTTTAGCTTTGCTTCAACCTTAAAATGATCACGCATACCTGCCAGTGCACCTATGGCTGCGCCTTTGGCCCACATTGCACCATCGTTCCCATAGTCATGCCAGTCCTTTTTGCCCTGTATACAATTTCCAGCCTCTTCTACCCCGGTGTTAACCAGTGATGTCGTCATTCCTCCCACCGTACGAACGGCAAACTTGGTACCTCCTTCGACAAGCCTAGCACCTCCTTGCTTGTACGCTTCTTCGGCGAGCTTGGTACCTCCTTTCTTGTACATTTCTTCGACAAGCTTGACACCTCCTTTCAGGTACGCTTCGGTGACAAGCTTTTTACGTCCTTCCTTGCACGCTTCTTTCACCGCCATGGCCGCCAAATCCTGGGCTGCCACCTCCGTTACAATGGTACCTCCGCTGCCTACCACACCGGTTACAGCACCGACACCCACGTCGACAAAGTACCCGCTTGCACTAATTTTCTCCCCCTTCGCGGCTTTGACTGTGCCGTGGACAGTCGAGCTCAGACCAGCCCCTCCTACTGCGCCTCCTACTAGAGGGAGAGCTGTACCGAATGTCCCAAAAGTCAGGGCTGCGCCACCAACAAATGCAGCGATTCCTGCCGCGATAGCAAGGAGTTTCTGCGCCACGTCGTGTGCCGATCCGACATTGCATTTGCAGGTACATGTCACTTTGTCCCGACAACGACATGTACACCGTCCATGCTTTTTATCACAATAGTCACACGAACGGCAACTGTAACACCGAGACTCACTGTTACCCATTGCTTCTGTAGCAGATTTCCAAAAGGCTGTTCAGTACCTGGCTATGTTACCACGGTCTGGGAACAGTCGGACCGAGTACACCAGCCAGCCTGTATTCACTTCCCGTTTTTGCAATCACGAGTTTCTGTCGGCGATTCCATTGTAATACGGGGGGGTCACAGGAAGCATGACCTGTGTTCCGTCTAAAACCAGCCGCTTAGTAAGTTACTAAATGTTCCGCGGTGCAGCAGACACATCCAGCAACTGTTACACCAAGAATCACTTCAATCCATAGTTTTTGAAGCCGATATCCAAAGTGGTTTGCTGATTTTTTTTTTGCCAAGTCACCAGCGACTTTGAACAAAGCCCAGTATCAGTTCCCTTTTTTTTGCCAACGACTGAATGAAGTTGAGTAATGTAAGGCTTAACTTCCTCTTTTTTGACAATACCGAGTTTCTATAGGCCATTCCATTCTACTACGGGGGTGTCTTACGCGCACCTGTCGATGGGGACATCTAGCGATCAATGCAGCCCCCGACCACCTGTTGCTGGGACGATATTTTTGGCGACGCCCAAGGGCGGGGCCTTCGCCTTCTATTTATTCTAAGAGGGTTTCAAACCATTGATTGTCCGTGCCACTTTGTATTGTTAACACCTAAAATTCTACACAATTATTTGGTAAATTTCTGTGCATAGAGTCTTTGCATAGTTTCATACATTTGGATAAAGTTATTTATCAGAATGTTGTAATGAATTGCTACTTCAAGCAAAAGCACACAAACCCTTTCCTTCCTGATCAGAAATAAACTACTTAGAATATACATATGGACTAAGAGAAGAAAAAGCACAGTACTTCATCATGCCCTATGGAATGCAAGACGTAGCGACAAATTTCAATGTAGAAAAATTTTATTCCTGAAATGGCCCGGTACAAAAGTGCAGTGTATAAAACCTCCGACCCACAAAGACCAACCTCTGCATGCACGTTACATGCTCTCCTGGTTTAGAAAAATACTTAAAACACGTGTCTGTCATCTAAGGCAATTAGTCAACACATCACATTGTACCTGACACAATGTCACTTGTCTAAACATAGGAAGTGTGGCTGGATATATATATAATATAGTTTGAGGTCCAGTCAAACCCAACTCTACTGCCATCTAGCAGAGACAATCGGTACTGCAGTCATGGCTGGAACTGCGATTTCTCAACTGTTCCCATCAAACTGCGAGTTGATAAAAGTCGCTCCCCTGAAGACGGATGTCAATGTTCTCAATTTGTGAAATCAGAGAACAACTCGTAAGAAGTTAGCTGGAGCTTCACATCTCAAGTTGACAACTGTCTAGCACGTTTTCACCCAACCCCATTCTATTGCTGATTTTCCTATGAAAATACTACTAGTGGATACGTTTCAGATATTTCTAACTTCTGAATAACACATAATCAATATGTAACACCGATTCAACAAGCACCAGAACCCATGCATAACATTGAAACTATGATAAGCACTTATCGTGCACGATAAAATTCCATTCTTATATATCATTTCTGTGTACATAAATATGCCCCAAAATCCTTCAACGTCTTTTCTTTATTCCTTCCAGGTATAAATTAGTGCTTTGGGATGAACCATGGAGGATTGGGGGTGGGGGTGGTATCAGAACATTTCATAACATGCCAACCTTTCTGTATTAAAAAAAAAATCTTTGTACATAGACAGTAGTATCCAATATTGATTATACATATTGTACATAGATTATAGAAAAAATACATCATTGCAGAGTATCAATAATTTTCAAAGCGTAAAAATAATCTGCCCCCCCATATCAATCCTTCATGGTTCATCCCTTCCCTTCCACCACTTTGTCTTGATATGTGAATAACAATTACTTGTAATTTGCAAAATGATACCACACAATTCATTAACCACCTTTCCCAACGAATACATAAACAACACTATGAAAATACCCAACACCCACAATATTGCACCTTGACACATATAAAGACATGAATCCATTCTGGCCATGCGAATTAAATAACTTGTTTAGCAGACCACGTAATAATGGTGAGCATAATGTCAAAAAACATGTTTACCTTTAAAGTGAAATTTTCTGTCTGGATTTCACAAAAAATGAAGTGAGCAGATCTGTTAAACAAGTTATTTACTTCACATGGCCTTATCATAATCCCACATAACAACAATAATGAAATATTAAAATTCTAATCATAATTGTACTCCACTTTGCAACAGGATTGTCCAAAATATATAAATGTCCCCAAATATACAGACATGTCCAAAACCTGTACTACAACTTTACACTTCCTTCTACCACAGGAAAACGTCCAGAATGCCATGGCAAGCTTTGGTAAAGGTGGGCTTACTTCAAAATACATGTATGGCAAACGTCACACATCATATGTGATCTCTGATGGCTTTTCAGAGTCAAACACACGTGCATACAAAATAACCCTCCATCGTACTCCATTTAACCCTTCAACTCCTACCCCTACTGTAAATGATACAGCTTAGCTGCATGGATGAGCCCATAGTATGGACAAGGTTAAAATTGCCTTGTCCAACATTATGCAATATGGCTACCCAAACAGCTCATGACTATTATGACTCCCCACATTAAATAAATCTGAGTGAATACAACAGTTACTGTACTATACATAAGTCCACAATTATGTTGACATTATAACAATATTGCCTGTAAGATTAATCCATAGAAACATTCCATATACCACATGCATATTTCCCGTCTCCCAGCAATTCCCCCTTTCCTACTTCATAATATGTTCCAACCCTTCAACCCTGGTCCCATGTCGAACTGAATTTTCACAACAATCACATGGCATGAAAATAGCATATAATCAAAACATGTGCAAGATGTGGCTGACAACGAAATTTCGGATCGTGGTGAAACGTCTGCAAAACATCAGCAAGCAGAGCACGAAGTTTGAACATTGCTGTTTATTTCAGGGTGATCTTCACCAGTCCGATCTGTGGCTCAGTGAACCTGGAAAAGAAGAACAACTTTCTTAGCTACTGTTAATACATTATCTATTGTCTAGTCCATTGGAGCAATGATTTTATACCTATATGGACTTGAAAGTGATCTCTGATTTGTGCAAAACAAGCTGCTAGGTAGCCCAAACTTCTGCCACTTCTGCCCAAGCACAAGAGCTACCTACCATCCAAATATTTTGACCATAGCATGTCCAGAGCACAAGATATCAAAACTGGAAGTCCTGTTGTAGTACTGTGAAAAGCTGTTGGAGGCCCAAAATCTAATGATTTCTAGTTTTCATCACACCAAATATGAAACAGATCCAACCAGCCGTTCTTGAGTTATCTTAGTGACAAACAGACACATAAATGCTGCCCAAAACATAACCTTCTGTCGAAGGTAATAGGGTCTAGAATAATACAAGCCTTAGAGTACGATAGTGCCCTACCTGTAGTCATTTGTACGTAGATAGTTCAGCACGGCAGGTTTGATCCTAGCGACGCCTCCGCGACTGTTGTTGCCCCGCCCGGTGATGACACAAATGTAGTTGGCCACAGGGTGCCGACTGGGACTGGCATGGTGGAGCTCTGTTGGGACAAGGGATAATATATACATGTAAGACTGCTGTTAGGCCATACAGGTACCAGTACAATGTCTAAGTAGGTAGAATGTTCACTTTGCATTCGGTAAGTTGTGAGTTCAATCCCTGGCCGAGTCATACCAAAAACTTTAAAAATGGTGCATACTGATTTCTCTGTTTAGCACTCAGCATTTGGGAAAGAGTATGGGAGTTGAACACACAACACTACCAGTGGACTAGTCCCCTGCTGTAGTGATTACACAAAGTTGTGTGGCCTAAGGCCTATAGAAACAGAGATGGGTGACGCTCTGTGGGAAGGACTTGTTAGGCCATGCTAACTACACGCAAGATTTGTAACAATACAGTATCATGGGCAACTGTGACACAAAAATAGTGAGTGAATATGTGGAATATTCTGAAACAAGGCAGCCTTTTGCAAAGATGTCAAAGGTCTACATGTATCACAACATGACATTATTGCTGTCCTACCTCTCTCCTTTTCTTGTAAGACACTTTTCAGAGCATCGATGGCCTCGTTGACGTGCAGTCCGTGAAGATCCAGACAGTTCAGCTGGTCTAGCCCAGCATTCCTACAGGACAGAACATAGCTCAACATTCAACAACACTGACGGTCAAGCCCAGCATTCATACAGGACAGAAACAATAATTAGCTCAACATTCAACAACACTGACGGTCAAGCCCAGCATTCATACAGGACAGATCATAGCTCAACATTCAACAACACTGATGGTCCAGTCTGGCATTCCTAGCAGACAGAAACATAGCTCAACATTCAACAACACTAACAACCACAAGCAATTTTGGAAAAAGCTGCAAAAGGCACAGAATTTGGCAGTTTTGTTTGAAACCGGTCAGATTCATTCCTGGCCACACAAAGATGAAGAAATTTTTAAATTAAAATTTCCTCGTTTTCCATAACTAGAGGACTGGTACTGTAGTCTGTATGACTCCATTGATACTTACTTGAGCTCCAGAATTTTCTCTGATGCTCTTCTGTTTGCTTCCCTCAGTTTGTCTGTGTGCAAATGTCCCTGTGTGGGGAGAAAAGGTGGAACATATTATTATTATGGTGCAATGTCACACAACTCTTCCTTTGAGTTACTACTTCCAAATACATGTATAGTATTATCTACTATAAGGTGTTGGAGAATCTTTGACAATGTGGAACACAAACTCAAACATGATACATCGATGAAGGTTAGACATCCAGGTAATAAGATACACAATAAAGCAGTTATTCAAGCAACTCATACAATTTTCTTATTTCAAAGGGGTCACCCTAATTTTTTTTTCCATTTCAAAGTCTTTGTTGGTGGGGTTTGAAGAACATTTCTGTCTCTTTCTCAATTGTTCTTTTTCACCTGATTCAACTGTCCTCTTTCTTGATTGCCCCTTTCTTATATTTTGAGATAAAACCTTGAAAATGTCCTACCTGCTGGGCATAGTAGAAAGCCAGTTCCTTCTGTCCTTTATGATAGGCTGTCGCAGCCTTCTGGAAGCATTCCTGCCTTTGTTTGTAATGTATGGTAGCCTCCGTCCTGAAGTCTTCATAGTCCGGCTCCTCAGTCTCCTGGAAGGTCCCTGCCTGCCGGTCCACCACTACTATAGCTGGCAGGGAACTGGCCTGGGCCTGCATAAATTATGATCCAAAATAGGTAAATACAAGATGGCAGATGCTCATAGGCATACAATGTAGATGATCACGCCAATGTTTTCACAGTCTACAAAAAGTGAGTCAGAAATTTCCAACTTTGATTTATGTCACTTTGAACCAGTGTATTGGCTTGAAACTGAGGATCATGCAGGATCCAACAAATACAGTTTAACAATGTAAAACTGAAATTCATCAGGACCAGGGCTGTCTCCATAACCTGTCCCTCCATTTGCTTGTGGAAAGGGACAAATATTTCACCCAATTTACCCAATAAAGATTTGCTTCAGAAAATGCGTGAAAAGACATTTCAGAGGGTTTGAAATCCAGATGTGAGATCGAAAAATTTTATGGCCTTGCCAGTGGTCCACCTAGCTTGGGTGCCATCACTTTTTTTCAGGCCAGTGAGTACAAGGAGCCCAGCAACAAAACATATGGCACCCAGGCTAAAACCATCAGGTTGGTAAACCAGGAACACTACATTTTTTTTCCGGGGCCTGACCTGTGCGACCGCCTCCTGTTGACTCTGTATCCTGGCCTGTTCCATCAGCTGGTCTTCATAAAGCTTCAGCGCAGCGTCCGACATCACGTTACGGACCGGCTCCGCAGTCATGTGGTCCGACACGACAACCGCGTTCACCGTGGGATCCAACTGGTACCTAGGACAAGATGGAGGAACGATATCTACTGTTACATGTACTTTGAAATTCATACTTAACAAGACTGATAATGAAAACATACATGGCGACGGTGGTTGCTGTTTGGGTTATTGTTTGCATGGCACTGCGGCCCTGCCATCATTTCATGATTTTGAGAAAGACTTCAAGTTGGTACCTATACAGATACAGTGCACACCTCCCCTAAGTGTATAGTGAACGAGCCCGGGGGTCACAGAAAGTAGGGCATTCCTGGCAGGGAGCTGAGGTCTTCCCAAAGGTTTAATTTCCAGGAATGTGGGCATAGATGTGGGTCACATGCCTGTGGACATTCCATTCCTGTGGACAAAATGCCTGTACGATTCCTAGAATTCTTGCAAATTGCACACAATACTGTACCATTAGGCTCCTCCCTGAGACGTCGCCAAAAAATTGTCATGTTTTTGATATTGTTTACTTTTATTGTTTGTACTGGTAGGTTTTCGTGATTGTTTGCTGTGAAGGAGGGGAAGGATGCATTCACAGTGAAGCAATGGGGAGGGGGCCTGCATGGAAAGCTAAATGTTTGCAGTGTAATCATTTATGGCAAACATTTTACAATTTACAGTATGTGCACCAAAACTGCTTTCAAAAGTTCGCTGAGCATTAATAAATATTTTGCTATGTCACATTGTAGGTTGAGAAAACCAAAATTCGAAGAATATCTTGCCCTACTTGGGAATCTCATGTATTGGTACCTTGCAAGTGCTGTCTTGGTCCTTAGAACAGCATGCAATACAAGAGATTTGGAGTTCAAATATACAGGACTTGACTATACATATTGTATATTTGCCAATAGCTGTGTTGATAGCCTTAAAACTTTCTTTTGTGAAAGAGATAATTCTACACCAGACAGCAAGGTACAATTTCCTTATATCTAGGTTTCATATACTGTATATCCAGCGCTCTATACAAAAGAGATTGTATTATCTCAGACACAAACTTGTAATGTCTCCTGTGCATTTTGATTATTTTTTACTTTTAAATATGTAGCTCCTGTTCACTGTGAATAAAATAGTGTAGATATTAGTTACAGTATACATGTATGTATCATGTAATAATAGTGTTTACTAACTTGCGGTACATTTTATCTGTTACAATTGTTGTGCAATTCAGTTCATTGATTGATTAATTGAATGATTGATTACTAAATGTTGGTACAAGTCCAGAAACGGAATGGTTGTCCACTTACCCATTGGCGGAGAAGATGTCCTCCAGCACCCCCTTGTCCAACCGAGGGAACATGCTGAACAGTTTCTCTCTCTTCAGTTTGGTGGCGAGGGTCTCGTCCTGCCGAGGTCCCAAACTCTGAGCCTGGAACAGCAGCAGTCAGAGAAACATCAACATGGAAGTGAACTAGTGCTGCATATATAATACTGGTATCATAAAATCATTGAGCTATAGGTTGATGAAGGTTAGACATTCAGGTAATAAGATACACCAAAAAACTGTTTTTTGGCACATTTAGGTGTAGGTCCAAAATAGAAGTGTCAAATGGCTGAGTGGCTAGGCTAGCGGACACACGATTGAGAGGTTGCAGGTTCTATCCCTTGCATTCCTGGCTTGGCTGGCTTTACACGACTTCCCTCATTCCACCCAGGTGTGTAATGGGTATCTGACTTCGGTTGGGGAGGTAAAAGGCGGTGGAAGGACAAGGATGGGCTCTGCCTTCCAATACCGTGCCCTAGACACAGTGGATCAACAACCCACTGCCCCTACGGCCTCAAAAATGCTATGGGACTACCTTTACCTTTTATAAGACTATAAAACTCCATCCTACCTGTTCCTGTTTGCTGACTTCCAGAGCCAGTTGTTCGTCCATGATGTCCGTCAGCGCTGTAACAGGTGACCTTGCAGCCCTCCGTCCGACCTCCGCTGAGAGCGCGGCCAGCGATCGTACTGGACTTCTGACTTGAGACGACCTGGAATGCCTTACTGACTCCTCTTCCTTTTCTTTCATTTGCAGCGCCACGGCGAAGTCTTCTTCTTCCTGGAGCTTTCTTGCTAAGGCCTCATCTAAAGACAGATATATTCAACATGCTTTTATCACGCCCTGTTCATATATCTAATAATGTAGGCCAATTTATACACAACTCTCTGCCAAAGCGAGACAATCTTATACATTCTCAATCCAGCATATAGTTATGAAGATATTGTTTACGAGTTATGAGAGTATTAGCATAACTGTCTTCACTGTTGTATATAAAACTAGATTAGTTTCTTAGAATTGGTAGATATTAGTTCAACTTCTATAATATGTTCAAGTTGTCATACATTGTACCTGCTACAATTATTGTGCACTAAAGTTAATCTATACTTCTCTAAATGGCATCAAAACATTTACACTGATTTTATTTCTTGTTTTGTGGATTTTTGCAGGCGAACAATGGAGCAGGCAAATGAAAATAAAAAAGAAACACTGTCAGCTGAAACTTCTGACTCACCCTCCTTGATCCTAGCTTCCATGGCTTCCATAGCTTCTTCTTGTTCATCAAACTTGGCCTGTATTTGTGGAATCACATGGGAAGGCTTAGTAGGCAATGTCTAGTCTGGGAAATTTGCAATTTCACTTACTAAGTAATCTTTTGGTACTGTAGACATATGGTGCAGTACCATGTAACATCCATAGGTGGCACTATTCAATTATGGGTATTTTTTTCATACATACCCTTTTTCTTTAAATAAAGTTGCCAGGCATTTACTATACATGAATGTGGACTCCAGGAAGAGTAGTGATTTTATCACTAATGGAGATCTGAATAAACCAAACCAAATCCAACCAAACATGAAAGAAATATCTGCAGTAGTTTTCCAGTTAAACTTTCTCATCTACTAAGAAAAAACTTCCTGACAAGATGATCACAATTCTTATGTAGACATTTGTACCTTCTGAGTCTGCATCCACTTGTAATGTATTCTCCTGGCTGTTTTGTAGTCAACTTGAACATACAGATCCTCTTCTGATAGTGACCCTGAAAAAAAACAAGAAATGTTTGACTCATAGCTCTTTGTTGCTGAGTAAGGACAATAAAAAGGACCATAACTTGACAGTGTGTATCTTACTCTTATACATTTGTTTGCTACATATATTCAAATGTACATGCAGGAACTTTTGTGAAACCTCCCACTGCAAAGTCAAAGCATCACAAATATGTGTTTTTGTAAATCTACTGTGCAACAGGATTGTTTCTTCAAATGCTAACTTCAAACACTGTGAAAACATCATTTTCCTTCCTACTGTGAAATAAAACCGTCACGAATGTTTCTGCATTTACAGTATACTGTGTATGGAAAACATTTAGCACAGGAAATGAAAAATTTCTACCTGGAGTTATGTGGAAGCCAACTGGTCCAAATATTTCTAACAGCTGCTTGGCAAACTGTGGGTCCATTCTCAAGGCCAGTTCAGACATGGTCGGTCCCACCACCTTCCCCTCGGATGGTCTGTTGGTCTCTCTGAGGTTAGATGTCTCCTCTGATTCTTTAGGACAAGTTTCTACGCCCTTCTCTGTATTTTGCTGAGTTAGTAACAATAATGGTGTTTATTTGGTAAGCACAAGTTGGAAGAAACGGCCTCAAAGAACAATGTCTGAATTGCGCTGTGTTAACAACAGTTCTTACTTAAAAGTTACATGCAGTAACTGTTACAGATACAAATGTATTTATTTTCACCATGTTAACATCCAATATTCACTGAAATACTCCAATATACTGTAAGAGCTCACAAAGGTCTTTTTTACATCGATACATAAGTTGATAAAATATTGTAGTATATAATAGGATTGTAGGTTACAATACTCTAATTAATAAAACCATTCTGTGTTATTATACAATAATTGGCAATTCTGATGGATTATCATCAAAAATGGCTGCTGACTCCAAGTTATTGTAATACACGTATCTAAAACTCACTCGATTGTTCTAAAATGTCAATCCTAAAAATTAAAAAAAAAACTTACATGTATTGTGTCTTCACTTTGTCCAGTGGAAGGTTCTATAGACTCCACACAAGTTGCCACTTTGTTCTCTGCAGTGTCATTTTCCTGAGTCCGTACCACAGGAATCGGTTCCTTCGGGCTGTTCTGCTGACTGCTTGCTGCGACAACCGTTCTATCCACAGGCACTTGATCAGTCTCTGCAGAACTGAGGTGCTCCTGGTCGGTGGAGCTTAGTATGGAGCTAGTCAGGCTGCTCAGGCTACTCTGTCTGCTGTGATGGCGGACAAAAGCGCCGGGTGCAAGCCCTGATCCCTTCATAGCTTCTAATAAAACAGCGTCGATGTCCGACGCTACCTCCTCATCCGCGGATTCATACTCCTCGTCACTCTCAAACGTGGAAGGCACTGGTATCTGGCACTTGGGTTGTTGGTTGTTGGGTTTGCAACTGGCAACTTTCTCGTTGAAATCACAGCGTTCTGTGTCAGAGGTGCTACTCTGGATTTCCTCCTTCGATGACTCCACTACACTGATGTCTAAGCCATTTTCTTGAACAGGGGTACTTGAGTTGTTCTCATGCTCCTCATTGGTTGATACTGCTGTTCCCTGATTGGATGAGTACATGTCATCATCATTCACATCACCTGTCAACAATCCAGTAAAGATATTGATTGATGTTGGGATTTGCATGACATTCACATCTGGTGTGGAAGAGGTTACTGTTGTTGGCTCTTGGGCTGAAGTTGTTTCTTCTGAGTGATTATGAGTTGGCTTGGATTGCTGTGGTTCGTCTACATTAGCAGAGGCTGCTGTTGCGGTTTTTGTTTTCCCTTGTTCTGTCACAGACTTGGAGGGACCATCATCTTCCGTGGAATGTACAGACTTCGTAGGTTCGATGTATTCAATCCCAGAATCCAGCAGGAGGTTGATGGTCCACTCCAGCTCGTGGTTGCACTTCTCGTAGAAGTCTCTCAGGTCGTCAACGGAGACGGTGGGGAAGCAGTTCTGCAGAAAGCCAAGGTCGCCCGTGTGCGTCCTCTCCGATGGAATGTCGTCCGTGGAGCAGCCCTTCTCCAGCTTCAGCCTCTGTCGTTTGGGACTGGAGGGCGCGGCGGATGTTTTTGTCTCCTCCTGAGTGTCGGGTTTCTCACCGGGCAAGGTCGGAACGTCAGAGGTCGCGACCTTACCGGTGAGGATCCTGACATTGTCGTCAACCACCCCAACTGGAGTCCCAGACTGCACCCTTTGGACGATGGAGAAGTACAGAGGATTGGTGTTGGTCGCTGCCTCCGTTGTGCTGACTTCCCCCTCAAGGTCGTCTTTGTCAGGCTGATGACCTTCGGGGGAGGTCGTTGTCTCCGCGTCTGTTCCGTTGCCGTCCTTGTTGTCAGGGTGGCTTGGGAAGCTCCAGTTCTCCTTCAGGGCCTTGTCCTTCACTTCCGAGCTGACCGTCGTCTTGTTGAACACGGCGGCCAGCCGATTCTTCCTGGTCTGGCGTTTGGGCTTGGCCGACCGACAGTTGTCCCCCCAGTCGTCCGAGCTGTCATGTACCGCCTGGTCCGAAGATACGTCACTGGAATCACACGTAATGGGAACATTCACAGAATCTTCAGTTTTTGGCGACTCCAATGTTTTCTGCTGAACTTGACTTTGTGAACAGGAATCAAGGCCTTTCTTGGCGTGTGCGTCCCTCTGAGGTTTGGGGGAAGACCCAACGTCCCAGTCATCAGAAGTTACAGTACTGACTGCCGTTACAGGGTCTGAACTGTCCGAAAGCAGGCCTAACAAACTGGCTGCTTCTTGCGCTGCATTGTTTACAATCTCTCTTTTAATCTCTTTGGGAACGTTTGACTTGGGATTGCTTTTGCACGTGGTTTTGTTGTCTGCCTTGGATGTTTCTTTACTGGCGACACTTTCAGACTTCCTACTTGAAGGCTGCTTCTTCTCTACACTTGTTGTGATTGGGGAGGGGGATTTTTGTCTCGATCCGTGAGTCACCTTCAGCCATTCTTCCTCCGCGTCTTTCTTCTTGGCTTTGGTCTTGTTGTTTTTCTTGGCGTTTGCTTTTTTGTTGTCCTTGAGGACGACTGGGAAGGGCCACGAGCTGTCTGCTGGCTTGCTCCCAGCGGCATCCTGGGAAGGCTTGTTGGTGACGACACTTTTGCCGCCCTTTGACCCAGAGGACTGCTTGGCCTTGGCCTGGGCAACTTCCTTGTTTTTCCCACTGTGGGAAACATGAGTAAACAAGAAATCAGAGACTTCAAACTTCTGGGAAGTAAATATAGTTTGCATAGAATGCATTATTACTCATACGATTGTATGATAAAACCTACTCTGCTATTTCGTCATGGTTTATGTTACATACATTCCTGGCGACCACATCCTTAAACCCAGGGCATACCGGGTCAAACCCCTGTCAATCAAGTGAAACCCAATCTGCGCCCACTCACTTTGGAACCCAAACATACAAACGTATCATAAATTAGCGCCACTCAAAACAATACTTCAGTCCCGGAAGTAAAAATGTATATACTATGTTTCATTGATTATTTTCATATTAATGTGATGCCACAGAAGTGGTGGGTTGCTCATTCCCTGACAAAGACTGGAGTTGTATAGTAAAAATTCGTACTGCCACCACTATTGCCTCCTTTAAAAGGAAGCTACGGGAGTCCCTCGGTGACCCCTACAAGCCTTAGATTGTGTGACCCTGACCTCTCCACGTTGATGTATTGTATCGTTGTGATGTATGTGTAAATGTTTGTTTTGTCAGCAGGGCAAGCCCTTAATAATAGCCACCTGGCTAGTTGGGCTGCCCTGGCTGTACATTGTCTTTTTACAGCCAAACAAATAAATAAAAATAAATAAATTTGGCTGCGTCCAATTCTTTGTGTTTGTAACAATATCTCTTACCCGCTTGTCGTTGCTTGTTTGGCCGCCTCCTTGCTGGCCCGCTGTTGTTCGATCTTCTGGTCAGCCATGCCCTTCATGATGCTCTCCACGGTGACGTTCTTCTCGTAACGGTCCAGCATCTTCTTGATGGTCTCCTTGGAAACACCATGGCTGTTTCTCCTGTTGGTTCAGAAGGACAGTGAGTCAAACATCCCTCCCTAATATCTTTTCTTTTTCTGGAAGTTTACATGTATGGATGGATGAATGGATGGATGTGTGTATATATATATATAAATATTGTATATATGTGTATGTGTGTGTGTGTGTGTGTGTGTGTGTGTGTGTGTGTGTGTGTGTGTTTATTGGCCTTGCTCCCTATTTGTCACTGCAATCAATGCTCAATCAAAATATCACCTGCATATGCAGGTTAGTGCAGGTATGTAGGTACATATTTCTGATGTCTACCTACACCGGTCCATGTACATGAAGGTGTATGTGGATTTTTATTTGCTGCAGTGGCTGTTACTACCTATGAAGTATAAAAGAAATACACAAATGTAATGGCAATGGTTTCTGAACAGTTTTTAGTATGATCCATACTTGCTAAATTCTGTGTTGTGCAGGTAAAATTTGTCTGGTATGCAGAAAAAGTATTTCCTACCCTGCCAATATACATGTATGTATTAACTTGTCTACAGCACTAACATGCCCTTAGCTAGTGGTGGCATGACATGATTGGCCGGCTTCTGTTTGAAATCATGAATAACAAGCGAGGGACAGAAATAGAAATCCTGGGGCGTGGCTCGTGCGACACCTGCAAAACTCACCTGGCTAGCTCTCCAGCCTTAAACTTCCAGGGTGTGTTGGGCTCTCGAATCTCAATCATGTACCCATAGTTCACTCCCTATGAGAGTAAAAAAAGACGTTTCACTGCCCATCCCTGCCCATCCTTGTTCATCCCTGCCCATCCCTGTTCATCCCAGCACGTCGGCAGAACGTACTGCACCTGCGCAAAACGCATAATGTATTGTGCATAGCACTTTGGCAGAACGTCTCATATAAGGCTGTATTAGAGCATATAAGGTTGACAGCCTGTCTGTAGTTTTCAGATGTTGTATAGGAAAATATATCATCTGCAACAGGCAAAATTTTGATGCAACGTTGACCAAACATCCAACGAATAACGTGAAAAATCGGGGTTTTGCACAGGAGCAGTACGTTCTGCCGACGTGTTGTTCATCCCTGCCCATCCCTACCTTTAAGTGTTACGACATTACCATGATATCATTACCATGATCATTTTCAAAGAAGATAATCGAAAGTGGCAGACTTCACCACCTTTATTGTACTACCCCGGTACTTTGCAACCCTTCCAGATTCACAGAAAAAAAAACATATCAGCATTGAGGATGTATGGCAAGGCTGCATTGTGTATATTTGAATTTGCATTTTTCAAACACAGGCACACACACACTCACACACACAATATACAAACACAATACACACACACACAAACACACATACAGGCAATGAAGTTCCACTAACCAGAACGACGTAGGGTTTCATCTCCCAGCGTTCAGTGTTGGTGTTGTCTATGATGACAGGGGTCATGCCAACTTTCATGGCTAGTTCAGCTGAAAAACAAGTATGTGTAACTTTCCACTCCTTAAATGATTCCATTCATGGAGATGACAACAAGGTGACTTGTTTATCCTACATTCTACTATGTATACATATATTTATATGTTTACAAATCGTTTACAAATCGTTTATTCATATACCAACATAGCAGGCTGACTAGGTAAAAAGCCTAAATGGCATTGGCATTCACATTGATACAAATAATAATGATAAAAATTATGTACAACATACAACAAGACGCCATAGGCGACAATTCTCCGTGAAATTTTATAATTTGCAGATTGAGAGGTGGTATTGGCACTGGCATGCCTGCAGACGACGTATAAAATTGCATGCCGATTGAACAAAGGGGACCGTGGGTTTTAGCTGCAAACACGGAAAAACGGGTACCGCTCAAGTCAACGTTAACTCCAGGACTGTCTACAGGGAACACTCGCATATTAGCGCGACTGGCCATACACCGCGACTGGCCAAGCCCAGACCCTGCAATTAGTAACAGTTGCACATCAATCCGGCCGAAAGCATTGCGTAACACAGGCTACTTCTTCCTATATTCAGCGCCGTGTTTCGAGAGAATAATACCGGGAAACGATTACTTTTCTTGTTTTGAACGCATAAACATAGATGTACGCTAATCTAGTATACCTGCCATGGCCAGATTATCTAAAGATGTGTGTATTCTGTGTACAATCTACAGAAATGTACATCAGGTCCAATCATCCGATTTTCACGTTTCAGTTTTTTGGACTCGGTCATCGGTATTAACATTAAATTTTTCCTAATGTTGACCTCTGACCACCCCACATATCCGTCCCCATCAGCCCCGCCCCGACTTACTACCGGTGACATAAACGGACGACAACATTTCAACGACATGGGGATGTTTCGAAAATAACCATTTACTCCAATATCAAAACAGCTACGGTAAAAATAAAAAGACGTGCATCATCCCGGACATAATGCAACACCACATGCGAAATTACACAGAAATGCGACGTACGGAAGAATGCGTTTTGGCTGCGAACATCTTCCAAAAAACTTGGCATCTCTTAACCATGGGCAAAAACATCTGGAATCACTTATAAAAACCACCCCGTATCTGCATGAAGTTCCACCACCCCCACTGCTATTCCAAACAACGCGTTTTTCTGGACCATTCCAATTCGCCTCGTAATTGTAGGGGTGCGTTTGCAATATTACATTGACCGCGAAAGCAGCAACGGCAAAAATACACATTCGTGCATCAACACGGGCATGCCCGCAGACGGCGTATAAAATTGCGTGCCGATTACACAAAGAGAACCCAGTGTTTTGACTGCGAACATGAAAAATCAGCCGATTACAACACTCCGTCCGGAGGTCCTGACCTCCTTCACGGAGTAATAACACATAATAGTAAACGTAATTATGTAAGGCACTACGATGACAGTTCTGTTGATTCGTTGTACAATTTGATGGCTTTGTGGAGAAAAGAGTTCTGAAGCCTTTTTGTCCTGGCTGGGGGGATGGATATAGTGTGTTTGTTTCGGAGCGAGCGTCCTGTAGCTACAGACCTAGAGGGGGATGAGATCGTGAAGGGGGTGGTTTTCCTGAAGCATTTGTTAAGCAATAGAATAGTCTGAACCACCCCCACACCAATTCTGCAGCAAAATAATGATATATGAGTTTGAAATTGGGAAGTTAAAGTTAAATGAAGTGTTGTGGGTAACATAATTGCCATGTGACAGCACGTTTTGACAACCTGTCACTTTGCATCATCTGTGTTTCATCAATTCTGTTGTACCCACGTATCTGTCTGTATGTCTAGTGAAAGACCTTACGAAAGTCGCTGTACTTTTGTAGTGTCAATAAAGTTCTTCTTTGTGTTTCATCACAAACAAAACACGTTCATCAATAATTAATTATTTGTCCTGCAAGTCTGAAGGCCAGCAGGTCAAGAGTAGACATGACACACCCCTGCTTGGTCACAGATTAATCCATACAAGGAGTTAACCAACTATACATTAATGCAGGGTCAACCATTGTGAGTCAATTAACCCCCTGTCATGCATTCACTTAGTCTACCTTCCCTGGTGCACTACCCCACCAAGGTTGAC
The DNA here is from genome assembly GCA_013266295.2 of Branchiostoma floridae x Branchiostoma japonicum. Classification (NCBI taxonomy): domain Eukaryota; kingdom Metazoa; phylum Chordata; class Leptocardii; order Amphioxiformes; family Branchiostomatidae; genus Branchiostoma; species Branchiostoma floridae x Branchiostoma japonicum. The sequence goes on from CM023827.1 coordinate 1,916,184, forward strand.
AGTAGGTTGGGAGCTGTCCAACCAGTTTTAGGATATGCTTGTTTTCTGCCACAACCTTATCACAACCACTTTACAACCAGTACATGGCCTACTACCTACTCCCAACCATCCTGACTTCTAGCCCCACACTACCGACTCCCTCCTGACTGATTTCCGACCAACTGTCAACTCTTTTTATTCACTTTCATTTTGATCCTATGTGTATTCAACTGCTTTTAACCAACCCTTTCACTTCTAAAAATAATCTGGCCATCCCTACTACAATTCATAATTGACTAGCCCTTGGCAATTATGCCTTAAAAGGGATAATAGTGGGTGATTTGCTACCACAGAAAATAGCAAGGTTACCTCTGTCTTTGTTCCAAGCGTGTGCGTCACCAAGTTGGCTGGGGTCGAACTCATACTTGTCCTTTTTCATGAAGAAGTCGTCGGTACTCAAGATGACACCCTTATTCCCCTTCAGTTTCCTTGAAAAGAAAAAAAAATTTATAAATACTTTCCTTAAAAAAAGATGATTATGTCCAACAACTTGTAACTATGCATGAGAGAATAAAACCCAAGCCAAAACTACATCAGCTTTGAGATTGCCAATATGAAAATTCCAGTAAAATTCCAATAACCAAGCGTACTTCCATGATCATTGCTTCTTCAATTCCAAAGCTGGATCGGACAAGAAGAGAAGAGTTGGTGAATGATTGAATAACAAACTTTAAGTTTAAGTTCTATATTCACAACCACTTGTTGAACAAGAGCAGGCTCTTGTTAAACAGGTGGTTGTAAATAAAGAACTTTGGAATCCTCTAGAAGAGAAGAGAAGTCACACATAGACACAGTCTGCAATATTGTACAAGGTAGGTAAAATTGTCTTACTTTGCCAGTGTAGACTTTCCACTGCCCGGACATCCACGCAGCACATACAGCTTTTTTGGCCCGGCAGTCTTTACTTTCTTCCCGACTGGAGTGGCAACGTTCTTCTCCTTTTTCACGTCGTCCGTCGACGCTTCCGAGGCCGTGTCACTTTCCTGCTTTCCATCCGACATTATCAGCGGCGACCCGACGCGTCTGTCGACCTCTGACCCCTTTTTCTCCTCTTTAGTGCCAGACTTTGATGACGGGTTAACCTCCTGGTTGGGAAAGGGGCTGTCTGATAACACAAACGGGGTGTCTTGTATGACGAAAGGCGGCCCGAAGAGCCGGTTTTCGTTAGGAATCTGGGGGCTCTTACCGTCAGGTAAAACAAGCGGGGAGCCAGCTCCACCTTTCAACATGGACGGGTGGATTGGGGAAGAAACCACTGGCCGTGCGGGGTACATGGGTATGTGGTGAGGGAACCTTGCGACGTGGGCACCGTACATGTGCATTCGATGGGGGTGGGGGAAGAACGGGGGGTGGACAGGCATGCCGAAACGCGGGTGCCAGTATGGATCGGCCGCCGGGTGGGGAAAGTGCATTGCGTATTCGGAGGGGTACGGAACAGGGTGGCCGGCCGGCACCATAGGGGGCACAAAGTCCCCCGGCGTCAACAGGTTCCCCTGTTTCGGAACGAACTCCGGTACGTCAACAGATAACTTCGAACTTTGTGCCTTTTCCATAATCTCTGCTACTTCTTTGTCTGCCTCGACGTTCGTATCAGGAGAGGAGGCTGCCGAGGGATAGTTCATGACTCGAGGGAGAATTTTGAAAAGGAGATTTGGGGACTTCGATGCTGCGGAGGCCGATTTATCGGGGGAGGAGCAAGAGGAGGATGATTTGGAGGACTTACTGGCTACATCTGCTGATTGATCTTTATTATCTTCTTCAGTAGGAGACTGGGGTATGGACGAGGTTTCTGTATTGCTGCTTTTGGAATGATTAGATGCTGTTTCCTCATTCGGCATGGCACTTTTATCGGTTACTCCTGTTTTCTCAAGAGGCGACTGGCTACGTTCTGATTGTTTAGCGTCGTTGCTTGCCTGCAAGCTTTCTTCTGTTGTTACCGGGGAGGGGGACAGTTCTCTAACGCTACCGGGGAGGGAGAAGAGGATGTCGGCAGCATCATCGTCACTATCCTCTGCACTATCGAAGCTATCCTTCTGGCTCGTAGGGCCCTCTGTCTCTACAAAGGACTGGAAAGCTTCCATAGCAGCTTTTGAAATCGGGTTTTTGACTTTGGGGGTTTCTGGCTTACTCAGGGGCTTTTCGTCATCAAAGTCGAACACAGCGGGAGACAAAGGGGTCTGAATCTCGCTATAAATCTCGATATGTGTGTTTTCGTCCCCGAATGGTATCTTAAGATTCAACGTGGGCTTTTTGCTCTTCAGCATCCGAGTAGACGGGCTGTCAGCTCCGACCGACTTTCTGTTGGCGAGAGAAGTTCTGTGGAGCAGTTTGTTTTCGTGACCTTCGTGATCTGTTCTCAAGGTCGCGGGGAAGGTAAAGTCAGCAGCAACATTGCTCTCCTGGCGAAGGCGAGCCATTGGGGAGTCATCCAAGCCCCCAGAGGTACGCGAGGTTCCTGCCTGGTGAGCATGATGTCCATTTGCAACATGTGGGGAGTTGTTAGCACCAAAAAGGGAGTACTCCGAGGGCAAGTTTTGCACCCTCGAGAGCTCCTTGTCTGTCTGTAGGTTTACCTCGTTATCAGGTGACGTAGAAGTCAGCTTCACAGGGAATGAGCGACTCTTAGGGGAGGGGTGGTCTGTAGGGCAACTATCTTTCAGAGAGGGGTCAGTGCTTTCATCTTTTACAGAGCGGTCTTTGCTGTGATTGGATGGTGAGGAGCCTGGTTCTCTGGAAGGGGTCTTTCCAGAGGTGTCCTCAGCAAGCTTGCTGGATGCCTGATAGTCGATCGTTCCGACTGCTATCACGGACGGGTCGGAAAATCTGCTCTCTGCTGGAAAACCCAGCGGCGCCCCGTAGAAACTATAGTACCCTGCGGTACTGTCTGCAGCAGTGGTCGGTGGCGTGTTTGTGTGTGAAGCCTGTTCTTCGTCAGCGCTCGGTTTAGCGGCAGAAGCATCGGGGACAGAACTTGACGTTCTTTCCGCTTCTGACTTTGATTCTTTGGTTGCGTGGGCGGAGGGATGTTTCTTGTGTGAGACCAGCTCAGTGGCTATCTGAGAGAAAACGTTGGTGGGAGACGGGCCTGCCCCGGGCTTGGCGTTCTTGTCGGCTTCACATGCCAGCATGAGGAGATCTTCCATCGCTTCTTCAACTAGAGAAACACAGGAGATAAAGAGGACGTGTCATACAGTGATATCAACTGATATTGGAGTTTTCTATTTACACAAACAGTAAAGTCTCTCACCTGCTTACGTTTCGATGCCTATCAGACATCTTCCTCAGAGCTTCTGACTGGAGTACCTTACTTGACTGAAAATGAGTACCTACTACCTAGCAAAGGCGGTTTACCGCTTATGCAAAGCAAACAAAACAAAAACAAACAAATTATCTATTTTGCATAAATATACCAATTACCACATCAACATCAATTCCATTTGCCTCTTCATTTTTTTTCTCTTAAAAAAATGCCCCATTCAAAATATGAACAAGCCGCATACCGGTAATACTCATATTTTGATACCAACAGCTGAAGAAAGTCATTTTTTCCCCATTTGTTTGTTTTTTTCAATTTTGACACCCAAGCAAAATATTACAAAACAGTATCAATGTTATACATTGATATACATATATGAAGTATAACATTATGATGGCAAGGGAGTAGATATTCAATCAAAGTCTGATGCTTGACGTTCTAATTCACACATTTGATCTTTGACGATAACAAAACCAACACAAGATCAGCTACCGTGATATAAGACTGACGTCATAACCCACATACCACTTATACCAATCATACAACATACAATCTCTCTGCACATGTTACATATATTGGCTTTCTAGCTCTAACCCAATACAAAGAACGTACCAAACATCACGTAAGCTCAAACGTGAGAACATACCATTTCGTGTTCCACAAAATACCACAGAAAAGCCAACCACACAGCTGTGACGTACTCAGCTACATAACCACCACCTCTCTGCAAATTAGTACATTATGTATTCTGGTCTTGTCCTGGCCGCAGGGCTGGCTTGGCCTTGGTTCAAAATTGGATCTGTGCGTTTGTTCCTCCTGTCTGGTTAATCTGTAGTGGGTTTTACATGGCAGACATTCTGGATGACCTCTCAACTCAAGGACAGCCTTCAGACAGCTTGTTATATTTTCACTTGTCCCAAGTGTTATTAAAAGGCACCAAAAATATTCCTAGCTTGTACACATGCTTGTTTGTTACTACACAGACATATAGGTGAGAACCAGTTCACATGCTTGACTTTACATACTTGTCTGGTTGACTGATTTCACAACTCAATGATTGAATGAAAGCCTTCAAACGTTGTGCCGTACTTTGCTTTCGCTACCAAAAACGTCACCCAGTTAACACAACCCGCAAGGTTGAACAGAAACGTACACGACTGATCGAAATGTCACACCAACCCTGAGGCTTGGCTAAAACCAAACACACGTCTTTCTGAGATGATGTAATCCTCACTTGAAGACCCTTGCAACGTGACCTTCCATTTTTTGATGCAGTGACCCTGCACATCACTTGTGGTTTGTAAGTAAGTCCCCTAGGCATGTGAAGTGCGTACTTTTGTCCTCATCCCCACTTAGGCTACCTGAGGCATAGCGTCATGGTGTCTTCTCTCCTACGTAGTACTTCCATATTAGTTCTGCGTACGTGTGTAAGTGTATGGAAAGGACCACTGTCGTTCTTCTCAAGCGTCGTCCCTACAATCTTCACGACAACGGTTGAAGTATACGTGTACGTCACTGGATTCAGATCACCTTGCAAATAACGTGTTCAAAACTTCATGCTGAAAGCTGAGCTGCAACCCAGGATTTGAAAAAAATATATACTACCAGGAACATGATGTAAGGAGTCAATTACCTAGCCATAAATTTTCCACTGTAGCCTGAGTGACCCTACGCCGCCACACTCAATCAATAGCACTGTCTATCAATGCCACGAAAATGGTATTATGAGTCGAGTACATTAATTGGCAAGGTAAAGTGGCTTTTAAGCAGTATACTCTACAGCCTGATACACTGTTATACTGAGGCTGAGAGCTAAGAGCATTTGTTATTTTTAACTCAGGGTCATATCAAAGACATTGTCACAAAGTATCAAGCCTAATAAATTATCCACAAATAGAATATTACATGTACTTTCATTTTCATTTTTTCGAAAGGATTGTGGCTTACCCGTACATGTAGCAGATTGTCACACCAGGTTTGAAAGGCATATGAACTGTAAAGTCAGCGACATGTTTGTGGGAAACACATTCTAGCTGTCTCAAGGCTTCCCTACATTGAGGAAAAGGTCAAGCTAGTTACCACTCATTCATGACAGATCTATTCTGTGGCCTGAAATGGGTCACCAAGCCTGGCAGTTTAATTCTTTAGTGTTCAGTTTCTGCCCTGTGGGCTTAAAAAATATTGTTAGGTTAGGGAGTGTACGATATTTAGCGGGGGGGGGGAGGGCCGGTCGTCAGAGGGGGGAGGGCCTAGGTAAAAAATTTTGAGCTGGGGGGAGGGCCTAGGAAAAAATATTTTACCTGGGGGGAGGGCCTAGGAAAAAAAATTCCAAGATCCATAAATCTTTCTGACGTTTTGATAATTTCAAAAACGTGATCTCACATGTACCGTAGTGATTTGCCGGCCTGTGGAATCGGCAGAATGTTACGTTTAAAACATACGCATCCCTATAATTTTAGTGGATTCGCCCAAATCTCCCACAACCCCCTGCCTTGGAAAGCTGGTAGTCGAGCCGGGCGCGAAGCCGAAATTCGACGATACGACCAAACTAACTCGCGTTTCGTAGCGGCTTTCGTAACGATATCGATAAAAATGCAGCCAAGCCTCTTCTGAAGAGAACATTTAATTAATTTTCGCGGCATAACGCGCCCTTCCCAGCCGCACAACGGTAGTTTTTTCTTGTTTAAAATCGTATATGCGTTGTCGATAAAGGTCCCGCCCCACGTTGGGCTCGAACTTCTCGGCGTGGATGTGGACGCATTAAACAAGGTATTTTGATAAACCAAGGACTGTCACAACATTTATTTGCCTTTCTGAATGTCCTTCCAAAGTAAATTGAAAGCAACCTGACAATATTGTTTTCCCGGTTGTGTAAATAGCACGTGGAAGAAGATCGTGGACGAAATATAGCTCGAAAAAGAGGAATAAACTTAGCTCGGTGTACCAGCAAAATTTACCCCTTAAAATGCAGGAAATAGCGTTTTAGAGGGTTACGATTTCAAATTTTTCCGGGGGGAGCATGCCCCCCAACCCCCCTAGCTTTGATTTGTGCCTGATTCGTGCGGCGCGACGGCTCGCGCCTTCGGCGCTCTTGCCTGGTCCGTGCGGTGCGAGCGCTCGCGCATTCGGCGCTCGAAAATATGCCCCCTCCCCGTACGAAATTTCCTTTAGATAATTCACGCCGGGGGGAGGGCCTAGGAAAAAAATTTTAGCCGGGGGGGAGGGCCTAGGAAAAATTTTTTGACCTGGGGGGGAGGGCCTAGGAAAATTTTTTTAACCCTACCCCTGGACGACCGGCCCTCCCCCCCCGCTAAATATCGTACAGTCCCTTACTAACGTTGTCAGGGCTGGAAATGCCACCTGGAGGTTAGTGTGCAGGTAAAATTGGAGCTGTGCAGGTGTTTTCTGATGTCTACCTGCACCTAACCTGCACTGGGCCATGTACTGGGTTTATATATACATGTACATAGGTATATGTGGATTTTAATTGCTGCATTGACTAATATCACCTATGAAGTATAAAAGAAATAATGGTAATGGTTTCTGAACAGTGTTAAGTGTGATCCATACTTCCTAAATTCTGAGTGGTGCAGGTAAAATTTGTCTGGTGCAGGTAATTTTCAATGTTACCCACACTGGTGCAGGTATGCAGAAAAAAGGATTTCCAGCCCTGGTTATAGTTACATGCATCTAACATCATACTGAGGGACCAGACATGTGCATAATAACAGTAATCTACTTAAATACAGATCACTCACTTCCTCTTCTTCCAGTTATGTGTCAAACTTCAGTTGGCTGAAGGAACTTACAGTCGATTGATGACATTAATCTCAATTTAGAAGTAAAATCTAACCAAATTTGACTAAGAGAAAAAGTCAACCCCAAGAATTATACACTGTACAGTTGACACTCGACGGTATGATATAAATTACCTATACGAATGCATATGTATGCAGACAAAAAAAGTCCCAAACTGACATAGCAAAAAAGAATAAACATTAAAACAATTTAACTGACCATTGCATCACAAGATTACCACACCCTGCCCAGTACAAAATTTGTCCCTTGGGACCGCTACCAGAACCAGTTAGACAGGTCAGCAGCTGGTAACACACACTGGACACTCAGATGGTATCTACAGTTAACACTGCCCCAGGCTGATACTATTATCAGGGAGGCGGATAATTGCTTCTGTCTTTAAGATGACAATACGATGTCACTACCTGGCACTACTACAAAATGCAAAGTTGGCAATATTTTTTCAATGTTAGAAATAATATACATGTATATACATATACATACATATGTGTGTGTGTGTGTGTGCGGCATTTTGGATACTATAGTCTATACTCGGACAAAAAGCCATTCCATGTAAAAACACTTTCTGGATTTTCCCTACATCCTTTGTCCAATAATGGTCTGCAATAATTCTGAAATTATAATTTTTCCTGAAATTGTAAGCCAGACAATCCACATGAAATGAACGGAATAATCCATTCTTCCCAAAATATTTTTTTCAAGGTTCATTTCATTTGTTGTTTTAGCGCAATGACAATTCACCAAAACACACCCACCTGCATTCCCGTGCACATTCCAACCTGACTGAATCCCAGGGAAAATGTATACAAACCGACAAACCGAGCGCCAACATCCCTTATTCCAAGAAACCCTTCCATAGTGCTTCCATGCATATCAAATGTGATCTTTGGCATGAGAAGCCAAGTTTAGAACAGTGAATGTATTCTTGTTCTGGAACATTTCCAAAGACATAATTACACACACATGCGATGAGTTCTCTTTTTGATGTGACTGTTAGGAGTTGTTGTCACTTCCCATCCTGGTTTAACTCTCTGTCTACTACCTAATCCCATGGCTCAGCTGGGAGAGGGTTAAGTTACCTGTTCAAAGTTTAACCCTCAACATGTTGCCTAACACTATGGCCAATACAAGTTTGTAGTAAAAGCATTACTTTAGCCTGCAGAGGGTTAAGTTAGTCTCTACCAGACTAACTGTGCTGGCTATAATACTATTAATAGGGAGATATTTGCCAGGGGAGTCTGGCCGCCCTTAGTTAGGTTGACTGGCCACGCTTCGGAGGGGGGAAACTAACCCTCCTGCGGACCGACTCTACTGGCCAGCTATTCCCTTCTTTTGCCAAATTCTACGATCCGTACCCCCGTAGGAAGGCCTGGTGGAGGCTAGGGTTAAGTAAAGCAAGGATGTTGGCTCAATAAGTGTAAATGCATCTACCTTTGCGGTGGTTTTATTTTGTGGTAGGAGGGAAAAGGAGCATTTCCCAGTGTTTGAAGTTCACAGTTGAAACAATTCTGTAGTACAGTAGAACTATAAAATCCATATTCACAGTGTTATGATTTCGTGGTAAGAGGTCACAGTGTAAATAAAACCACTGCGAAAGTTTCTGCATTTACTGTAAATACCATTTCCACAGGATGTTATCTGGAAATCAGGAAAGAGTAAGATGGATTAACAGAAAACACATCTACGTATATCTGATATCCGCTCAACCATCCACTTTGCATGCATCCGTGAAGCGAATCGTAAACATCACTAAATACATAGTAATGAATGAAAGTAACGATAAAGTACCTGCTTGACAACACATGCAGGCAGACGAAACAAATACATCTATCTATGTAGTAGTCCACTACTACGTATAACAATAAAGGAAGAATAGAAGTGATAATGAGTGATTAACACCTGTGGTCACAACAGTTTAGAAATGTTCCACTCAAAACTCATTCCGCTTCATGTGACTATTTCACAAACATGACAAAAGAATGAATACGGGGGTTGGACAAGTATTTAGGTACACTTGTATCGCCAAAAGGCTGGCATTTTTGCCTGAAATCCGATAGTGTGCAACAGGTGAAACCCACACAGAACATGGTGACTTGCATAATTTATGTATGGAAATATTCTACAGGTGGTGTGGTTACAAACATCAGCATAATTGTCTAGACTTCTGAGTAAATTTCCAAATCTTAAAACAAAGGAATGTTACAGGTGTAACTGTGAAATGGGAATCTTAAATGAATAGTGAAACCAAAGTTCAGCCTTGCCTTTGTTTATCATAGAACATAAAGACATTAAGCAAAGGGTTTACATTAAAAAATGTGCTCATTACAAAGACAATACGTGTGGTAGACTGAAGGAATTAGAAAAAGGATTATACAGGCGAAGCTTGGATTTGTATGGCTGAAATATAAGAACACCACTGATGAGTGGAATGCGTACACTCATGCTGAAATGTTTACTTCCGGTCGACTCCACACTAGAGCACGGGACTCAGCCACGTCTGAAAAAATGATGTCACCAAAAATGGCACAGCCAACACCATGCGTGTCTGCGTACAAGTTGTGTATTATATAAAAAGCGATGTTTTCATACGCAGATCAAGTGATGATCGCTCTGAAATGTTAAGAACGTGACTTGCGATTGTTATGGTTAAGAAGCAGCCTGGGGGTACAAGACCAGGTGATTCTGTTGGTCGGCAAGAATGGCGCCACACATGCGTGTGTTACGACTTGTAGTTACGAACAAAGAACATTTTTGGTTACAACTAAAGATGTTCTAGACTGCGTGGTCTCGGTTTTTACCTTTGAAATCGCTCTCCGCGAGCACGATGTACACCACGCCCGGGTCCAACTGTTTGGAAAACATTTCCTGGAGCTGCTCGACGAGTTTTTCCCGCTCCTTGGGACCGAGTTCCGCGGCGGCGTTTCCCGCGCCATCGTCCGAAGATGTCGACATTGTCCGACCGCGCTCTGGCTCATTGTTGGCACCGTTTGGCTGCTGTTTTTCTGGGCTGCCACCCCTGGCCCCCGTCTTTCGGCGTCGTGGCATGGATACTTCGGATTTCTGGAATAACTCGGAGGAACCCGACACATATAGACCCACAAACAACCGAGATAAAATGTCGTCAACTTCACACAACAACAAAACAAGGAAGTCCTTGGCACACACTGCTGGTTGGCGCGCGTGACGTTACAGGTCACGACACTTAACCTTTAACCTATGATTGTACTTCTAAGGAACAATTTCTGCGACGATTTGAAATCAAATCATCTATCACTATGTTTGTATTAGATATTTCTGCAAAGACGAAAACATGATATGATAAGAAACAGAGGTGAAAAAAAGCACTTCCCAAGAATCTTTGCAATTAGATGAAAAGAAGAGCTTTGAAACCTTGCCCGTGATTGGTTGAATCGTTAAGCGTCTTGAAATAAAAATGTCTAGGCGTAAAGAGAAAGAACCACAATATTTAATATTTCAGGGGGCTAGTGTAATATAATTTGAATAATGCTAACGATTAAAATCACAAAAATCGACAGAAAACAAAGCCTAATTTGGAATGTTTGTCCCAAATTGGGGTTCAGCTCAGTGCAAGTGACCAATGACAGCTCGTCTTTCATATGGGCCTGTATAACATTATTTCGCGCCATTTTGATTCAAAGAAGTGGGCCAAGATTATTTACATGTCCGTCGTAATCACTGAAAAACACGTCTAATTCTGACAACAGCAAGGGCACGCCGCGGTCATCGGCACTCGGATTAGCTACCTCATCAAGAGAAGGTGCTGTGGTGAGGTAAAGTTGTGAAGAATCGGGCCAGCAACACATGCAAAAAGGTAAAGTTGCCGGGGTTTGCTTGCACACACACACACGAGCTTCATGATTGATAGGTCCTGTCGGGAAGTGGGGTTCGTTTGAGAGCTCCCTGGCGTTTGCGAAGCTTATCACACCTCTTCAGGCAGATCTAAAAGGAAGCCACAAGAACATAACAAAACAGGACGGCAAGGAATTTAGCGATCTCCAAGAATAAGCGGACTAAGAGGTCCCGAAATTTGTAACCCACTCGTTTCGCAGTGGAATTTTCACAGGGGGCATCCGTGCACGACGAAATTTCTATCACATTCACAGATTTGCCCTTCTTTTACATAATCCGTAGAGACGGAACTTTCCACTGAGACTCCTTTGTTTTCATTATACTCCGTTTTCAGTCGTGTTCTGTATGTAACCCTGATGTAATAGAAGATATTGGTGGGTAATATTTTGGTGAATTTCTTGGAGTTGATCAAACCAGATAAATCACCGACATAATTTGCTTGGGGGTTTCAGTCTGGAATGGGTTTTTTTACACTTTGATGTTTATTGCTTAAAAATGCAACTTGCACAGCTGCAAAAATGCTTTTAATGACTGGTGCTCTTGTTAACATGTACAATAATACAATGTAGTATTACATGGAACAAAAAGAGGAAGCCACAAAAAACTGTTTATTGAGCTGTCTGCATCATAATAATTTTATTTGGATGGATTAACTTGGTGTCTAAATGTTCATGTTCTTGAATATTTCAGGATGCTCCCCACCATCTTTAGATGTTTTGCCTATAGGACAATTCGTCGACAAAGTAGATGATCATGATTTGCCGCCACCTGTGCAAAAAATAATAACCCTAATCCTAACACTTGCCAACGAGATTTGAAAATCCATATTTCAAACCTTGCCCTCAGGCCTGACCCTAACCCAATTGTACAGGTAATGGTAACACATCCACATTGATGGGGAATTGTTAGATGTCAGTAAAACGTCCTTATACCCCTTATAGATTGTGCAACGCTAGCATAATTTGCAGTGTTAATAGTGCTCGAAGGCCTTTGAACCTTAACTAGTGCAAACTGCAATGCATAGACTACCGGTATAGAGTGTCACTGTAACTGATTACCCAAGTTGTGGGGGTGGGTACCGGTCCAGCTCATTCAGGTCCAGGTCCAGGTCCAGAGGATCAGGTCCAGGTCCGGACCTGTACCTGTACCTGATTCTGTACAGTAGTAAGTTACTAGTAGCATATGATTTACGGTGTAGTATCAGTACAGAATAATTTTGCAAATCTAGTATTTGAATTACTAAGACCACTACAAAGATCTAAACAATTGAGATCTAAACAGAACTGAACATTTTATTAAAGAAAATATAACAAAATACATATTTGAACTTCTCCTCTAGTCCTAGATCCTATTGCTATTAAAACCTGATATCATTTACAAAGAGAACCGAATAAATTAGGACATTAAAGTTTCGAACCAATCACATAGCAGGATTGCATATCCGCCCTCTAGCGGTTATAGGTTGAATTGCAGCCTCTCGCGAGGTTTCGCGAGGTTCCGCGAGGATCGGCCGGCCGGCCGAGTTATTCAAAATGGCGCCACGATCTTGCCGATCGCTGAAGTTTCTTTGTATTTTCCTTGGTATTTTACGCGATTCAATCGAAGAAAAAAAGTTGACTACAAGTAAACAAGAGTAATACAGCAGTGGGAACCTTACAGTCCGTTTTGTTGGATGCTAATTTCTCATCTCGAGTGGACTATTACGTGCGTCCCAGTGTGGGCATGTGGTGCCGCTCGAGTGAGATTTTTCGGTTCGATTTGAACCAAATTATATTATACGCAGCCTGTAAACTTCTCCTTTTTGATTCCTAGATGTCTATCGGTATAGAAAATATGGAAAAAATATTGTTGCAAAATGAGAGAGGCGGAAACTAAGGTAAATTTCTTTTATTTTAATGCTGGATGTTCATTTTCCTGGCAGGCCTTGTGTGTAGTGATCATCGGTAGTAACAAGTTTGGATTTTTGTTTCGGTCCAAAAAACCGGTCCACCACGTTTCGGTTTTTCCGGACCGGACCGATACTATTTTTCCGGTCCGTACCGGTCCACCTGGACCGGTACCCACCCCTAAGACCCCCTTTCCACTAGACGGCGATCACTGGGCAACCGTTCAGCAACCAATAGTGGACTTGTGTGACCCCTGATTTCATAATTGAAATTGGTGCAAGATGTAGAAGTATGATTTAAAAGGACAACTTGCAAAACATCACAAATTCTTCATTATCTATGAGTGTCACTGTAATTAACTGATTATTATCGTTATCTCTTCTGAAACATTACGCATGGATATTTGTAGATTGTTCATGGAATCTCATGAACGTAATATTTTCCAACCCAAATTTGCTTTCTTCTCCAGGCAGCGCTTTTCCAGTAAGGTTTAGAGTTTATTCTGAGCCACAATAATCTTAAGTAGTTTCTTTGCAGCTCTTCTTCGTGTATCCCCAATTGCATAAAACTGTACAACACATTGCACCAAAACTGCATTATATTATAAAACACACTGAAAATTATACAAAATATACATGTACAGAAGGTGTGCCATGTTCTTAAGGTTAAAAATTAAACAACCTTAAGAATTGTTCTGTTTTGTTGGACAGTTTTCCGCCATGCCTTCCCGAGGTCGACCTCACCTGAAGGTGGTGTACCCAGAAGGGGTGAAGGAACTGACAGAAGATCTGCACAAGGATGAGCTCATCAGGAGACTCAAGGTAAGACTTAGATTCAAAGACGGTCATAGACAATAATCCTTAGTCTACATGTCCCCGTTGTTTCACCATACGGATCATATTCTGTGGTTCGATCCCAGGGTTGGCCCCAGCTCCGACATGTAAGGGGATCACATTCGATCATGTAAAGCTGGCAGAACAGCATATGAGAGAGCTTCAGATGTTAGTCTCAAGCGCCAAACCTCTGATTCTTACCCGACTTACTTATCCAGAAGTGAAGGGGTGACCCGGTATGCTTGGCTGAAAACACATGTAAAGCCACATTGCACTGCTAGCTACTTGAAAAAGCAGCTACTTGAAAAAGCATCATGCTTCACCTGAGGTGAGGATGACTGCTCTACCTTATTATCTACCTTACGCAGGTCATGGCCAAGACCTTTGCGGACATGGACCAAGACCAGGAGGAGGAGAAGTCGCGCTACGAGCCGCTCTCGCTCCACCTGGCATCCGAACACTTCCTGCACCACGAGAGCAAGGATGTGAAACTGATCGTGGGCTGCTGCATAGCCGACATCTTCCGTATCTACGCGCCCGAAGCTCCGTATAAGGACCCCATACAGCTGAAGGTGAGAGATGTGGGAGTATTGTTTTGGGCGGTACTGGTTTAGGGGGAGTTTGTATGTATCTTGTCCTGAGCAGCAAGGACCGGTAGTTAGTGGGAAGAGATTGAGTTTCAGTAGATTGACAGGGTTGTGACCCAGTATGCCCTGGGTGGTAGGACGTGCTATGAGGTTGCCAGGAATGTGTACTGTGTAATCATGGTATGAAACATAAGGTGAGAAAATGTCATTTGACAAGACTTGATAAGGCTACACCACTTTGTTTGTTTGAGCCTTTGTTTATTTATGAAATACACAAATCGGCCTGCTGGCTGCTTTTCATTGGGGTCAATATTTTGCGCTGTTCCTTTCACTTGCTAAGAGTAAGACTCAACTTATGTATGTGTGTGTGATTTTTTTTCACTGTGTTCTTGCAGGAAATTTTCCTGTTCCTTGTCAAGCAGCTGAGGGGTCTTGAGGACATAAACGGAGCTCTGTTTAAGAGATATTTCTACCTCTTAGAGGTAAGTTTATATCCTGTATTTTTCCATCTTAATAAACAAGTCTTGAGGATGACAAAAGAATAAGAAAACCAAGCCTTTTCAGAGTCAACTTCTGGCACATGTTTACAACATTGAAATTATGTATGCTATAGCTGCTCTGTGTATTTATGTTTACCGAAGGAAAACATAGTGTTTTTGCTACGTTTCTTCCTCTTCCACCTTCACTTCTCCAAACAGTGACCTCTGGCCTGGTCAATGACCTGGTCCAGACTGTCTGTTACCATGGTAACTGGTGTTGGGTTACATCATGTTGCAATTTTATAGCAGGAAGGATAACTCCTGTCTGACCATATATATATGAATGTGTTGGAGCAAGGAGGTTAACCTCCTTGGTTTGAGTAAGAATTAACAGAGCAGACCATATGCAAAGGCAAACATTATGCATTTGCTTTTCAAATGTTACCTTTCTAGTTGATTCTTGTTTCGTAAAGAAAAAAAATCAATTATTACATCCTGCCCTTTAGTGATTAATTTTCCCTAAGCAGCCATCATAAAGTTTCATTTCTGCATGCCTGAAGGAATGGTTAGAACTGCTCATTATTTCCATGTATCCTGGTATGTCAATGGTTGATGGAAGCACCAGATGTGCCATGCTACTAATAGGTTTCTTACCTGCTCCCTGCTTTTGCTGAAGTCTTACAACAATATATACTCCGCCATGAATAAATATCCGGCAGAAAGACTACATGTAGCAGGGGTTTTTCTAGAAAAAATTTGCATGAGAGAGCAGATCACTAGCTTGGCAAGGGAGCGATGCAAATTTTTACAAGAGTGACACAGTTTGTAATGCTAGAATGTTCAATCTGAAAATTGACATGAGAGAGCTGGCTGGTTACATGAGGGAGCAGCTCCCTTATTCCCTGGTTTAGAAAAACCCCTGTGTAGGTCCAGTAACCAGCTAGAGACTTGCTTTGCAAATGTTACCTTTCTAGTTGATGTTGAAATGAATAATAAACCAGTTTGTTACTCCCCCCTCCAGAACCTATCGTGGGTGAAGTCGTTCAACATCTGTTTTGAACTGGAGGATTGCGGAGAGATATTCAACCAGCTGTTTGAAACTCTCTTCAGTATCGTGCAGTAAGTCTGTTGCCATTTTTCATAGTTTTATGGCGCTGGGTACACAACCTTCGTTGTTATTAATACAATATTTGTTGCAAGCAGTGCCAAAATTCCTCACAAACACCAATTTTTTGTAACCTTTTATTGTGAAATCATAACGCCACGAAATGTGTTTTGTATTTCTACTTGAATTTGAACACCGCGAGAACCTCATTTCCTCCTCATACCACAAAATAAAACCAAGTAAATTTACAGTAATGTGATCCTGAGAGATGACAAAAAGTAGTGGATGCTGCTTGAAACGTCTGACAGTTTTCAAAATCCATCCAGTTGCTTGAGTAACTGTTTTCTTGTGTATCTCATCACCTGGATGTCGAAATTTACATACTTACCAAAAATAGAATTGTTCAAACATATTATGACATCCAAGCACTACGATGTTAACGAAAAACTATGTAAATTTGTTCATACATGTTTTAAAAAGAGAGAAGAGATCCTGTAGATAGACCCTGTAGATAGAGACGTAGCATAGAAATGTAACACTTGTTCCTTCTTTACCTATACCCAAGTTATCTAACTCAGTGCATTTGGCCCATGTAGGGCGTGAATATGCAATAAAGTTCATTGTCATTGTCATTGTCTAACCTTCATTGAGGTACAATCTGTCCTTTGTCCTCAGTCGTGGCCACTCCAACAAGGTGCGTACCTTCATGTTGGATATGATGTCTCCTATCATCACCGAGGGAGACTCCGTGTCACAGGACCTCCTGGATATCATCCTCATGAGGATCATCGAGCCACAGAAGGTCAGGATTTCACATTTTCCAAGTTGTTAGCAAGAAAGCTCATCTGTGTTGGTATATGCCATGATTAAGTTTGATAGGTTGACACTTTCAGTCAACACCAGCAAAGATAAATTACCTCAAATTTTCAGTTGCTGTAACGTCAACCTTCTTCAGGAGTGATGTTGATTCAATTACTCTGAGCACGTGACCTTGTGACATGTGACTCGAGTAATGAATCGTAATTGCCTGGCAGGCAATATCGGCCCCCGTCTCGGCTGAATGTTCCGAGTTGTTGTCTACACAGAGAGGGTGAAAATGTTGGTGTTTTGTTTTAATATACAAACCTTGTTTTTGCACAGGTCACAAACACTAGAAATACAAAGTAATATGCTACAAAGATGTTTTCATGATGATCTTTGTACAAGTTGAATCATTCTTGTGTACTGCATTTTGCAGAGCAAGCTTCCTGAGGCATATGAACTGGCCAGAGACTTGATCAAGCGGACTTCACAAGCCATCGAACCCTACATCCAGACAGTGAGTACAAAACCATGCTGTAATTTAAATATGTGTGTTTTGATGGTTTGTTCTGTTTTACATATACAACTGTTAGTCCAGAAACAGTGTCACAAAACATTTGTGTTACTAGTAAGTGCGGTGAAAATGCAGATTTTTTATGTCTCCATTGTATAACTACAGTACTACAGAATTGTTTCCCTCTGAAAGCGAAATAAAACCACTCCAAAAATACATGTAAATGCATTTACAGTATTGATCATCGCAATAACAGCATGTTCCAGTATCTCTTCTCTGATCCTTATCCTTTCTACTTATTTCAAAGTTCTTCAACAATGTCCTTGTCTTGGGGAAGACGTCTGAGAGCGATGCCTCAGGGCGGATCTACGACCTGATCTACGAGCTGAACCTGATCGCGCCCAACGTCCTGCTGTCTGTCCTGCCGCAGCTGGAGTTCAAGCTCAGGGTTAGTAGGGACAGCTATCTAAAATATTGCTGTAGTGAACAGCTATCTAAAGAAATGCTTCCAGTGGACAGCTATCTAAAAAAAGTGTTGTAGTGGACAGCGATCTAAAAAAGTAGGGAATGATGTTTCCATCTAAAAAGATTGTTGTAGTAGACAGCATTAGTCTGTTTGTTTGTTTGTTTGTTTATTTATTTTCTGAGATTTAACACAGTTGTGGAAGGATTGGCATAACAGGTGACTATCACCTTTTCAAGATGTCAACCCTGAGAGCAGACTGTAAGGTTTGAACCACACACACTGGGAAGGACCCCAGCTCTATTCAATAAGTGTGGTGGGTTGAAGTGTAACTCTCCTCAAACACGGGACCTCCAGCTTGATGCTCCATCCAAGAGGACGTCCCTAACTGAAGCTGGGTTCTCATTTTTCCAAGGGCACAACACTGGGTCATGCTAGGGATTCAAACCCAGAACCTTTAGATTCTTAGTCAACAACCCTAACCACAATACCACATTGCCACCTCAGTGTTAAACTTTGTTGTATGTTTCGCACATCTCTCTACAGAGCAATGATGGTGATGAGAGGCTGAACGTGACCCGTCTGCTGGCCCGCATGTTCTCAGACAAGGAGTCACAGCTGTCCTCACAAAACAAGCCGCTCTGGAACTGCTACCTGGGAAGGTTTGTTTGTTTGCTTCCCATAACCTGTAAACTGCCTTTAAGCATAACACACCAGTTTTGTACAGTTAGTACAAGCTTTGTTTAGACCTGACTGTATTCACACCAATCTAGTTAGTAAGAGAGAGTTTAAAACCTTTTCTCCTTTTCGGCAGATTTAAGGATGTGAATGTGGCCGTCCGTGTGGAGTGTGTGAAGTTTGCAGCCAAGTTACTCATCAACCACCAGCACATGATGGAAGAAGTAACAGGTAAAGCATATTAATAGAGGTCAGGGCTGGAAATGCCACCTGCATATGCACGTTAGTGCAGGTAACATTGGAGCTGTGCAGGTATTTCTGATGTCTTATCTGCACCTAACCTGCACCATCCCTGTATTTGGTACATAAGTGTCTGTGGATTTTTGTATTCTGTACTGTTTGTTATACCTACAAAATGCTAAATAAGAATTTCTAGTGGATCATACATACTCCATGAAATCTGCTTGTAGTATAAAGTAGTGCAGGTAAAATTTGTTTGGTGCAGGTAATTTTGGTTCCAGTTTTTTGGCAACGCTGGAGGCATTTTTCTTTGACACTGTGACTTTATTTCCAGTGATCACGTTCCAGTACAAACAGAGCGAAGTGAGCTACAGACATTATTATAGTATTATTATAGTATTACAGATCTTAGGAAGACTTTACACATTAAGCTTTTACTTGCCATGTAATTTACTAGGAAAAATTGACATGAAATGTTTTTTTTTGTAGAGCAACTGAAAGCCCGTTGCCATGACCCTGACGAGAGCGTACGCTATGAGGTCGTGTCGTCCATCATCAAGGCGGCCAAGGAGAGCCTGCGGAACGTCACACGGGAGCTCCTGAGTCTGGTACAGGACAGGATGCTGGACAAGAAGGTACAATAATTTGACATTTTGCAGTATCTTTGAGTTGAAACAAATGTAGTAACACTATAGAAGACAAAACTCATGTTTGCAGTATTTGAGTGTATTCTGGTATTTGGCATTAAAAAATTAGTTGATAGGTTGGACATCTAGGTTAACAATATTCAAAGACAATTCAAACTCTACTTATGTAACAGTGACTCTTAAGAGTCTTCGTCATGTCAAGTTCAACAGTTCTCTCTAGTTCTTTCACATGTGATAAGTGTTGACTAGTTCATTTAAGTGACACTGAAGAAAGTGATGGATGTCACTGGAAGTGTTTGGAAGTAATCTCCATAATTTATCCAGTAGTAGAGTTTGAATTTTCTTTGAAGGGGTGAAGCTTTGTTTCAATCCCGTCTTTCTCTTACTTTAACACTGCCAACACTGCCATCCCTTTATGTTGTTATCTTCTGTGGTGTTCCAGTTTAAGATCCGTCGTGAGGCTAACCAGGGTCTGGCGCTGATCTACCGTGAGCACTGCACCACGCCTGGGCAGGAGGACGAGATGATCAGCTGGATCAAGAACAAACTCCTCCACGTGTACTACCAGACCAGCCCCGAGGACAGGTCGGCCACAGTTCAAGTCAACTCAACTTAACCCAGTCTTGCATAATAATCTGTACAGGACAGGGGTCTCCCCAGAAATACTTAGGGGAGAGGTGCTCCCTAATCGGTTGATGAAAAAAAATCAGTGAATTTTCATGAAAATACTAGAGAAACCCTAAATTTGAACATTTTGGTGAGGTGCTAGGATTTTGGGGGGAGGGTTAGCACCCTTACTTCATTGCTTGGGGAGGGCCCTGCAGGAAAATGGAGTTCTTATGATAAGCACATACACCTACATTTGTATATAAACCCAGTACATGGCCCAGTGCAGGTTAGGTGCAGGCAGACATCAGAAATACCTGCACAGCTCCAATTTTACCTGCACTTACCTGGGTGGTACATTGAGCCCTGAACACTTTTCTTTCTTTCTTTCTTTATTGGGAATGCAAAACTGCATGACAAGCAAGGCTGGTAGCGGCTACCACTGACACAATACTACATAATACAAACCATATCAACGTACAAGACTGGTATAACACTCCAGCTTTGCAAGCACCCAGCACGGCAGCAGCTGGTTATATTACACTGAAGAACATGTTACACCTAACCTTTGTACATCTAATTGTAAACGTTGTTTAAAGCTATCTAGTGATGATGCCCCTACTGCACTTGGTGGCAGCAACTTTACTCCACTCTACGACAGTTCTATGAAGAAAAAAGATTTTAAACACCTCAATCCTTGGTTGATAACTTGAAGGCATGACTGTTTCTTGCTCGTTTCTGAGCTGGTTTTGGAGATACTAAGTAGTTGAACACTCCTTTAACTCACAGCATTGAAGGAGTGTTCTAATAGCTGTCTGTTGAAATTATGTTCATGTTACATTTTATGCTTGTCCATGCATTCATTAGGCTGCTGGTGGAACATGCGGTGACCCACTGCCTGGTTCCTTACACCATGGACACTAAGGAGAGGATGAGGCGACTCTTCAGACTGTACGCCACACTGGACGAACATGCCGTTAAGTAAGTACTCATTTCATTTCATTTACTCTTTATTTTGGGTAAACGTACCCATAAAAAACAATACAGATACCATTAAAATAAAATAAAACAAACACATATGTACAAGAAACACATACAGGTAATAAGACAGACCCAGATAACCAGCTGCCTAGTGCTATGGAGGATAGGGAGGGCTGGCGGAAAAGGATAATGGTTTCATCTGAGTTTGAAACTATTTCTGTACATTGACTGTTTTTGGCGTATAGAATAGCGGGGGGGGGGGGGGAATTATGGTTGAGAAATAAATATGATTTCCAAAAACCATTGTTGTATTCCTTGTTGTATTGTGAGGTAGTCCTTTATTCTGGCCATGTTCTTTAATGGGATCTGTTTTTTGTCCTGTAGGTCGTTGAACGAAGTGTTCCGTAGCCAGCACATGCTGAGGAACCACATGAAACAGCTGCTGGATCTTCTGGAAGATGAAGAAATGGAGGTGAGATTGGAAAGGACTTTTCTTTTTTATTTATTTATGAAGATTTACCACGTTTGTGGAAGGATTGACATGGCAGGTAACAGTCACCTTTTCAAGATGTCAAACCTGAGACCAGACTGTAAGGTTTGAACCACTCACACCGGGAAGGACCCCTACTCTTTTCGATAAGTGCGGTGGGATCTTTAACGTGTTCGAGGTATGGCTCTCCTCAAACACGGGACCTCTGGCTTTACGTCCTATCCGAGAGGACATCCCTAACCGAACCTTGCTCAGTAAGATGTTAACTAATCGTCTTCCAACATTCTTGTGTACTCCACAGGCTGAGGAAAAGGACAAAATGATTGCAGCAAAGACGAATCTTCTCGCAAGTGAGTAATTTATTAATTTTACTTATGCCACTTTTGTGGAAGGACTGACATAACAGGACTTGGTCACCTTTTCAAGATATCAACCCAGATACCAGACTGTAAGGTTTGAACCACTCTTTTTGATAAGTGTGGCGGGTTACTGGTAAAATTAGTTGTTTCATGATATATATAAATACCATGAATATGTCTTCCACGTCTGTGAGTACTCTACTACAGAATTGTTTCAATTGCAAATTTAAAACCTTCCGTTCCCACCTACCATGAAATAAAACCACAAAAGTTTACCGACTCACAGTTGTACCATAACCTGTGGTAATGTTCCAGGGAGCTTGTCGGAGCCTTCGAAGGCCCACGAACAAGTGAAGAAGTTTGTAGACATCCTGGGTAAAGACGAGCGGATCTGGGGCTTCATGGAGACTCTGGTGGATCCAAAATGTACCTGTGAGAAGGCACCAGAGACTATGGTATGTTTGATACTGCTGGGACGGAAGTATTGTTTTGGGTGGCACTAGTTTAGGGGGAGTTTGTATGTTTGGATTCCAGACATTGCACCAGGCCTCATGACAGGAGAATGACAGGTCATGTGACAGGAGGTCAAAAGGCCAACTCTGTCCTGCAACTTGCTACGTTATGTAACACCACACCACAGGGTGTCTGCTACAGCACCAGTTACCATGGTGACAGAGATCTGGTCCATGTCATTGACCTTGTTTTTGGAGAAGAAGAACAAGAAACAGATCAAAAACAATATAAACTAAGAAAACTTTTGTTGAATTGATTCACTTACCTGCTGAAATTATATACTTTATATTCGCGGTAGCAAAAGTTCGCAGCTTGAGAAAAATGGATATGATCGCGGAACTATTATGTTCATGGTGCCGGCAGGTGTGAAGAAAGAAAGTTGGTGAATTATTTTTTCGCGGTTATGATAAATTCGCGGTACAGAAGTGACTGTGAAAACTGTGAATACAGTATAAAAGTATTGCGAATATAAAGTGATTTACAGTACCTGATGATAGAAAAAGAAACAGAGCAAAAACAATATAAACTAAGAAAACTTATGTTGAATTGAGTCACTTACCACTTGTTTCCTATTGGACTATCAAAAATTTGTCTTCACTTTATTTGCATATCAATTTGCTCATAAACCTGTTGAAGTTGATTTGTCTCCAGAGTCACTGACGAAAGGTAGTGGATGCTACTTGAAGCGTCTGACCGTTTCCAAAATCATATCCAGTTGCTAGAGTAACTGCTTTTTGGCGTAAGAAAACTCATGTTGAATTGATTCACTTACCTGATAATTTTTTTTACAGCGAGAGATTCAGAAGAAGATCGGGCACTTTGGGCAGAAGGGCCCGGCCAGTCCGTTTTACGACACGGTGAAGAATCTTCTGGAGAAGGTTTCTCCGCTCATCATAGACCCGTCCGCCGTGGACCAGCTGTTCAAGCTGCTGAACGACACCATGGAGGGTTTGGGAGACGAGGACCTGGGAGACTCGGGCCAGGAGAGGGGCCTGCAGCTTATTCTGGTGGGCTTGCACTCCAGGGGTCTCCCCAGAAATTCTTAGGGGAGAGGTGCTCCCTGATCGGTTGATGAAAAAATCAGCGAATTTTCATGAAAATACTAAGAGAAACCCTAAATTTGAACATTTTGGGAGAGGTACTAGAATTTTGGGGAGAATAACCCTTGCTTTATTGCTTGGGGACAGCCCTGCACTCATAGCAACAACTGTGCAATATCATTGATTTAATGTAATGGTAATACTGTTATGTTAAGTGTATATAATTGATGACTGTACTGTACACGTATGTATGTTATTGTTATTGTCCAGACTAGTGGTGTGCCCTTGGACACTAATGAATTTTTTTGATAAAGCCTCAAAGTCTCAAATGTTGTCTGGGATGGAAGTATTGTTTTGGGCGGCGCTGGTTTAGGGGGGTTTGTATGTTTTGGTTCCAGAGTGGCGACAGTTGCTAGAGAGTGAAAGGTGGTTTTAACAGTTGATTCACAGATAGGTCATGGTTGAAGGTGACTGTGCATGTTCCAGGTTGGAGCATGTCAGCATAATAATTGTGCAAGAATTCAGTAAGTGTTGTAATACCGATAACATTAGACTACATGATACAATCCCCTTTACAGGTCCAACGTGGAAAAATATTCACTCAAACCAGAAACGCTTCCGTGAAGTCTGAAATCACTGATTTCTTGTTTTCTCTGTGTAGATGCTGTCTCCAATCTACCCCGAATCATTCCAGTCCCAGGACATTTTCGGACAACTCCTCTCCTACTTAAAGAAGGACAACAATATAGTTGGTAAGTCAGAAAACTCACAGAATGATTTGTGTTTCATTCTTATATGTGCATTAGACATATTAGGGTTTGTTACATTTTTCTCTGTGGTGACTTTAGTATCACTATGCTGGTATACAGGTCACAAATACTTACGACACATACACTAGCACTACCAAATTGGTCACAGATTTAGGGTGGGATACATTAAAGAACAGACGCACAGCAAATAGACTTACACTTTTACAAAAAGCACGAAACTCTGAAGCATCGCTACCGGTCAAAACTCTGTTATCGCCCCTCCCGCGCCAATCGCGTCACCTTAATTCCAACGCCTACAAGCCATTAACATGCAACAAGGATTGTTACAGATACTCGTTCTTTCCGCAAACTGTGAGAGACTGGAATAGTCTACCACAAGCCACCACAGATATAGCAGAACCTAAAAAGTTCAAGGAGGCTGTACTACAACAACTGAGACAGCAATAGCGCAGCGCACTCCCCCTGCACGTGTGGCCCCAACTGAGGGGCGTTGTGCAGTACCCTATCATTATCTACATGTGATGTTCGTGACAAACCGAGGACAATCCGTGCTGCACGGTTTTGGAGTTTCTGGAGATTGTCAGAGAGAGATTTCCCACAGTTGGCCCATACAGTATCACAGTACTCAATCTTTGGGAGAACCATACAATTAAACAGCATAGAAAGTGTCTTAGGCGGTAGAATGGCTGCTAAACGTCTTAACACTCCTAGCCTAGAGGACACCGCATTGCATAGCTTGTTAATATGTATGCTCCATGTGAGACAGGGATCAAGCCAAACACCCAGATACTTGAAACATGAAACTACCTCCAAATACGTTCCGGAAAGAGTAAGATTTAGTTGTTCTCTTTCTAGACGTAGCCTTCTCACAGTGCCAAAAAGCATTGACTTGCATTTCCGGACATTAAGTGTCAGTCTGTTTGCATACAGCCACCTCTCAATATTGCGGAGATCCGCATTCAAGGCTCTGTTTATATCAGTAACGGATTTTGACGCATAGAAAATTGCTGTATCATCCGCATAGAGTACTATTTGTCCTTGACTGATGTAGTTTGGCATATCATTTATGTACATGATGAATAATAATGGTCCCAGAACGGAACCTTGTGGGACCCCTTCAGTTATACCGAGGCAATCACTAGTGGTACCGTTTACAACTGTTATCTGGCACCTGTTAGACCTGAAAATATAAATTGCATACAAAGAAAGATCTTTACATGTTATATTTTGTGACTGCAGCATCTAGAAGTTCACTACCTTTGCAGGGCTTGTATTACATTATTTATTATTTATTACATTATTAAAGCTGCACATGAGAAAAAAATTGTTGCACATAAAGCTTACAATGGTGCAGACTGGTAAAAAATTATGTGCACTAACTTGCACATGAAGGGGTAATTCGAGCCCTGCTTTGTCTTATTCTATAATATGTTTCTGTCTATCTTCCAGTGGACACAGCTCTACAGATCTTCTCCAACACTGGGGCAGTTATAGAGGAGAGCTTCCCGCAAATTAAGTCGTATGTATCTTCTCTCTATATATTCTCTTTATTCCTACACTTTAGCATAATGGCTAATCTTAGGGGGGTCAAATACAAATTACGCAAAATAGAAACATACACGTAACAGACTACATGGTAAGCGAAACACACACAATTACAGAAGATCAAAACATACAGAAGATAACATTATTTACAAACTAATTACAGACTTAACTTGAGAGTTTAAAAAGTTGTTTAAACTAGGCGTGTTTGAAGAAATGGTGGATTGCCTCTTTAAAGATAAACAGACTGGATATCAACAGTCTGTTCTCATATAGGGTGTTCTTGTGTACATGTGCAATATGTGTTATTTATCCTTGCCTCTCTGATATCACAAAGAATTTTCCCCAAACCATTTTTCCCGTTTAAAAATGCCTTGTTGCAGGGCCCTACTCCCGGTATTATCAGTAAAGGCCAAGACGGGCACTCCACGCCAGGCTAAACACGCCATCCGCTGTATCAACACCATCTTCCCTGGAGTCAGGGACAGCATCTTCAATCAGATATTTGAGGTAACTTTGACTTTA
Organism: Branchiostoma floridae x Branchiostoma japonicum; assembly: GCA_013266295.2. Lineage (NCBI taxonomy): Eukaryota > Metazoa > Chordata > Leptocardii > Amphioxiformes > Branchiostomatidae > Branchiostoma > Branchiostoma floridae x Branchiostoma japonicum. The sequence goes on from CM023827.1 coordinate 1,942,227, forward strand.
CTACTGTTTATCGTGTTTCTCTGTGTGTGTATACTTGCGTGTCCACAGTAAGTACAAGCTGCGTAAGACCAGACTGTAAGGTTTGATCCACTCACATTGGGAAGGACACCTACTCTTTTCGATATATAAGTTCTTTAACGTACTTGAGGTGTAACTCTCCTCAGACACGGGACCTTTGGCTTTACATTATAGAGGATGTCCCTAACTGAAGCTAGGTTCTCATTTTCACCTGAGTCGAGTAATAAGTGTAAAGTGCCTTTTCCAAGGACACAATACTGGGGCCTGCCGGGGATTCGAACCCAGAACCTTTAAAGTTTAAACTTTAAGTCAACAACCCTAATGTTAAAGAACCCACCACACTTATCGAAAAGAGTAGGGGTCCTTCCCATTGTGTCAGTGGTTCAAACCTTACAGTCCGGTCTTATGCAGCTTGTACTTACTGTACAAAACTGGTGTGTTACGCCTAAAGGTACTTACATGTACAAAACTGGTGCGTTACGCCTAAAGGCGGTTTACCGGTTTTGCAAAACAAACAAACCACAAGGACACCTTCTGTCTCCCCTAACAGCAACTGAGGAAGAAGCTGTCCTTCAACTCTGACAACTTCCTGACGGCGCTGACGTCCATTGGCCACCTCTCCCTGCTGGCTCCCGAACTCTTCTCACAGCAGATGAAGAACTTTGTGGCCAAGTTCATCGTCAAAGACCTCCTCATGCAGGACAGGGTTAGTACACTCATCAGTGCTCGAAATCCTTTATGCTGCATACCTGCAAAGGTGCATATTGAAAATTACCTGCACCAGACGAATTTTACCTGCACCACTCAGAATTTAGGAAGTATGGATCATACTAAAAACTGTTCAGAAAAAATTACCGTTATTTCTTTTATATATCATAAGTGGTAACAGCCATGCCACAAATAAAAATCCACATACACTTACATTTGTATATAAACCCAGTAAATGGACTAGTGCACTTTCTGGAAGTCTGAAATCTCTTGAGGTTTTTGTTGTTGTTTTTTTCTAGAAAAAATGCAAAGTGACGACCTCTACCTGGTGTGAGGATGACCAGGTGTCTGAAGAGTCGCAGGCAAAGGTTAGTTTCCTGTCGAAAATGTTTGTTGTGCATTGTTGTGGTTATGGAATTTAAACTAGGATTGCTCAACGTTACATCAGAATTTTGCCTGTTGCAGACGATATCTTCTCCAACACAACTTTTCACAAGATGTCATCCTTAGATATACGAATCCAACCTTAAACGAGACGTTCAGCCAAAGTGCTATGCACAATACATGCATGGGTTACGTGCAGGTGCAGTTTGTTCTGCCAACGTGTTGAAAATGCACCGTTTCTGTCCCCAGATCATAGCCCTGAAGCTGATCGTGAACTGGCTGCTGGGCATGAAGAGTAACGAGAACTCATCCTGCACCTCCACCTTCAGACTGCTCCACGCCATGATCAAGAACAGGGGGGACCTCATGCAGAAGGGCTGCGTCAGGTACGTTAACACAACCATTTACAGTGTTATAAGAGTTAGAAACTAACATCTATGTTTCGGTACTCACTCACTCAAGGCCGCTTGCTTCCTCGTGGAGCGTAGTTTTTTGGCAGATGGATCTCCAGGTAGGTCTGTCTCTGGCAGTCTCCCAAGCAGTGTTGAGATCCAGGCCGACAGCCAGAAGATCGTCCTTCAGTTGGTCGCACCAGGTGCGTCGAGGTCGTCCTCTGGGACGGGACCATGTTGCAGAGCTGCTGGTTCCAGAGGGGGCTCAGCAGTTAACTTAAAATCTATAAGAGGAGCTTTATGGTGGTAGCTTCCCAAGTAAGTATGCCAGAAGGGCTGCGTCAGGTACAGATCCAGCTACAGTGTTATACGAGTTAAAAACTAATGTCTATGTTTCAGCAGTTAAAATATGCTACTATATCTACCTCCCGGAAGTTTGAAATCTCTGATTTTTCCAACTTCTTCTGTGCAGGGTTACTCACGATGACAAAAAATTTGAAGAGTAAAATTGTATATTGGAGTTTTCTTTTACACAACCAGTAAAGTCTCTCACCTGCTTAGGTTTTCAATGCCTATCAGACACCTTCCTCAGAGCTTCTGACTAGACTGGAGTGCTGCTTCTTGCCACTATATATAGCCAATGCAGCAAGAAGCAGTGATAGGCATCAAAATGTAAGCAGGTGAGAGTCTTTACTGGTTGTGTAAAAGAAAACTCCAAAATCCTATGTTCTACCAACCTGCTGAAGTTATTTTAGGAAGTAAAATTGTATGTTTTCCGTCGCTAGCCTGCCTGAGCGCGCCCACCTGCGGCTGGCAGCCGGCTGTGCCGTCCTGAAGCTGGCCCGAGAGAGAGTCTTCGCCGAGCTGCTGTCCCTGGAGCAGTTCCAGATGGTGGCTTCACTCATGAACGTAAAAAACGTTGAATGTCTTCTCTAGGAAATGTTTGATTATTAGTATCTGTACTTGGTGGCAGCCAGTCCCACTCTACAATAGTTTTTGAACACCTACAGACATGGGGAGGATTTGTAAGTGAGTGGGCAGAGATTGCGTTTCAGTTGGTTGACAGGGTTGTGACCTGGTATGTCCTTTTTGGAAGAATGTGGTATGAGATCTTCTCTAGCGTATAGACTATAGGAAATGTTTGATTATGTAAATATTTGTATATGTACTTGGTCTACTTGAGAGGGAGAAGAGCATATAGACATCGCCTTTGTGAACAATAAGACTTGGTGGCAGCGAGTTCCACTCTACGATAGTTTTTGAACAGCTACAGGGGTTGTATGTATCTTATCCTGAGTAGGGAGGATTGGAAGTGGGTGGGCAGAGATTGGGTTTCAGTTGATTGACAGCGTTGTGACCCAGTATGCTTAGGGTAGGAGGATGTGGTATGAGGTGGCCAGGAATGTGTACTGTGTAATCGTGGTATGAAACACAAACCATGGTGTTATAGCAGAGTAATCATATGAGTAATAATCCATTCTATGATGTAATTCAATCGGGTATTTCCCCATGATCATACAGTACAATTCACATTCACAAAAACCCCAAAACACTTCCCAGAAGTCTGAAATCTCTGATTTCTGGTTTAGCGCAAGTGCAGGCTGAACTTGATTGTGATCCCCCTCTCCCTGCAGGACTCATGTTTGGAGGTTCGTCAGAAGTTCACCAACAAGCTGCACAAGGGCCTGATGCGTCTGCGGCTGCCCCTGGAGTACCTGTCTATCTTCTCCCTGGCCGCCCGTGAGCAGCACCCGGGCCTGCGCAGGCAGATCAAGGCCTGTATCAACAAGAACATCGCACAGAGGAGGCAGTACATCGTCCAGCATTCAGGAGCCCAAAGTAAGGCCAGGCTGTGTTCGGGGAGAAGAATCGATATATTCTGAATGTGTTTCTTTTGTATACCAGGCTTTTAAATAGGATTTTATAATTGGGTGTCAAGTTTTGTTGGGGGGGTAGACAGAGCAAGGCCTGTAACATTGCACAGAGGAGGCAGTACATTGTCCAGCATTCAGGAGCCCAAAGGAAGGCACACACTGGGCAAGGCTGTGTGCGGGGAGAAGAATCGATATATTCTGAATGTGTTTTTTTGTATACCAGGCTTTTATCTAGGATTTTCTAGTTTTGTAGGGGGGTCGGGGATAGAGGGAGGTCTGTATCGACAAGAATATCGCACAGAGGAGGCAGTACATCGTCCAGCATTCAGGAGCCCAAAGTAAGGCAGTCACAGACCAGGCTGTGGTCATGGAGAAGAGTTAATACATTCTGAATAATGTTTGTTTTTTTAATACTGTTAAATCTTTTATGTTCACGGGGACATAATTTCGCTCTCTGGTCCACCGGGAGTTTGTATGTATCTGGTCCTGAGGATTGAAAGTGGGTTTCAGTTGATTGACAGAATTGTGACCCAGTATGCCCTGGATGGTAGGATGCGGTGTGAGATCGCCAGGAATGTGTACTGTGTAATCATGGTAATCTGTGTAAAACACCTTTTACTTCCCCAACCAAAGTCATGATCAGGTAGCCATTTTACACCTGGGTGGAGTGAGGAAAGTCACAATAGCCATGAATGCAAGGAATCGAACCTGTGACCTCTCGATCTTCTGTCCACTTGCATTATAGCCACTCAGCCATTCGAAGCCACTGATACACAGGCTTTTAGCTAGGGGGGTGTCCAGGTGTCTTTTGGACACCCTGTATTGAAAATAATGAGAAATTGGACACCCTACTTTTTGGTAGGACACCCTAAAGACACCCTATTTTTTTCCACTCCTAACCTCTACCATGCCCTCATGCCTCCCTTTAGCCTTACTATAAGTACAAAAATGAAGTAACAAATGAAAAAAAACTGGCTGTATTCCTCAAAATTTCTACCTCAAGTGTTCAAGAGCATTATGAATTTCAAAAACTTTAAAAGCCCCCCTAAAAAGCTTGTACCTTATAGCATACAATAAAAAAATGGACACCCAACAAAAAAATCCTAGCTAAAAGCCTACTGATACATGTGTGTGTGTTTCCTCTGCAGCCAAGCTGATGTCCCTGTTGCCAGACTACGTCGTGCCTTACACCATCCACCTGCTGGCACACGATCCAAGGTTCTACGACCGCCAGAAGGTGGAACAACTCAAGGATATCAAAGAGTCAGTATTTAGGAACATCAGCTAGATTTTTATATTTTACAGGGCTTGAAATACTTTTTTCTGCATACCTGCACTGGTGCAGGAAACATTCAATATATAGACATATCCTGACTGTCCATCACAATTAGCAGTTCAACCAATGAGATGGCGGCAGCATGATCATGAGATAATATCATTTTTAAGTTTTTATTTTGCATTTCTACATGATACATAAACTGAAAAGTAAATACATGACCAGAGCTCGAAATGCTTAATTTACAGGCTGAAAACCAAGCTTGGCAGTTAATTATAAACAGTTTCTTTCTGGTAAATTTGTCTGTACTTTGTGTAATTTGCACTTTTTTCTTGTTTTGCTGTAGGTGCCTGTGGTTTATAATGGAGCCCCTCATCATGCGCAGTGAGAACCAAAACTACATCTTTGTTAAGAAGCTGATCGAGGTCATCAAGAGCACCAAGGATGCCCAGTGTCCGGAGAAACAGGATGCCAACGAGGTACGGAAAGTAGCTTTGGAAGAGAGTGACATGAAACTTACTGTTTAATACTGAAGTTTTTTGTATTGGAAACAAGACCTTGAAACTTGTATGTTTGTTGCTCTGTGTTGTTCTGTATCTGTATATCCGGTATAACCGCCTTTCGGCGTAACACACCAGCTTCTGTATCTGTATCTGTATAGCTGGTATAACCATCCTTTGCGTAACACACCAGCTTCGCAGGCACGCAGTGCTGCAGCAGCTGGCTATATTATACCGAATGACTTGTTACACCTACCCTTTGGACAGATAACTCTAAACGTTGTTTAAAGCTATCTAGAGTGATGATGCCTCTACTGTACTTGGTGGCATCAAGTTCCACTCTCTGATAGTTCTAGAAAAAAAACACAAGTTTTTTAACACCTCAATCCTTGGTTGATAACTCTGGTACTGTGTTGTTGTGTGTAGAAAATGTATGCTGTGTGTGACCTGGCACACAACCTGTTGGTACTGAAGGCGACCAACGTCACATGGAAGGAGCACCCCGTCACACCCGATCTACCATCCAAACTCTTCACCAAACCTGACCTGGTAGGCTTTAGTTTTCATTTGTTCCGGTAAACCACCTTTAGGCATAATACAGTAAGTACATGTACTAGCTGTGTAAGACCAGACTGTAAGGTTGATCCACTCACACCCGGATGGACTTTTTTGGATAAGTGTTCTGGGTTCTTTAACACTTTTTTTTAAGTCAAAAGTTTCTTTTAATCATTTGTAGGCACATACTGTAGCCAAAACTTTCAGACTCTAGAAAACGACTTCCTGGCCTGAAAAACACTGCTGTTGCATGCTTCTGTTGGTAGAAACTTGATGATCGAATTCTGTTTCCCATTGTTCTATAGACGCAGACGCTGAACACCAAGTCCTACCTACCCACAAACTTCCAGTGGACACCCAAGGTGAGCTTTCCTCTAGATCTTTAGATGGTATTAAAATCTTTCTTTGCAAGATATTTTTGTATGGAAAGTGAACAGAATGTCATGAGTAGAAGACCCAGAATTGCCCACTGAACGTTATCTTTCGAATTTTGCATATATTTATGTATGCAGCAAAAAAAATCAGCTCTGACCATTGCATTGTAAACAAAGGTTTTTTTTGGAAGTATTGTTTTGGGTGGTGCTAATTTATGCTAGGTTTGTATGTTTGGGTTCTGAGGTGAGTGGGCAGAGATAGGGTTTCACTTGATTGACAGGGTTTTGACCTGGTATGCCCTGGGTTCAAGGATGTGGTCACAAGGAATGTATGAAACATAAACCATGGTGTAATAGCGGAGTAAGTTATGCATTCTATGACATTGATGATGATGATGTTACTGCAAACTATATGTACTTCCCGGAAGTTTGAATTCACTGTTTTGTTGTTTACCTCTTTGTTTCTCAGAAAAAGACCGGTGTGGCAGCGTTGATAGACAAGGACAGCCCCGTTCCCAGAGGTGGACCAAAGATGGCGTCGTCCGTGTTACCAGGCAAGAGGAACGGAACCGCCAAACAACAGAGAGCAGCAAAGGAAGCGGCAGAGACAGCCAAGAGAACGCAGCGATCGTCGGAGACCGGCGATGGACAGGAGAGGCCAAGAGGGCCTGGTCGGAGGGCGCAAGGGAACAAGAACGAGGCGGCCAAGAAAGGGACGCAGAGGAAGAGGACTTCGGAGCCAGCAGAGGAAGAGGAGAGTCCTGCAAAGAGACCGAGAACGGCAGCCAAGCCAGCCGCTAAAACAAGGTACGGGAGTTTAGAGATGTGTCTTGCATGGTCCACTTTAACGGTCCTGTCATGAAATGTGCCTGTATTTTTGTGGCAAAGTTGCTGTCATTCATACATTGCTTTCTGATATCATAAGACTTATTTAAGCATTCATGAAAAACTTCTTATAAGCTAATTTATGATACTTTTGTATGTTTGGGTTCCAAAGTGAGTGAGTGAAGATTGGGTTTCACTTGAGGGACTGGGGTTTGACCTGGTATGCCCTGGGTACAAGGATGTGGTTGCCAGAAATGTTTGAAACCTAAACCATGGTGTAATAGCGGAACAAGTTTCATCATACTCATACTATCATTTTAGTAATAATGCATTTAACAAATGCATCCATCCATAAATGCATCCATTTAATAAATGCATTTAATAAATGCAATCTATGATGTAATTCATTAATGGAAACTATATCTACTTCCCAGAAGTTTGAAATTTCTGATATCTTGTTTTGTGACTGTTTGTGTTTCTAGACTCAGGGGAGAAGCAGACAGTCAGGAGGAGGAGGGTAGTGGAAGCGACACAGAGGAGTCGGGTCCATCCAAGAAACCTCGCAAGGCACCAGCCAACAAGTCAGTTACTACTACACCCCATTTGCCTGTTCATTTCATTTAGTAGGATCAAGAGATAATAGTGTTGCTGGCTATACATGAATGTGAACTTGTGCCACTATATCATTATATGCCCTGGGTGGGAGGATGTGGTCTGAGGTCATCAGGAATGTGTACTGTGTAATCATGGTATGAAACACAAACCATGGTGTAATACTGGGGTATTACGGAGTAAATCATATGAGTAATTATCCATTCTATGATGTAATTCAATGTGGTATTTCTCCATGAATACTGTTCAAATACATTCAGAAAAACCTCAAAACACTTTCAATTCAATTGTTTTATTAACATATCAACATTACAGACATACGTTTTTTTTAAAGTAGCCTGAATGTCGTTGATATTTACAAATTAAAATACAAATTAACACATACTACATGTAGTATACATATAAACTGTGCAAAGCAGACTGTATAAACTTCCTGGAAGATTGAAATGTTTGATTTTTTGTTCAACTTGGTTCAGATCTGCTGCAGCAGAACGGAGGAAATCCAACGAAAACGTGACCCCGGTCGCGACTAGAACGTCCCCCAGGAAGCAGCCCTCCACGCGCACGTCGCCCAGGAAAGCCAGCCAATCAGGAACAAGCAGAGGTCGTGGAGCTGCCCTGCCTGCCCCGTCTGGCTCGTCCAGTCCCAGAAAAGGCGCCTCTCCCAGAAAGGCGCCCGCAAAGAAGGAAGTCGCTCCTGTCAAGAAGAATGTGTAAGTTGGGAATCAGATACAGCATTTTATGTCATAGCTGGGCCGCAATACGGGTGTTCTGGCCCGCGTGATAACTAGCGGTATCACACAGGGTTCTATTTGGTTATCACACGGGCTTCCAAAAGTTTTGAAACTGCCACTGTTTGTACTTCTTCACATTTAGATTCCCCCCCCCCCTTTCGTGTGTACAGAAATTTCATTATTGTGTCTTGAATAACCAATCAGAATTGCCCTCAGGAAGGTGACAGACGGTCACTGAAATATTGGTAGAATAAAACACTTGGTTGTGTAAAAAGAGTCTCTTTATTCAGTGACTTACGAACCTGATAAAACTACTCACGTATGTACTGTGTCTTGTTTCCAACAATTTTGATTTTCCCGACAACAGACGAAACGTTAGAAGAGCTCCGCCCCTCGCGGCCTCGAACGGCGACCTCCAGAGTGACGGAGAGTCGCCGGAGAACCCCAGCACCCCGGAGGTTCCCTCTCCGGCCACGGGGAAACCAGGGAGGGTCACGGAAGCCTTGAAAAAACTGGGCAACGAAAACACCAGTGGGGGAGACTCCCTGAATGTAAGTAAACCACTTGTTTTGGGCGTCACTGGTTTAGGGGGATTTGTTTGTATGTATTTTTCTTCTCAACGGCAAGGATTGGAAGTGAGTGGGCAGAGCTTGGGGATTTGTTTGTATGTATTTTTCTTCTCAACGGCAAGGATTGGAAGTGAGTGGGCAGAGCTTGGGGATTTGTTTGTATGTATTTTTCTTCTCAACGGCAAGGATTGGAAATGAGTGGGCAGAGCTTTGGTTTCTGTTGATTGACAAGGTTGTGACCCAGTATGCACTGTGTGGTAGGATGCGGTGTGGGGTCGCCAGAAATGTGTACTGTGTAATCATGGTATGAAACATAAGCCATTGTGTAATACCGGATTAAATTACGAATAAGGGACAGACTTTGTTAATGGACAGGGGTGTGACCTGGTATACCCTGGGTGGTAGGATGTGGTTACTAGCACAGGCAACCCATTTGACTTCCATTTATACATTAATGTTTCAAATTTACTTGATTCTGAAAGGTTTAGGAGTCAAGATGTATTTCTTGAAGATTGCAGTAGGAGTACCACTGAATTGTGGTAAATTCACAGAGGTTTAGAAGTGTCACAATGACATACGATATTGCACAGAATACTACCATGTAGCTTACGAGCTTAAAAATGATCAAAGAATCTAGTCTCATCACAACACGGTGATTTTTCCTATTTTCCAGGTGAAAAGGACAAGGCCCAAGAGGAGACGATGATCCATACTGGCTCCCCCTGCCCCCACTTGTGTTACAGAGCTCTACAGAAGCAAGGTCCAAATAGCTAGACTTGTTCCCTTATAGCTAGCCAGTCCCTAACATGTGGTGTACGCGTACGCTACACAAGATCAAACAGCAACACGTTTCTAGATCCCCACATACTGCAAACATTTCCAGATTTGTCAGCAGGTACATTGAGGCAATATGATACTGTTTTCCAATCCTACAGTGAAGAAGAAGAAGAAGAAAACAATGTACATGCGCCAGACTACCCAAGACGAAGTGGTTGGTTGTACATAGGTAGCCTAGAAGTTGTTGAACTTACAAGTATTATACATGGACTCGAACCTTACAAATTGCAACTGATGTACAGTATTGAAATATTCGGTAATCAGAAATGTTCCATGTAATTGAGGTATGAGTAACTAAGCACTAATGTTGTTACCGCAAAGTTGTTCCTAGCCTTTTGTCGACTTTTCATTAGTTGTTAATTTCAGGACGGATAAAGTTGCCACGTGTTCACTCAATACTTGATACAGAAAGGAGACAAAATTGCTACAAGTTTCACTGCTTAAGTCATGCCATTTTATAAAGTAGAAGGATTATCTATAGAGGCAATAAGAACTTTATTTTGTTGAAGCCGTAGTTGGTAACTGTAGATAATAGTAAGTTACAATGATGCGAAGGGTTGAACGGTGTTAGTTTGATTATGTTTAGCAGAACTAGTGATGTAGGGGCTGTTTCTATTTCGTGAAATTTTGAACACCTTCACAGGAATCTTTATATGTGGACAAAAGTGTTCTGCTACACGTGACTGAACACCTCAAGCTTTGTTATGTTATTCCTGCCAATCTTTCAATTTTTTAATGTAAAAAGAGCATATTCAGCACTTACAGATATTACAGTGTTGAGTTGTAGCTCTTTATTTTGCACAGGGCCATTCAGACAACTAAATGTAGCTCTTTATTCTGCACATGGACATTCAGAAGACTTCATGTAGCTCTTTATTTTGCACATGGACATTCGGAAGACTACATGTAGCACTTTCTTCTGCACCGGGCCATTCAGAAGACTACATGTAGCTCTTTATTCTGCACATGGACATTCGGAAGACTAGGTGTAGCTCTTTATTCTGCACAGGGACATTCAGAAGACTTCGTGTAGCTCTTTATTCTGCACAAGGCCATTCAGAAGAGTCATTTTTTTCCCATTTCCTCACCTGAATTCTATCTCTGAAGACTCCTATGTTAACCTGCTGCCTAACCCCATAACCAGTGCAGATTTGGTGCCAAACGGCTACCTTAGCAGGCTGAAGGTTAAACAATTGTGAATGCCGTCTCCCTATACAGGAAATGTTATTTTGCATCAGAAAAATATTGTTTTCTGTTAATATCTTTCTTTTTTTGTAATTTGTACTAGTACAAGCAAGTGCTGTAGGCTTTGTACATAAAGTTTGTACCTTTTACAATCAAACATTGCTGTTTGTATTTGCAATCAATCAACTTGGGAAGAATACTTCAACATCATCATGAGTTTGTACCAAATCAGTATGACAAGTCTGGGTATATATAGTGCTGTGTACCTAAACCCACGTTTAGGTGTTTAGGTTCAGTTCCGGACTTGTAAGTCCGGACCTAAACGCACGGTATATACAAAATTGCATGTTGGCAACCTTGCAATATTGTCTGGGCGAAACTGTGGCCACGTAACATGGAGGCCGACACGTGACAATGCCCAATGGCAATGTTTTCTTCATTTTGCAGCACAGATTTTGCGATCTATGGAAGGTTTTATGTGGTTTGGAACGAAAAGGGGTTTTTTTTCCAACCAATTCAGGGTTTTTTGGACTTGAACCTAAACGATTTTACAAGTCCGGAACTGAGTCCAGTGAACCGGTACACAGCACTAGGTATATAGCGGTCCGATATACTGGTAGTAGTTCTGGAGCGAAGAAGTCGATTCGTGATAGTTCTTGGCGTCGTGTGAGCCGAGTTTGATCCTAGTTTTCAAACACACCAACTCTTGAAACGCAGTCTTTATTGTTTAGAGAGAAGCATTCGCTGAAAGTGTTTCACTGTAATAGCAAGTCGTTTTCATAGTGTACAGGTTAGATACCCCTGAATCCAACCAAGTGTTTTATAGAAAACAATTCTGTATCTTTGCCGTAGATGTGGAGGTGGTTTCATCTTTACTGCACTGTGTAGAACACACTTGTAATCCACTTGAACAGTTTAATTTGTGTGCGAACAGCAAGCTTAAGTCCTACTGTTCTATTGTTCTTTACCATGCCTCACAGGAATAAAGTTACTTCACTAATTCAATGGCTTTGGCAATTTTCACTGAAGTGAGAATTCTATATGCAAAATGAGACAAGAGTGCCTGTATGTATCTTTGTATGTTTTTTTTTTTAATTTAGTACATGACAATATACCTAATGTACATGCCCAGTAGTCAATACCTGCCGTTAAGGCGTAAAATTGCACAACTATCCACTCACACATTTACAAACCTTATTTCCAATATGTATTTCGTAACAGCCGCTGCTTTTTTGAGGCCACCATATTTGATAATTGAATACATATTTGATGAATATTTGATACACCATAATTTGGGTTTCAATGGGATGACTGCCACATAATTTTCAAGATCAACCTGGTTCACTAGTTTCACCTGGCTGTATTTGGTATATTGGAGGGACTATATGCACTTGCGGGGTTACCAGAATATTAATGCCGTATAATATAACTGCTGCCTACCCCAAATTCAATGTCAAGTTGCCAATATACATGTATTTACTTTTTGGGGTTCACAAAAATACTATCTACAGAATCAGAACAATCGCTTCTGCTCTTGAGACTGCCTTAAAGTGACTACTGTTATCACTTTTCTTATATTAATTCACCACATAAATGGATTAAATTCAGCCACCAAAATCCATAATGATAACTATAGATCTATCTAGCAAAAAAATAAACCATAACATCAACTAGCAACCATGACCCAATAACCAGGAATAAGAATTTTCGTCAGGGCAAAAACATTCTGTTCCGTTCATCAGTATTTCATTTGTTTAAACCCTCTATGCTATGGTGCATGTATGGAAGAAATATCTTACTCTCCAAGCAAAGTTTTTGGCTTCGGCTTATTTTTGACGTGTTTTAGGCGTTTTTATCGGGATTTCTTTTTTGTACTGGTATTTTTTTAGCCAGCACAGTGTGGCGTATTGGATACTGCCAGGCAAATGGACATTGCCTGGCCAATTTGATACTGTTTTGCAGCCACCGAAAGATCTGCTTGGAGATTAATTTTTCTCTCTTCCGCAAATCGTGCAGAGCTTCATGAGAAACAAGAGTTCCACGACCTCATATCTCCATGAAATATTGTTTTCTGAACACAAATAACATCTATTTGATGTGAAAGTCCAATCCTTTGGCAATGTTTCATGTCAACACGTTATCATTAATTATGCATATGACCTGTACATTAACATAATATATGTATGGTGTTGTAAACTTTTAACTAACTTACACATGTCACAAGTATGAAATTCCCATCAATGACCACTAAGGAATTATATAATTTTCATATTAATTATGCAAATGAGGTCTATATTTGCATAATTGGTATCTGTTGATATTCTACCTGCGATAGATTATACACATTACATGTATGAAAGTCCTATAATGTAAAACACTGGAATTTCATAATTTTCTCATTAATTATGCAAATTAAGTCCTCATTTGCATAATTTGCATTTAATTATGTACATCTCTGTGTAAGCTACCTGCATACCAAAAATCATGATAATACGTTGCTCCTTTCTGGACTTACATGCTCTTAAAAATTTCTTCAAAAACCCCCCTGCAGTTCTAGCACAAGCTAGGGGGACCAAACCCACAACACTTATTCCTGGCAGGAAAAGCTATCTGCCACCAAAAAATCAAAACCATAGCATGTTCAGGACAAAAGATACAAAAACCGGAAGTTCTGCTGCAGTACCAAGGTCAGCCACCAGGAGGCCCAGATTTGACCTTGACCTTTGTCTTCCTAAAACCTACCTACATACCAAATATCATCACCATCCATAAAGGCGTTCTTAAGTTAAGCTCACCAGTAATTGGCGGAAACACACACACACAGACACACACACACACACAGACACACAGACACACAGACCCAAAACAATATCTCCATTTTTCATGGAGATAATTACAACTAGGGATAATGCACTGCCACCGATTCGTGCCTAATGTTACCGACCATGATCATATCTTCACAGAACTCGTAGTTAGCCCCCCTCCACCATTTATCAATGTCGTGATAGACTTTTCTCTCGGTGGGTTTCACATGCACTAGCTTCTTACACAACTCACACCAGTCACCTTTAAAGTCAGGCAGGTTCTTTGGAGGATTGTTTCTCCAGGCAAAGTACTGCATGTACTTGTCTTCGTTTTTGTCCAGATACACCAAGTAGCTTGCCAGCGCTTTAGGGGATTTGAAATCGTCTATGTGAATAAAAGAGTTAGATGGAACAAATCTTTCGTAGTCGCTCTTGGGTGCACCTAATACAACCGGTACAGCATCATGCAAAAGGGCATTGCTCCAGAACTTTTCTGTGATGTATTCTATGCATTTGAAGTTTTCAAATGATAAGTAGAATTTGTACTGGCGTAGCTGGTTCGAAAAACAATCCGGCTCCCTCCCCCCACAGTAGTCTCTTCCACAACCTCCAAACACGTCAACTCGGATATATTTCATGAGTTCACTAGCATAACCAAACCGGGACAGGTGTTTGTAGCAATTGCTCACGTACCATATGACCAACTTCCCTTCTTGCTTTGGGTAATGCCTGCCTAAAGTGTCTGGTTTTCGGGCAATCCCTTGGTAAATGGAAGTAATGTGGCCCCAGGGCATGTAAACGTCCGAGTCGTTTCTGTACGTCATTGTCCAGTTGAAGACACCCGCATAGGAAACCCAGTCGGTGTGTCTCGTGAAGTGAGGACAGTCAGAGGTACGCATGATCCAGTGCTGCCAAGCGGGCCGCGACTGGGGAAAGTAGGATCTGTTGTAGACAGGTGGCATCGTCCTGAACCAGAAGATGACGGCGTCTGCATCTCCGACCTCTCCGCGATCTTTGGTGAATTCACACTCGGGCATGGAGGGACAGGCTTGTCTGGGCATATATATCGGGGGCCACGGGTTCCAGACAAGAACCTTCTTCTTCTCTTCTTGCGTCTTCCGTGGTGTTTCTTCGTTCCAGACGGTGTAGAATTGTGACGAGGGATTGTCGTCAGACATAGAAGAAATAAAGTGACTGCTCCTGGGCAGCGCTGAACGCTGGATCATGGGCGCATGTTTTAGTCCCCCCCCCCGCGCAGATTTTTGCTTTTCTTTCTGTTAGGGGGGCGATAGGGGGGAACGGACTGTTTCGACACACTAGTGACGTCATAGCCAGTATACGCCATGTACGTGCAGATCACAGCTAGGATCAGTAATATGACCACTAGTGTTCCCGTCTTCTTCAGAAAACTCGCGTTTTGCACCGAGGCAGCGTTTACTGCCGTTCTTCTATTCTCCATACTTGTATTGTCGTTATGTAAAGTCTTTTAGGCGACACGAAACGGTAGAGCTTTCGACTTCCTGCACGTGTGACGAACGGTAACTGTAACAGTTGTGGTTTTATGTAGTTTCACGATACTACGTTGTCCTATATACTGTATGTACTTGCATGGGATAGGCGGCGCTTCCCGAAGAATTGATGTCTGAAACAAGAAACTACGGATTACTGTTATGTATACATATATGTTGATCTATTCTAAAACATACACGTGTTTGCATCATAAACTAGAAATTTACCTTTACTACAAAAAGAAATAATGTACAAAACTTGTAATAGGAAACCGGACATGGTCTCCAAGCAGATGTCCGGGTGAAAAATCGTAACGTCAGAGGAGCCCGGCCATCATTCACCAAGAAAAAAAAAATCTGCCCAATACTAGTATCTACTTGCGGATTAAGTAAGCTGTCTTGTTTCTATGTATCAAACTGACTTCTACATTTGTTCTTTTAGATGTTACGTTCACTGATGTTGTACAGTTTTTGAAGATGATATAACAAACTGACAAAACTTTCCTTTAATTTTTTGTTTTTTACTGGCGAAAATCGTTTTTCGCGTACGGGTGTCATCCTTCGTTAAAATCGAATCACTGCGGCCGCGATTTCTGAGAAACAGCCAGTTACACTAGTCTCTACCAGACTAACTGCGCGGGCTATAATAGGGAGATATTTCAATTTTTGCTAGGGGAGTCTGGCCGCCTTGAAGTTGACTGGCCGCGCTACTTCGGAGGGGCGAAACTAACCCTCCCGCGGACCGACTCTACTGGCCAGCTATTCCCTTCTTTTGCCGAATTCTACGATCCGTACCCCCGTAGGAAGGCCTGGTGGAGGCTACGATCCGTACCCCCGTAGGAAGGCCTGGTGGAGACTACAGTTACGCCCGGAGGCAACATGAGCTGCCACGGTTCAGATAACAAGCTGTTATCGCGCCCATATGGATGAAAAAAGAAACTTTTTTCCTCCTTTTCACAAATTTAAAGGTACCGGCATGTGCGACGTTTTGTAGAAAATGACGTGACGCTTGAAGATTAACTACCTGGATGTCTAACCTTCACCGACGTTAAGTTTAACACTATCAAACTGAAATGCATCAGTACCAGGGTCGGCTGTCTCTGCACTTCTTGCTCATTGAAAGGGTCAATATTTCAACCGAGTTGCTCATTATCACTACCAGGGGTATAAATGTGAATTTGGCACAGCAACTTCAAGAAATGCGAAACGATGTGACTACACATAGAAACATGTGAAAGGGAGAATTTGGGGAAAATGTGAATGGTGAAAAGGAAGAAACAGACACCCTGGACGTTAAATGCTGTCATTTAGGCATCTTTATATGAGCCTTTGCCCTTTTTCCTCACTGTCCATTAACCTGTGCAATGACACTATTGCCTCTGCACCCTGTCTGACCGCCTTTCTGTCAATTGAAAATCATTCCGCTACACTTTTTGAGATAATGCAAATGGCGGTATTTATACATAATTAGTGCCCAGGGTTCAGTATCCCCATGTCACGATTCACATTCGCCACATTTCTCTTTTAACATATCTTTAACTGTCAGTCACATCATTTCACATTTCTCGAAGTCTTTCTGCAAAATTCACATAAAAGTCACATTCAGACCCCCAGTAGTGTATTTCAACCGAGTTACTCAATACTTCAACTGAAATTTATTGTATTGTAAGTATCGTAAGAAAAATACGAACATACCGTCTTTCTACAGATGACGATCGGACTCGGGCTTCACATATACTTTAATATCCTGTTGAATCCACAGATCTCGCTCGTACCTAGCCTCCTGTGCAGGCCTCCGGGGCGGGTGGGAGTTTTGATACTGCGTTTTGTAGAATTTTTAACGCGTTCTTTTACCGGCCACCCTACAACCAGCCGCCCAGAGAAGGTTTCACCCGCCGACAGAGGCTATTCATACCAGGATGCACAAATCCTGCATACACACAGGCAAGCTATTAAACAACCCGAAAGACCGGTTCGACCAAATGACCTTTTGTCTAACTCCTTGTTAATTATAGCCTGGGTACCATCCTCCGTAGTTTTTGCCGCTCCCAAAGGCCAGGCTATGTTAATTAGACACCTGCAGATTTTTTTCAAGGGAGGACTAAATGAAAAGAGTGGATGAATGGATTTAGCTGTCTTACATGTAGGAATTGTCGGTGTTAATAGACGCTTTCCATCAAACGAGTGAAATGTGTGTTATCAAGACTTTACAGCAGGGAAAATACCACAACATGTATGCAAATTTGTCTTTTATCAATTAATAGTTTCTTAATCTACAGTTGGCCCGACCTGGGAAACGATGTTGTAATATAGTATTGAACTCATCTGTGGCACAACAATGGCTGCTTCTACATGTACAGGTGTATTAAATTCTCATAATTTAGTTTTTGGTAGCATGTGGGAGGGAACCCTACTCGTAACTCAAGATAGTAATAATAAAAGTATACAGTACCCTGTATGGAGTTATTAGGCCACACTAATTTAATTTGTTGGTTCTCGGATTTTTTCAGAAAAAATATGAAGCGACAGGGCAAAAAAAGGCCTAGGCATCCTATTATAGCCCCAGATGCTATGATAGGAGCCATGAAGTCAACATAAAAGGCTGGGTTGAAACTTAAACAATGAATTTTGATCTTTTAAGCAAACCACTGCATTGATAGATGGAAAAACTGTAACAACTAGGAAGAAAAGGACTTTCTTCAACTGTTGGGGGCAAAATATGATCATTTTTGTGTTGATTCAGAACCAGAATCTTTTCTTTTTTGCAAATCAGAAAAAAATGAAGACGCAAATCCAACAACCAACAAATTAAATTGGTGTGGCCTTAGGCTGTATAAAAATGACATACAACCAGCACTGCCCAACTAGCCTGAGGCTATTATAAAGGGTTACTGGACAGTACAAAATGTACATGTATACAGTAAGAAGGATTACAATGCTCATTCAAATCCATTAACAGTAGTACTTTTACTTGGGTTACCGCATATGAATTATACAAAGCAGGATATTTCAGATCAAGACTTTACCACAAACACCTACATGTATAGATAGTGTCTAGTGTATCCCATGCCCTTTCTACAACACGCAGATTACATGTGCTTCTCTGTGCCTCTTTTTCTAAGAATCATATTGCCTTTTTGCAAATATATAATGTCTTTTCTGTCAAAGGATTGAGTTGTTTCAGAAAGCTTGTTTCATACCATCATAAGATACTATTTTTTTTACAAAATATACAGGACTTTTTTTTATAAAAATTAATGAAAGTCCTCTTTTTTATACATTTACATCTTGTCTCCACATTCTTTGACATTGTCCATTTTATTATTAACGTAAAACATTTTATCAAGATTGTCACATCAAAAGTAAGTCACATCAATAAGTTGCACTTTTACTAAGCAATCCTTTGTATTTCAGAAACCTATTATAAATATAATTTGTAATGATTCAAAAGCAGCCTACAGTATGTAGAGCTATGACTGTACAGACAGAAATAAGACTAGTAACAATATATAATGTTTACCCTCACATTTTCAAGGCTAACAAACTACTGATCTGTTTATTCTTACTCAAACACATTCATATACAATGTATATATGTATACAGTGACCAGCCCCTCCAACTCTGTCCTGCCACTTGCTACATAATGTTTTCCTTTTGCAAAGGTTAACGTAAATATTGCCAGAATTCCTATCATATATATGAGTCACAGACCACTACCTAGTGTGTTGCAAAGTTAAAATGTGTGAAGAAATTTCACCACTCTAGAGATAGTGCTGTGTACCGGTTCGCTGGACTCAGTTCCGGACTTGTAAAAATATTTAGGTTCAAGTCCAAAAAACCTGAATGGCGGGAACCAGTTCCAGACTTGGTTGGAAAAAAAAACATGTCACATACATGTTACAAACCACATAAAACCTTCCATAGATCGCAAAATCTGTGCTGCAAAATGAAGAAAACATTGCCATTGGGCATTGTCAAGTGTAGGCCTCCAAGTTATGTGGCCACAGTTTCACGCAGAACACATTGCAAGGTTGCAACATGCAATTTTGTATACACCGTGGGTTTAGGTCCGGAATACAAGTCCGGAACTGAACCTAAACCTCTAGACTTGAATCTGGACCTGAACCTAATCGTGGGTTTAGGTACACAGCACTATCTAGAGATATGAGTCACCATAATCGCCCTCGTCTTCTTCCCCTTCTAGCAAACTTTTGCGATCCGGCGTTCTGTTGGATCCGGCTGATCCGTTGCTCCTGCGATCCAGGGAGATCTGGCTGATGTTTCTCTTGATCGAGTCCATCACGGTTTCCCGCGGCGACTCCACAACGGGTTCTTCTGATCCAACCGTCACGAAAACGTCGCTGTTGAACAGGACGGGCCGCTCCAACGTGTCGGGATCTGTCTTGCGCCAGCTGGTGAAAAAGGGGCCATATCTTGAAATTAGAATTCTGTATCTGTGTAGCCAGTATAACCAGCCTTCAGCATAACAGACCAGCTTCTGTATCTGTATCTGTATAGCCAGTATAACCAGCCTTTGGTGTAACACACCAGCTTCTATATCTGTATCTGTATAGCTGGTACAACCATCCTTCAGCATAACATACCAGCTTATGTATCTGAATCTGTATAGCCGGTATAACTGGCCTTCGGTGTAACACACCAGCTTCCAGCTTTGCAGACACGCGGCACGGCAGCAGCTGGTTATATTACACTGAACGACCTGTCACACCTATCCTTTGCACATCTAACTACATCCATGTGTTCTAATGTCGTCTCTCCCTAAAAGTGCTACCATCCTACAGTCATGTCAGGTCAATCGTCACTCTGAGGTCACAGCTGTTAACTAAATACTACTGTAAATGCAGAAACTTTCGCTGTGGTTTTATTTTTCTCATGCCGCAAAATAAAAAAAAAATTTTGGGGGGGAGACAACTTGTAAAGGCAATCTCCCCCTCCATTGTAACATATGGTTAATTCAAATCAACAAATAAACTATGAATTTGTGTTTGTAAGTCTACTACAGAATTGTTTCAAACGCGAACTCCATACACTGCGAAAACCTAATTTTCCACGAAATAAGACCACCGCAAAGGTTTCTGCATTTAAAGTGCTCTAGAAGACTTTAAAACAGAGAGTTCTACAACACTAAAGACGTTTTCCTCAGTCATTGTCAGTCAGTCTGTCATACTGTACCAGTCAAATGTCACACTCTTGTCACTGTGTAGTATGGCGTCAGTCGTCGGTACATATAGTCCCCTATCTCGTCCTTAAGTACGATCGTCTGGATCTCGGGATCACGAGAGATCAGGTCAGTCATCTCTGTCGTGTCTGTCACCTGTACGTCACAGTCCGTCATGCGTTCTACGGTCCTCTGTCGCGTAATTTGCTGGTAGGTTCGGAAGTTGCGCACGTCGTCGAGGTACATGGTCCGTAAGCTGTGCTGACTGGGCGTCCTATACCTTATAATGTTTCATTCTTTTATTTATTCATTCGTACAAAAACATAAACATTGAAGCAATGAAATGTATAAACAAAATAGTACGAGAAGAAAGGAAGCCCGAAAAGGCTTAAGCTAAACCCTTCCTTAAACTAAACAAAATATGAAACACAAGATTAATTAAATAATTCTCAGATGAATTAGAAGACAGCAGATACGACAAAACTCTACAACAGATTCAATATTAGTAAAAGAAAACTGAGTTTGTTACGAGTGATTTAGTTCTTTTAGGGCACAACAATTTAATTTGTTGCTTCTCGGATTTGCCTCTTCATTTTTATCTGATTTGCAAAAAAAAAAAAAAAAAATTCTGTTCCTGAATCAACTCAAAAATGCTCATATTTTACCCTCAACAGTTGAAGAAAGTCCTTTACTTCCTAGTTGTTACAGTTGTTACATCTACCAATGCAGTGGTTTGATTAAAAGTTCAAACTTCATTGTTTAAATTTTAATCCAGTCTTTTGTGTTGACTTTATGGCACCTATTCTAGCATTTGGGGCTATAATAGGATGCCCAGGCCTGTTTTTATTTTTTTTTTTTTTTGCCCTGTCGCTTCATATTTTTTCTGAAAAAATCCGAGAAGCAACAAATAAAATTGGTGTGGCCTTAGTCAAGAATGAAAGAAATCAAAGTGGTTATAAGCACATGTAGAGGGTTGGAATTTTAAACTTAGGACCTGGCAGAAAAGGCATACTTACAACTTGAGGAAGAGGGAGGATGTCACCACGGAGACGGAGGATGCAGCCATGGCGGCCGAGGCCATCCACGGCATCAACACAAACCCAACAGGGAGGAAAATACCTGAAATACAAAGATGGCAACAATGTCTTCAGAACATGTCCAACATTGATGCCTCTTCTGACTCACTTAAAAGAATAAATGAAATTAAAAATTAAATTGATCTCGATCCAGTTTTAGCTCACTGAAGAGCTAATCTCACACTGGTCGTAACAGAGAAGACAGATGTATTTACAGGTTCATTGTACCGGGGAAATTCCCCTAGCTCTTTCCGACAAGCACAATGAACAGTGGACCATGGCTTAACATCCCGTCCTAAGGACTGTGACCCTTTACAGTTGCGTGAATGTCGGGTAAGCGACAACAGCCAGGATTCAAACTCCCAACCTCTTAGTCCAGAGGCAGGGTCGCTAACCACTGGACTACGCATGCTACAAAAAAGACTGTAAAGTTCTTTTTTGTGCAAACATTGTATAGACAGACTGTGGAGTGTACACACAATGTATAAATGGGAGAATACCAATTTAAGGTAAATCATACTAAATGGCCTACCTGCAGCTATGGGAACTCCTATCATGTTGTAGATGAGAGCGAAGACGAAGTTGATTCTGATCCGCCTAACTGTGTGACGGGACAGGTCCATGGCAGCCACCACGTCCAGCAGGTCATTCTGGGGTTACAGGGGTAGGAAGGCTAGTGTTAGTGCATCTTCATCAAAACTACTTCCTTATTGAAGTAAAATATATGTACATGAAAATGCAGCACTCGCTGGCTAACACGTTCGACATTCGAACGGCAACCACAGAATGCAATCGGACGTTTGAAAGTTCAGTTGAGTCATGTGTGAAGTTGTGTTTTTCTGTTGTCTCGTGTCATGTCTTAAAAGTGATCTTCGCCTCCGTCCATCGTCTTCCAAAAGTTGTCCACTCACACTGCATCATCTTGAACTCTATCTAACCATGAATAAGCTGGAGACTCTTTCTACACAAGCAAGTGTTTTATTCAGCCGACGTGTTGGTGACCGTCTGTCACCTTCCTCAGGGCAATTCTGACTGGTTCACATTGCACTGCAACGTAAGTGTTGCTGCTATAGATGCGTTCCCAAACATACTTACATATCTACACGTACACATGCACTGTTTCAGGGAACTGTATTTACCAGTCAGAATTGAGGAAGGTGACAGACGGTCACCGAAACGTCGGCTGAATAAAATGCTTGTGTAGAAAGAGTCTCTATATTCAGTGACTTACCAACCTGATGAAACTATTCACGGACTATCTAACCATGTTCTCTGACACAAACAACACTCACCCTGATCAGCACCACGTCTGCGGCCTCCACCGCGACGTCCGTCCCCGTACCGATGGCGATCCCGACGTCCGCCTGTGCCAGCGCCGGCGAGTCGTTCACGCCGTCTCCCACCATGGCCACCACGCGGTTCTGCGCCTGAACCTGCTGGATCTTGGCCACCTTGTGGGAGGGCAGCACCTCGGCGAACACCTGTGTGATACCCACCTGAAAGAGGACCAACCAGGGAGTCAGTTATCAACAGTCTGGCTTGGACTAAATAGTAAATATTAACACCTCTGCAAACACCTGTGTGATACCCACCTAAAGAGGACCCATCAGAGAGTCAGTTCACAAAAATAGTCTAGCTTTGTCTTTCTTAGAAAACGTTCTTCCTTGCTGTCTTTTCCCCATAACACTGCCTTATGTCAACACCAAAGAGCACAATCGTCATGTTTTTCTGCTAAACATAATGAGAAAGTCCTCTCCTCATCTTTAAATCGCAATCAAGGCCACCACCACCTACCCCCCATCTCCACCTTCACGTGTCCCTAGTGACCGTTGACTCCCAGGTCGCGTGACAACCATTCAGAGCTGAAGAAAAATGGCAGCTTCTCAATCTTAACTTTTTAGTTGTGAGTTGTAGTTAGTTAAACCCTTCATTTTGAAAGTCCACATACTTGTTTGGCAATGGCTCTGGCCGTCCTCTTGTTGTCCCCAGTCAGCAGGTACACGTCTAGTCCCATCCTCTTTAGCGTGTACACGGCCAACGCTGCCTCAGACTTCACAGTGTCTGCTACAGCTATCATCCCCACCAGTGTGCCTGAGGGAGGGGGGGGGGAATTCAAGCTTAGATGCTTCTTTCACAACAAAGAGAGAGTTGAACTTTATGGACTGGTACAGTCTATGTTTTCCTACTTCATACACCTTTATACCATAATTTATAGACAAACCCGTATTTCTAATGTGTTTAGACAAACCTTTGATCCTAAAACTTGTCTGTTCTTACATTTCCACCATCACGAAGAAGTGAGAAGAAGCCAAATTCACTTACTAGATACTAGACTATAGTGCCCTTGCTAGCTTAACAATGTATATGTCAGGTTAGAGACTTCAAACCGGTAGAATCAGTGATTCTACCGGCAGAGATCCCAATCAGAGTCTCTGTCAACAGAAACTCCTATCAAAGTCTCTGACGCCAGTAGAGATCTTGATCAGACTTCAGTCTCTGCTGGTACAATTCAAGCTTAGATGCTCCTCTTCACAACAAAGTGAGAGTTGAACTTTATTGACTCGTAGAGTCTATATGTTTCCCTACTTTATACACCTCTACACCATATAAATTTATATTTCTAATGAGTGGATTCATGTCTCAAGCTAACCAACATCTTTCACAATTCATTTGTCCCTCAGTAAGACATCTGGAGCCCCATACATGTAGTTCCTTTTTAGAACTTTTCTTCAGACTGTCACGACACGTTTTGCCCTTCACCTCCTTAGTCATACTGTTTTGCAACAGTTTCAGTCTAACAAAAAAAAAATCAGATGAGAGAGAGTGAGAAAGAGAAAGAAAGAAAGAAAGAATTAAGACTGGTGTCCCTCTACCAGATCAGAGAGAGAGAGAGAGAGAGAGAGAGAGAGAGGAGAGAGAAAAAATCAAGAATGGCGTCCCTCTCACCATCAAAAGCGATGAGGACGGCAGTTTGTCCCTTTTCCTCATGTTCCTTCATCGTCTCGTCCACCATTAAACAAATATCTTAACATTTACAGACTCCAATCAGGACCTCTACTGGCAGAGATCCCGATTGGAGTTACTGTTAACAGAGAAAGAGAGAGAAAATAAAGAATGTTGTCCCACTCACCATCAATAGCGATGAGGACTGCAGTTTGTCCCTTCTCCTCGTGTTCCTTCATGGTCTCGTCCACCTCGTCCCGGACGTTGATGCCGTTGCGCTGCATCCACTCACGGTTCCCCACCAGGATGCGGAACTCCTGCGGTGCAGTGGCGCCGAGAGGCTCTGCAAAGGTAGAACAAGACTCATCATCTTCCTTACATCTTCCCCAGGTAGGCCTTAGGGCCTGTCAGTTGAGAGCATCACCTTCTCCACTCCTGTCTTCAAAGACCACCTCTGTCTAGTCTGCTCAGTCTGTCTTAGACTTAGATGATCCCATGTATTTCAACACGAGGCAATCAGAGCGGTAAAGCAAGTCTATACTTTGTCAATATTTCTTGTATGTGATCCTTCCACCTATTCCTGGGTCTGCCTAGCGAGCATTTGCCCTTTGGTTTGTATTTGAGAGCTATCTTTGGTATTCTTCTATCTTCCATTCTTTTAACATGCCCTAACCATCTACGGGGGAACTCATCATCATCATCATCAAAGAAAAAAAAGAAGAAAAAAAATCATCATCAAACTTGTTGCCATTCCTGTTTGTCTAAGCTCCTCCCCTTGGCTTTGCCACTCCTTATTAGGATAATGATTGACACTAAATGCAAATGAGCTGTCCCTGTATAATAGGCTATCATCTCACCATTAGCCACAGGTGACTCAATAATAACAGGGGTCTCCTAAGCCCCTCCCCTTGGCACTCCTTATTAGGAAAGTGATTGACACTAAATGCAAATGAGCTATCCCTGTATAATAGGCTATCATCTCACTTTTATGTACAGGTCTAGATCTGTCTTTACATGGAACACTTTGCCTGATGGTGTTAAATGCGCTAGTAAGTATAAGTTTCGGCAGGAGCTTGTTATGTATGTAAACAAATCTAATTAATGATTATCCATGATGTAAATACTAGATGTTAGCCTTTATGTAGTTTGTATGTCCTTGTTTTATGTTTTACAGTCCAGAAAGATTAGCTGCGTATTCGTGTATATGTGTACGACAGCTAATGGACTGAATAAAGTATCCAAGTATCTCACCACTAGCCACAGGTGGCTCAATGATGACGGGGGTGTCCTCAGCGGTGGTCTGTCTGCTGTCGGCGTTGGCCAGGTCACTGTGGCGACTGCTGTCCACTGATTGGCTGCTGGCCTGTAGGACGCCCTCAATGGCCGACACGGTACACCGCAGTCCGCAGCCGGGAACCGCCTGGAAATCCGAGGCCTTTCCCAGCGACTCCACACACAGCATCTGATACAGGTAATAATATAATATATAGAATGTCAGCATGAATCTGGTAGAATCGGTGATTCTTACGTCAGAGATTCCAATCGGAGGATCTAGATCCATTCTGTCGGAAGAGATCCTGATCGGAGTCTCTGCTGGTACAATCTGCAATTCATGTTCAGTACCATACACTTATAGCATCAAAAGATATTTAGATTTTATGACAAGCACAGACTATTAAATGATATCACTAGCTACCAGTAATGTTGATTGAATGTTTAACTTGGGCAATGTTAAGTAATAATCCGAGGCCTTTCCCAGCGACTCCACACACAGCATCTGGTACGGGTATACACCAATGTGTAAGTACAACACAGAGAAAGATACATGTGTATAGGAACAACCTCTCTATACAGTTTCATACTTTGATACAACCATCACAACAAGAAATCAGAGATTTCAGACTTCAGACCAGTGTTCTAGCCAGTGTCCGTCTTCCCATCATTTGACGGAATTTCACCGCTCATGATGGACAGAAATTTTGCACAATCCGTGATCTTTGACAGACAAAAATCGGTGTGTAAAGATATGGAAAGAGACGTAATCAAACTAAGCTTAGTCTACCAGCAAAATTTGCCCTCAAAATGCAGGAAATCATGTTCCAGAGGGTCAAGATCTAGATTTCAAAAACCAAATTGAGATGACGGAAAAAAAAATTCAGGCTGGCTAGAAAATTGCTTCAGATAAATTAAGCAAACCAGGAAGAGTGATGATATGTATGATATTCTTACCTCTTTGACGTGCTTGACAATGGCAGAAGCAATGGGGTGCTCACTGCTCTGCTCTGCAGTACCGACAATGGCCAGCAGGAGGCGCAGTGTGCAGACGGCAGGCTCCACGAACAGTGCTGTTCGCATGACCCGAGGGACACCATGGGTGATGGTGCCGGTCTTGTCAAAGATAACAGTCTTCACCTAATTCCATGAAAAATTTCATCAGGTTGGTGAATGTAGAATCACAAAGTTCTTTATTTACAACCACTTGTTTAACAAGAGTCAACGGTCATCAAAACATTGGCTCTTGTTAAACAAGCGGTTGTGAATAAAGAACTTTGTGTCTTTACCTAACAAAAGGAAGCAAAGTTATATTTCTATATAAAATGGGAATAATTTACATGTATACCATTTCTACATGCCCTCTGATCATAAAGACTTGTAAATAGTACAAAACATACACAGTCCAACCTGTACAAGTGACCACCTCTACATAAGGACCACCTGACCTTTGTGACCACTTTTTGGTGGTCCCTTAGAATGAGTTAGATGTTTTTTTCCAATTGACACAAGCATTAAGAATCCTGTCTATAGTGACCACCTGTCCTCATACATATGTAGATCAGATTTTAATGGTCCCCTGAGTGGTCTGTATGGCCAATGCAAAGAGTAGTCAACACTGGTGCTGAAATGGTGGCTTACTTTGTGAGCGAACTCCAGAGGTTCCCCTCCTTTGATGAGGATGCCGTTCTGGGCACCCACCCCGGTCCCCACCATCACTGCTGTCGGGGTGGCCAACCCAAGAGCGCAGGGGCAGGCTATGCTCAACACTGTGATGGCACACCTACGGACACAGTGGGCAATCCTTGTTATCATGATACATGTACTTGTCAATACTAGAAACATTTGCAAAGCAAATGCATAATGCTAACCTTCACATGGTCAAGCCCAACAACTACTCTGTTTATTCTTACTCAAATACATTCATATCTATAGTGACCAGCCCCTCCAGCTCTGTCCTTCTACATAATGTAATCCAACACCACAGGGTGTCTGCTACAGCACCAGTTACCATGGTGACAGCCGTCTGGTCCAGGTATTTGTTTGGAATGGAAGAAGAAGAAATGAAGCAAAAACAAAATGTTTTCCTTCTGTGAAGGCAAACATAACAATACAGGTAGCTAGGTACCTACAAAGTGAAAATGTACATCTTTTGGTGCTAACACATTTATGGTTGAGTAACACAAAGTTTCCACAAGTATATTCAATAATAAATTCTTCTTACCTGAATGCAAACTGCACAGCAATCTCTGCTTCACTAATGATGTCATGTCTCTCATTCTGTAACAAGAAATTTGAGACTTCAGACTTTCAGCCAATGTTTTGGTGAACGTATTGGAACTATATTGTATGATTATGGGGAATATACCCAACTAGATTATATAATGGAATGAATTACTCATACTGCTGTATGAGATACCATTTGTAACAGTATTGCATTGTGGTTTATGTTTCACACCATGATTACACAGTACACATTCCTGGTGACCTCACACCACATCCTACCACCCAGGGCATAATGGGCCACAACCCTGTCAATCAACTAAAACCCAATCTCCACCCACTCGCATCCAATCCTGACTGCTCAGGACACCATACATACAAACTCCCGAAAACCAGAGCCACCCAAAACAATACTTACGTCCCGGAAGTAACAATGTTCACATTGTAACAGACTGAGTATAAAACTACTGGAATACAGGTACATACCTTTTGAATGACACACACTTTGACTAGCAACTGAGTTGACTGTCTAGAAATATCTACCTTGTCTGTACAGACAACTTCATAAACCAGTCCACTCAAAACAATACTTCTGTCCCAGGAGTATTAAACCAAGAACTCACGGCAAAGTTGGGGTCGACGAGTTCGGGGTCGCCCATGCCGATGCCGATCCACACAAACAGGGTGATGAGAGAGATGGCACAGATGGTGGGGACAAAGTACCCCGACAACTTGTCTGCAAACCTCTGGATGGGAGCCTGAAAGAAACATGAAAGAAAAAAACATCTTACTGTAAATCTTGTAATGTTTGTGGTGGTTTTATTTTCATCGCTTTTTGCTGTCACATTTTCAACACAAATTCATGACACTGCAACTATGTGTGCCCAATGTATGTTTGGTATACCATGCTCTGTATGTTCAGTCATTTGTTCAACCATTCTGACCCCTTGGATTTCACAATGAAGGCAACTTTTTTGGGAAGGCCCAACTTTTTTCTCTCGCATCAGTTTTGGGGAGCCCAAAGGGTGTCACCCACATAATCAAATCAGCATGTCGGCAGAACGTACTGCGCCTGCGCAAAACCTGGATTTTCGCTGGATTTTTGGTCAATATTGCATCAGAATTTTGCCTGTTGCAGACCATACCTTTTTCTACACAACATTTGAAAACTACAGACGGGATGTTACCCTTATATACACGAATTCGACCTTATATGAGACGTTCTGTCGAAGTGCTATGCACAATACATTACGGGTTTCGCGCAGGCGCAGTACATTCTGCCGATGCGCTCCTAAACACAAAGGAAAATGTGGGTCATCAACCCTTAAGTATTTGCTAACAACCACCCTTATCCTATTTCAGCAGTTCCCCTCATACCTTAGAAGTCTGAGCCTCCTCCACTAGTTTGACGATCTGTGCCAGGGTGGTGTCGGCTCCCACGTGCGTGGCTTCGATCAGCAGGGCGCCATGCTGGTTGATGGTCCCGCCAATCACCTTACTCCCTGTCAATCAAAAAACGGGCGGTGAATCTTCTGTGTAGCCAGCGACAAAAGGGAGCTGGCAGTAACTACGGAGGATGGCACCCAGGCTATCTTCTGTGACCAAGTTTAGAAAACATTAGGCCACACCAATTTGATTTGTGATGATGATGGAGACTAAAACAATCAAGAAGAATGTACTTCCAAATTTAAAGCTTCATTACTGGTTGGAATTTACTGGTTGTGTAAGAAGAAAACTCCTATACCCTTAAAGCTTCATGTCAGCTTAATTCAGTTAAAGGCATCCTATGCAATTTCAGGGCGGAAAAACTGGATTCCCAAAGTCATTTTTCTGGTCATTCTTTTATATATTACTGTAGTAAGTTGAATCAACCCTATCCCATAGCATATTGATATCTGTGAGGCAAAAAGGAAATGTTGCTGACAGAAAACGGTTGCTTGTTTTGTATCGTAGGTTTGTTGGCTTTACCAAAAAAATAAAAGACACCTCACATAGCTTGTTTTGGGGCTATTTCAAATGCTTTAAGTATGAAATGTGGTAAGAACTGGCAGTAAATGTCAATATCATCCAGATATTTTTTGTTTTGCCCCTCTGAAATTGCAAACAGGAGACAAAAAATTGCGTTTGTTTTCTTGTTCCGTACCGGGCTTCTTGGGTACGGGCATGGACTCTCCCGTGATGAGCGACTCGTCTGCGGTGGACGTGCCGTCGACGACCTCCCCGTCCACGGGGACCTTCGCGCCCGGCCAGACCCGCAGCATGTCCCCGCGCTGGACCAGCTCTACATCTATCTGCTGCTCACTGTGGACAGATAGGCATTTAAGGTGAATTCACAGCAGTGTTCTTGCCAGCTTGAAATTTTTTCCGTCATCTCTATTTTGTTTGACGCAACATCATGTCAAGCACCGGAGGCCCAAAATTCTAGGAGGGTTTGGGGGCATGCTCCCCCGGGAAAATTTTGAAATCTTGAATTTCTGTAATGCTTTTTTTGCATTTTGAGGGGCAGATTTTGCTTAAGCTTAGTTTAATGACATCCCTTTCCATATCTTTACACACCAATTTTTGTCCATCAAAGATGACAGATTGGGCAAAATTTTTGTCCGTCATGAGCAGCAAAATTCCGTCAAATGACAGGCGCTGCCTAGAACACTGAGTTATAGACATGGACAACGTGACTTTAGTCTGTACATTATGTACTCTGCAGATGGCAAATTCGAATACGGGACTCGGAATTGATGTTGTTGCATTTTTTTGTTGTTTACGGACACCAAATTTTGGCACATTTTCGCATTGAAAGGCATGTTTTTTTTGTGTGGGTATGACATAAATAAAATACAACACGGTGTATTCTGCATCACCCTTGGTCCCAGCCCTCTCACGGGTGATACGGAATACACTGTGTTGTATTCTATGTTGAAGAAAAGAACTGTACCTGACAACAGAGCCATCCTTTCCCAGTTCCACCAAGGTGGCCTCAGTAGCCTGGAGAGACATGAGTTTGGCCAGAGCTTCTGAGGTCTTACCCTGGACAGCAAAAAACAAGAAATCAGTGATTTCAGACTTCCGGGAAGTGGGTTTTTGTAAATGTATTGGAACTGTATTGTATTATCATGGGAAAATACCCGATGGAAGTAGATCATAGAATGGATTATTACCAAATTGTATGATGCAGCTTACTCCAGTATTACACCATGGTTTATTTTTCATACCACGATTACGAAGTACACATTCCTGGGAACGTCACCATATCCTTCCACCCAGAGTCACAACCCTGTCAATCAACTGAAACCCAATCTCTACCTACTCGCTTCCAATCCTCGCCGCTGAGGACAAGATACATACAAACTCCCCCTAATCCAGTGCCGCCCAAAACAATACTTCCGGGACACAAGAGATTTAGCAAACTGAAATATCCAAACCATTCCATCCACATTGCATGCATAATAAGAGTACAGTAACATGTATAATTACCTACTAAACTTGTAGCAACATAAAGTAATGATATCTTTTCTTCCTCACCTTTGCAATGTGTTCCAACCACCTCCCAAGGGAAATGAAGGTGAGAAGCATTGGCGGGACGTCGAAGAACGTTTTCGGGCTGAGTGCAGGGCTCTCTATCACCGCGATGACGACAACAATGACAGAGTAGACGTACGCGATGGTCGTGGAAAGCATGATGAGGACGTCCATGTTGGTCGACTTGTGCTTCAGGGCTTTGTAGGCGGTGACATAGAAGTGTCTGCCTCCGAATATCTACAGGACAAATGAGAGGCTATGTTAAGCTTCAGGATCACCTCTGAATATCTACAGGACAAATGAGAGGCTATGTTTAGCTTTAGGATTGCCTCTGAATATCTACAGGACAAACGAGAGGCTATGTTTCCTTTAGGATTGCCTCTGAATATCTAGAGGACAAACAAGAGGCTATGTTTACCTTTAGGATTGTCCTATGAGTGGATGGGTGATTTTAACATTGCAACTATGGGACTACCTTTATAAATTACCTTTACCTTTCTATAGCACAGTTAAGCTCAGTCCACTACACTATACAGTATACTATCCTACTGTAATATCTGGTCTTACCTGGACAGGTGTAGCTAGGATGAGGAACAGCAGGTTTTCCAGAGACACGCCACGGAAGATTGGCTTACGGCTGTGTCCGGTGGCCATGTAGTAGATCATGATGATCATCACGGGCAGGCCGAAGATAAAGGAAAACAGAAACGCTGTACGCCACCTGTAGAAATATGAGAAAGGCTGTCAGTTGAAGATGAAAATATCCCATACAAGTGCCTCTGCCCCAGAACATTGCCAAAAAATCTGAAAATGGAAAGCCACCTAGTATATGAAACCAAGGAGGTTTATCAAATGATTCCTTCATGAAACGTGGCAAGTAGAGAAAGGCTGGTCAGTCCAAGAGGAAAATGTCCCATACCTCTGCCCCAAAGGCATCGCCAAAAATCTGAAAATGTAAAGCCACCTACAGAAAACATTGGAAAAGCCTGGTCAGTCCAAGATGACTTTCAGGCCCCAGTGTTGTGGCCTTTGGAAAGGAACTTAACACCTATTTCCTCACTTGACTCAGGTGAAAAGGAGTGCTAGTACCTAGCTTCGGCTAGGGACGTATTCTCGGACGGCATGTAAACAGATGAAAATGTCCCACACAAGTACCTACGCCCCAGAAGCATCACCAAACAAGACTGGCAATGAAAACATACATTGCCATGGCGACGGTGGTTGCTGTTAGGGTTATTGTTTGCATGGCACTGGGGCCCTGCCATCATTTCATGATTTTGAGGAAGACTTGGTACCTATACAGTGCACTCCTCCCGAGTGTATAGTGAACGAGCCCTGGGGTCACAGAAAGTAGGGCATCCGGGGTAGAGAGGTCTTCCCAAAGCAGGGTCCCAAAGGCTTCCAGCAATGTGGGCATAGATGTGGGTCACATGCTTGTGGACATTCCATTCCTGTGGACAAAATGCCTGTACGATTCCTAGAAGACTTGCGAATTGCACACAATACTGTACCATTAGGCTCCTCCCGGGGATCCCTGAGACGACGCCAAAAAACTGAAAATGGGAAGCAACTACATGTATGAGAGGAATGTATATTATAAAGTACGGTACAGAACTTACTTCTGAATAGATGCTTTGTGGTCCAAGCTCCCCTTTTTCTCTTCTGTAGCCAGGCTGGCATCAAAACCCATCTCCTGATGCGGTAAAACAAAGATAAGGTCAACACCTGGAATCACTCAAAGCTTTTTATTCATAACTGAATGTCATTGAAACATGGCTTCCAATGGTACTAATGAATGAATCATTACAGGGGTTTTTCTATAAAAAATTTGCATGAGGGAACAGAACACTAGCTTGGCAAGGGAGCGATGCAAATTTTTACAAGAGTAACACAGTTTGTAATGCTAGAATGAATTGTTACAATGTTTTGTTTTTATATTTTCACTGGAAAGACTTAATGTTGTGTACTAGTATGTAGCCACTTAGGGTTGAGGGTTCAATCTGAAAATTGACATGAGGGAGCTGGCTGGTTACATGTTTAGAAAAACCCCTGGAATGGATGAATGAATGAAAGACCTTTATTCTGCATTTATGCCCTTACAAGCTAAGTACAGGTCATGGTGATGAAGTTCCATGTGCAATAACAGTGATACAAGTCTGGTATCTTACTACAGCTAATCTTCTCAC
The DNA here is from genome assembly GCA_013266295.2 of Branchiostoma floridae x Branchiostoma japonicum. Lineage (NCBI taxonomy): Eukaryota > Metazoa > Chordata > Leptocardii > Amphioxiformes > Branchiostomatidae > Branchiostoma > Branchiostoma floridae x Branchiostoma japonicum. Next base: position 1,975,777 of record CM023827.1, read on the forward strand.
TTCTTAAGACAGTTGTACAATATGTGTAAGAACAGATGGAGCTTATAATACATGGATTATCAAGTTGCATGTTTAATCTGCAGGTTTAAATAAATGTAAAAGTCAAATTGACTTTGCTCATATGCAAAATGACTGGCTGAACTACTATTGTAAACTGAAATTTTAGAAGTTCAACTAGGAAAAAATTCAAAGTACCTTGATCATTTCTATGATGTGTCTTGGTCCAGTGACCTCTGGGTCAAACACAAACTGTCCCCTCTCCGTTGCCAGGGCAACGGACACCTCCAGAATCCCTGGTTTTCTCTTCATGTTGGACTCGATGGTGTGGACACAGGAGGAGCAGGTCATCCCTGTGATCTGTGCCAGCAAAATGTATGATCAGTAACTGGGCTCAAAATCCTTTTTTCTGCATACCTGCACTGGTGCAGGTAACATTGAAAATTATCTGCACCAGACAAGTTTTACCTACACCACTCAGAATTTGAGAAGTAGGGATCATATTAAAATTGTTCAGAAACCATTGTCATTATTTCTTTTATACTTCATACTAGGTGGTAACAGTCAATGCAGCAAATAAAAAATCCACATACATGTACACCTATATATATATATATATATATATATATATATATATATATGGATTTATCTATGATATTAAATAATTACCCCAAATGTTTTCGGTCATGCATTACGGAAGGGATACAACTTTTGATATCAGGAAAATGATCTATAATTGATGTCTGATAATCACAAGAATGATCTAATTTGATTATTTTTGCCTCTTAAAACAGTTATTATATTCTATCTAATTAACAAGAGCCATAGATCTAGATTTGGGCGTCATGAAAAGGCTCTTACTGCAAGCTGCACTCGGCCTTCTCCGATCCCTTGGGACTCAATGATGGTGGCGCCAAATCCAAGGTTGGCGATTTTCTTGGCTATGTCGCTGGGCGTCGTGTAGCAAGGGTCGTACTTCACCTCCGCCTTCCCCGCCATTAACGATACCAGCACGGATTTTACCCCTGAAGTAAGGAAAAGGAAAGGGTAAGACTTCCATAATACAAACAAGACGCCATAGGCGACAATTCTCCGTGAAATTTTATAATTTGCAGATTGAGAGGTGGTATTGGCACTGGCATGCCTGCAGACGACGTATAAAATTGCATGCCGATTGAACAAAGGGGACCGTGGGTTTTAGCTGCGAACACGGAAAAAACGGGTACCGCTCAAGTCAACGTTAACTGCTTAACAAAACAACATGATTACAACAGCAACGGTTAGCACAGTTGCACACGGAAAACACCGTCCCACATAACCGCTACGGTAAAAACAAAGACACGTACACAAAGTCAACTGCGCAACTGTGGGTCAGTCTAAAACCACGTCAACAATTTTAACACTTGCCGCTCAAGTCAACTGCTTAACAAAACAACATGATCACCACACACAGATCACCACAGCAACGTTAGCACAGTTGCACACGGAAACAACACATATCTTGGCGCATTCTCCGCGCTCCGACCAATTTCAGGTCGCTATATTATAAGCTATAAATAGTACAGTGTGTGAGCTCTACCGAACAACTATGATATTAACATCTTGCCAGACAATAGACCTGACCTTAGGTGCAAACCATAAGTCACAATCCCAACAGATACTCACAAATGAATATACACAACAAGTCAACAACCACCTAATATCTGCTTAGAGAACCTCGCCTACCACATATCTACTTAACCTACGGCCTATTCCACAGGATTATAAAAATAGGGGTGATTTTGAAATATCAAATTTACCTCGATATAAAAACCGCTACGGTGAAAACAAAGACACGTGCATCAACACGGACATAACGGCACACCACATGCCAAAATTCATAGAAATACAACGTACACAAACATGACTTTTACGTGCGAACACATTTCACAATTCCGGCCATCCATAAACCATTACGGTCCGCATCTGGTCTGCATTAAAAACCGCCCCGCGCATCTGCATTAAGCATGCCCGACCCCCCCGCTATTCAAAACAACGGGTTTTTCGCGGGCGGTCCCATTTGCCCCTAAATGTAGGGGTGCTTTTTGAATATTATCTTGACCGCGAAAACACCTACGGTAAATATTGATATACGTGCATCATCACTGGCATGCCTGCAGACGACGTATAAAATTACATGCCGATTGAACAAGGGGAACCGTGAGTTTTAGCTGCGAACACGAAAAACCGGCTGACCCGAATACTCCTGCAGGAGGTATGCCTCCTTCACGGAGTAATTACAATCAGGGCTCGAAATACATGTACATACATGTACCTGCACTAGACAAATTTTACCCACACCACTCAGAATATAGGAAGTATGGTCATACTAAAAACTGTTCAGACACCATTGCCATTATTTCTTTAACACTCCACTCAAAATGTAGTTTGTACCAGTGAAGCAACACACAAATTAAAATCCACATACACCTACATATACCCAGTACATGGCCCAGTGCAGGTTAGGTACAGGTAGACATCAGAAATACCAGCAAAGGTCCAATTTTCCTGCACAAACCTACATATGCAGGTGGTATTTCAAGCCCTGACAATATATGATCAGGGGTCGAAATACCCCTCTGTGTGCAACATGGTGCAAGTAAATTTGGTGGCGTGCAACTAATTTTTTGCCGGTATGCACCGCGGTGCAAGTTTGCTTTATCCGCTGTTACTAGTACCTGTAGAAATACCCAATAAAGAACTGGAAAGGGAACAAAACCAGAATCCATGAAGTTTTTATTAAAGTTACTACATGTACTTTTGGTTGTGTTCGTTTTATTTTTGGGGGGTGCAACTATTTTTCTTCTGGTGCAAGTATTTTCTTTTTCATCTGCACCAGTGCAAGTTGGCCCCCAAATCTATTTCAACCCCTGATGATACATGTAAAATATTTGGCTTCCTAAAAGTGTTCCTTTCTATCTACTTTAGACAGCACAAATAAATATGTTTAATGGATTACCGAATACTCTTATCAACTTCACATCTTTAGAAGAAATCGTGTTACGTACAATTACACCATTAGGGGACTCTAGAATATAGATGGTAATATACATTGATCCAGTATAATGAAGATCTATGCTGCTGTTATGGAAGACATTCAGCCAATTAGTCCTAATTTAGACTGCCAACTTGACCTTAAGGTCAATCTGTGTTTCCAAACCCCCCCCCCCCTCCTGCCACTCCTAACTGCAATTCAATCAAATACCTTCACATTTGTATACAGGGATGAGACTATTGAGAGAGCACGTCGGCAGAACGTACTGCACCTGCGCGAAACCCGTATTACTGTCATGTATTGTGCATAGCACTTTGGCAGAATGTCTCATATAAGGTTGTATTAGAGCATATAAGGTTGACAGCCTGTCTGTAGTTTTCAGATGTTGTATAGGAAAAGATATTGTCTGCAACAGGCAAAATTTTGATGCAACGTTGACCAAACATCCAACGAAAACCGTGAAAAATCAGGGTTTTGCGCAGGCGCAGTACGTTCTGCCAACGTGCTAAGAAAGACACTGTAGGAAGAAACCTGGGGTCCTGGCAACACGCCTCTCTATGTGGTCTACACAAGAGGCGCAGGTCATGCCAGTGACGCCCAGTACACAGTTCTGGGAGTCCTCTGTCGACTTGGATCTCACTCGTACTCGAGATCTAGCTTTCTCACAGACTCCAGCAGATTCTGTTTCTCCCAGGCGTTATTGAATGAGACAGAAGACAGTGAAAGAAACAGCAAGACAGAAGAGTGAATAACAGATAGAGACATTGTGTTCAAAGAAAGAAGGGCTTTGTGTGTGCTGCTGAGTGTTTCCCCCTGCCAATAAAGATCCCCAGGATACTTTTAGAAAACCAGAAAATCGTGGTAATATCTGGTTAAAATCACCATAGAAAGAAAAGCTAAGCTTTGGGGAAAACACCAGCTTTCATAGTAATATTCACCCACATCTAAGAAACAATGATGTACATCTAAGGATATCAAAGATGCATCAATACCAAGGAAAAGAAGTTCCAATATCTTTATGATAACATGAGAGTTTTTAAAGCAAATATTATTTTGAGGTTCCTACCTGTTTCCTTTCCCAAATTCCTCTCGATGGTAGAGACACACGAGGCACAAGTCATCCCCGTCACCTCTACAAAGCACTTGTCCATCTGATCGCCTGTTCCAGTCGTTCCTTCCGCTGTTCCGAGTTCCACCTCCTCCAGGCCCAGTTCTGTCTTTACGACGGCCCCTTTCCTGAAGTGCACCGTGAAGTCATCCTTGTTGGAACTGGCAACAGCCTTTGCCAGTGGGATCGGTGCTGACTGGCCTAAAGAGAAGACAGGAATCATTTACAAACTAATACATCAGTTGTACACATTTTTACCTTCGCCTAGATGGGTATGTTTTTGATAGTAATTTTGTTTGGATGTTTTGATAAATCTAATGTTTGTGTTTGAGAAAGAAGCTATGGATGGATTGTCATGAAATTTGGTAGGTGGCTAGGTCTTGACATATCAAAGAAATGATTAGATTTTGGACCCCGGTGGCTTTACTTGGTACTGCAGCAGAATTTCCAGTTTGATATCTCATGTTCTGGACATGCTGGGACCATGATTTTTTGGTGGCAGATAATTCTTGGCCACATGAAAAACTGGTGTAGGTTTGGTCCCCCTAGTGGTTTTTATTAGCACATTACCAAGATATGCACTTGCAATAATTCACAGAACATTGTCGCTCACCTGGAAGCGATGCTTCAAATCCCATGTCATCTATAGCTTCTCTCAGCTCTTTGGCACTCACTTTCGAGGGTTCATACATGATGGTGCCGTTGGCATTGCCCAGGGACACTCGGATGGACCTGACTCCTTTAAAGGTGGCCATCCTGCCCTCTATGCTCTGTACGCACGAGTTACACGTCATCCCCTGGATTCCGATAACGACAGTCTGTTCACCGGAGGGCGGCTGCGTTTGCTTCGTGATTGGCTGAGAAGAGCCGGAGAGGAAGCACGTGAAACCCTCGGACGCTATACCGCTAGCGAGGCTTTCGGGAGTCGTCTGGCTGGCGTCGTAGCTTACCGCGGCGTTCTTGTTCTCCAGAGACACCTTTATGGAGTGTAGACCCACGTGGTCTGCCATGGCGTCCTCAATCTTACGGACGCACGACTTGCAGTGCATGCCCTCCACTCCAATCGTAACGGTAGACGCCGTGGAAAGCGTCGCTGGCTGCAAGCTCCGACTGTCCTGCTCCATCTTCACCCACGGGTCAGAGGGCATGGTCACAGCTGTAAAGCTAGCAGATTGTTTGATCAGTGGCGGTAGAATGGTGGGTGCCTTCTGAGGGGTGGACGGTGGTTGTGGGGACGTCTGCTCGCTTTCCAACAAAGCGTCGAAGCCCATGTTGTCGATGCCTTCCCTCAACACGGTGGGATCCGTCTGCTTTGGGTCGAAGTCTATCACAGCCTCCTTATTCTCCAAGGAAACTTTGATCGTTTTCACCCCCTCCACCGAAGACATCATCTTCTCGATGCTCTCCACACACGAGTTACACGTCATGCCCTCCACCTTGATCTTGACCTTTTGTTCTCCTTGGGCTCGGTCAAGTACGAAGGCGTCGAAACCCATGTCGTCAACCGCTTCTCGTATTGCAGCAGGGTTGGTCTTGCTGGCGTCATAAGTAACCCTCCCCTGCTTCTGGGCAAGGGAAACTTCGATGGACTCTACACCTTCCATTTTAGAGATCATTCCTTCGATGGTTTGTACGCAAGAGTTGCAGGTCATGCCCTCGATTCCGAAGATGGTTTCGGAAGTCGTGCAAGGCAGGGAGGCTTCGAATCCCATGTCATCAATGACATCGCGGAGTTTGGACGGAGAAGTCTTTGCTGGGTCGTACTGGATGGTGGCATTGTTGTCCGCAAGGGAAACCTACATGTCGGAAAGAAACAAAATAAACATAACAGCTTTCACACTACTCCAATACAAGTAACACTCCTATAAGATATGGAGTCTTGTGAGAAGTTTTAGCCCACCTCGAGCATGTTAGAGAACCCACCACACAAAAATTGTAGGGGTCCATCCTGGTCTGAGTGGATCAAACCTTAAAGTCCGGTCTTATGCAGCATGTACTTACTCAGAGTTACTGTACAAAACTGGTGAGCTAGCCTAAATCCTTTCTGGGTAGGTGAAATCGACTAACAGAAAAATCACTGACACTAACCTAATACACTGAGATGCCAAAATGAATTAGAGGATCTCACAGGGATAAATTACTAGTGGAATCGAGCAAGTCCTTCATCCATATGTCAAGTTGGAATGACTGACTGAGTACGTGTCATGCGCAGATAGAATCAACAAGTCAAAAGTCCATGGGAAGTGGCACCACCTTACACAGGTGTGTGTCTGATTAAATAGTGTGGTTGTTACATGTACATATGTTTAACGGGTGCAGTTTATCTATTATTTATGATGACTATAAAGTATAAGTAGCCATTAGTTTACAGTTACAGACCTTCAAATTAAATAATCATCATGCAAATACTAGTACGTATACATGTATGTTGCTCAGTACAATAACTAAGTAGTCTCGATCTTAGATAAAATTTCTTACCAAGTAATCATGATTTTGATACTAGTCTTCTTTTCATTGAATGATTGAGTTACAGCAGTATTTCAATCATAGAAATTAAAAATCTTGTACCTTCAACTCATATAAAATACGTTTTGTACATTTTGATGAATATACAATATTCTCTTAAACAGAGGAAATTTTGCACACAACAACACTTACATGCAAACAAGTGGGAGTGGACCTTCTGGACTTTGACCATTGATTGAACGACCGGTAGTACAAATAAACCTTTCACATGACCCTACATGTGACACTCAAACAAAGTCACAGAGCAAATTTGTCACAGGCTTACAGCACCAAAAGACTTTTTTTGTCTAAGAGTCAGACAATAACTTTTTTCACTTCCCCTGTGATTTAAAATGTTGTGGCATAAGATATACAAAAGGAAGTCAGACATTTGCGCATATAGGTTATAAGACAGAGGGGTTGAAATATCCATACCTTAATGTTGATGACTCCATCTTGCTTGCCAACATATCCCTGTATGTTCTGTACACAGGAGTTGCACGTCATGCCCTGGACATCAATCACAGTTGTGACGACTTGCGCCATGGCTCCTGTTTATTTGTTGCACCTGTAATCAAATCATTATTTTGTTTATCTTCCATTTACCAATTGTGTAAGTTTTTGTTATTTATATTTCATTTGATTATGTTGTGTTGTATGGACTCCAGGAAGAATAGTGTGAAAACTACTAATGGGGATCCGAATAAAACAAACAAACAAACAAACAAGGCAATCAACCGCCACAAAAATGACTGTATTCTGTAAATTATTTTGCAACAAAGGGGATGCTAGGTTTACTCTATTGAGTCATTGGAGCCGAGGGAATCTCAACCTAGTGAGTGAGTGAGGTTTACTCTAGTACCCTAACCAAACATGTAAACATCAAGGCGGCCCAGTTATGTGGATAGCATGATACAGCAGAATTGGTCACGTTGTTGATTCTAATTTTTAGGGGGAACTGAACGTTGCCAACCCGGCTAACTGTGAGGTAAGAATTTGCAGGGAAGCTCGGGACAACCAAAAAGCGACAAAGCGGATCAGTGTTCAAACAACAAGGGGCGAGTAGAAACAGGAAAACCCCTGGCTCCCGGGATGCCGGGAATCGAACCTGCGCCAAACCCAGGCAGCCAGTCCACAGGTCATTGCCATAACCGCTAGGCCAAAAGGTCCAGGACCCGTTGGGCTGGTCAGTTGGTGGCGTATGAACCCCACTGTTACATGTACATCAGCGTGAAGCCAACGAGAATTGTCTGCTTCGGTCAATAAACCTTTCCACGACTCTTGTAAGGGCTAATGATATATATGACTACCAGCAAAATACGCCCGATTCAAGAGTCATCACAGCTAACACCCCCTTCATGTGTTAAACTAGGTCAGAAGCAAACACACAAACAACACACAGACAGACATGCCAAAAACAATCATACTTCTTCCTTGTGGACTGGTTGCTACCTTGTGGTGAATCATGGGTTATGTCCTTGGGTGAAGCAAGGCTCCTTGGGTGAAGTTAAACTTATTATCAAATGCTCCTTTCGTACAGGTGTATAAGCAGTACAGCAACATTGTACCTGTACGTACCTGTACTGTAGTCAAATTTATGATCCACCGTTACAAGTGGGCCGTACAAGTGTGTACCAGGTACAGGTAACGTTACGCAACAGGTGTAAACAAATCACCTGGTAGTGACGACACCGAATTATCTACAGAACCAGCGCTATAATTTCCAATTTACTCATTTATTGTTTCATCTGATTTGTAGACAATCACAAACGCGTACAAAGCTGCTAGAGGCTAACCGGAAAAACGCGAGAGATTACTTATCCCGTTATTTGACGTCACTGAGCAGCGATGTTAGAATTTTCTCCCATTTTCGTGTGTCTCTAGAATGATACTGACAAAACTGCGAAGGAAAGCACTGGAAGGGCGTAGAGATAAAAGTACTTGGGACTTACCTTGTAGTTCTTTAGCTCATCTGTAAAGTTATAGGTTTAGAAATTGTTGTTTTTATCTGTCTAGTCGTCAGGAAGATCGATTTTTTTCTGTGTACACCCCTCTGGGAATCACGTGACTACTGGGTCATGACGTCAGCAGGTCATTTCACCGCACACAAGTACAAGTGAATTTTCTCAAACACTATTGTAAATACCGAGACAAAGTCGGTCAAAATTTCTTAACGTACATGCACATAATCATTAAAGGATATTTGTATGCACATTTGTCCAGTTTGTTGGGATTTCTATCAACAATGGGGTAGTAAAACATTAATTGATTCATTTTTCGAACTTTACGTTTACATTTAATCCCGGTCATGGCGATTTTGCAGACGATCCTGTCGTTTCTCGGGTAAGAAAACAGCGAATGGCCCTGAGAATTCTCTGAGAAAACTTGGGTAAAATGGTAGAATGCAAAAAGAGACATAAGGTTACTTACCTCAGAGCGAAAACTGCTTCGTCACAGGGCGTTTGCGGTTGTTTTTATAGTTCAATGCGTGTGCAAAGTGGGGTGCAGTGGCGGAGGTTGTAAACGTTTGGACGTGTCGTGTGCAGTGCTAGTCAGGTCAAAGTCCGCCAATTTCAACATGCCTCGCAAATCAGAGTTCTCGAACTTTCACACATCAAATATTAATGCAGTGTTATCCCTATAATTTCCTCTATTCGCCGACAGCATACACAGTGTAGAGAGGATTCATATATAGATATAACGTTAATGGTTTGGTTTCTTCAAGGAGGTTAGAGAGAGATTGGCCTTATTATAGTTTCTCTTCCGGGTCTTGCAGGTAAAGTTTGATAACGTTTTATAACGATATACAAATGTCTCTATCATGTATTGGAGGCAGAGCAAATATAGAGTGCAGGGATTGATATTCATAGTCGATAAGAACCTGTAGTGAAAGACTGGTTGAGTTTGGTGCAACCATATTCTTTCTGAAGCCAAACAAGGCAATTTGGCTATTGACAGGATGCCTCTGCAAAATAATGTTATTGACATTCTGTCATAGTGCAAAAATAGTCTTATTGACAGGATCGTGATCATCCTGTCAGTAGCCTCAATTCCTGAATACAACTCCTCGAAAATTTAAGGAATTTCATTTTACTCGAATTATCCTCAAACGCATTAAAATATTGCGTATGTGTATAAAAAAATAATAATCCCTCAGTAGTAGGCATCCTTCCATCTCGAAAGATGATGGTAGCACTCTGGTGTAAAAAATAATAATCCCTAATGACCATAATAACTTAATCATAAAAAAATAATAATCCCTAATGACCATAATAACTTAATCCTCTTCTGAGCCATATGTTTCTTGTCATTTTCTGCAGCATGGCTCTGTCCCAACTGTTGTGGGGCATTGTCCTGGTAGTTCTCCTTCTAGCAACTGTAGCTGTCGTTCTCCGTATCTGGGTGCGTTCGCGAGCCAAGAGCCTGCTGCCCCACCTGAAGGAAGGAGACAAGGACGTCGTAGTGGTTGGCTTCTTCCATCCCTACTGCAACGCCGGGGGTGGAGGGGAGAGGGTACTGTGGTGTGCAGTACGGGCCCTACAGGACAAGTATGCCCTAAATTCAATCTAACCTTTTTTCCTATCTGATGGTAACTAACTAAGTAGCCTGTGCATCGATGAAGGATAGACATCCAGGTAATGAGATACAAGAAAACAGGTACTCAAGCAACTGGATAGAGTTTGAAAACCAGCTGTCAGACGTCTCAAGTCACTGACGAAAAGTAACTGGATGCTACTTGAATCGTCTGACAGTTTTCAAACTCTATCCAGTTGCTTGAGTAACTGTTTTGTCGTACATGTGTAAGTAGCCTGTGTTACACAATCACACAGTCTCTCGCTGTCAGGGGCTGCTTGTCGCAGCTTGAGCCTCCTCCCCAAGAAATTCTGGCCATAACACGAGAGAACCACTACCATGTTGTGAATTTGTGGTGGAGAGGTCTCCCTGAAAACCGCAAAAATAAACCCACCGTAAAAATTTCTGTGTATACAGTAACTTTTTTTCTTATAGGTACAAGCATGTGAAATGCCTGGTATACACCGGGGACAAGAACGTGAAAGGAGCAGAAATCGTGAAGAATGCGAGACAGCGATTCAACATCGTTCTCCGACAGCAACCGGAGTTCGTCTTCCTCGGTCGACGCGACTGGGTCGAGGCCGGCACGTGGCCGTATTTCACGCTCCTCGGGCAAAGCCTGGGATCCATCTGGCTTGGGTGGGAAGCCCTGACAAAATACGTCCCCGATATTTACCTAGATAGCATGGGGTATGCGTTTACTCTGCCCATGTTTAAGTATCTTGGGGGCTGTAAAGTAGGGTGTTACGTGCACTATCCAACAATAAGCACAGATATGTTGTCTAGAGTCACAGACCAGACAGCGACATACAACAACAGAGCGATTATAGCCCGTAGTCCCATACTGAGCGCAGTGAAGATTGCGTACTACCGTGCGTTTGCATTCATCTATGGCCTGGCCGGGTCTTGTTGTGATGTGGTGATGGTCAACTCTTCCTGGACACATGGGCACATAGTGTCCATCTGGGGCACCAGGGAGGGCACATACAAAGTGTACCCTCCCTGTGACGTGAAAGAATTCATGGACCAGCCCATGAAAAGTGACGCGGGAAAAACACAGCACAGCATCGTGTCCGTCGCGCAGTTCCGTCCGGAGAAAGACCACCCTCTCCAGCTGCGTGCGTTCCACGAGTTCCTCAAAGGCGTACCGCAGGACAAGAGAAAGAACTACAAGTTAGTCCTGATTGGTGGGGTGAGAAACCAGGGGGACGCAGACCGCGTAGACGGACTGAAACGGTTAGCGGAGAAGCTAGAGGTCACCCAGTACACGGAGTTCCGTCTGAACGTGCCGTTCTCGGAACTGAAGCAGAGTCTGTCCGAAGCCACAATAGGACTGCACACCATGTGGAACGAACACTTTGGAATAGGTGAGCCAGATGTTCAACTGTTCATAACTACATGTAGTCTTAGATTTAGACTTAGGGGCTCCTGTGTCTTCTGACACATGAGGCAGTCAGAGTGTTCCAACAAGTTTAGTCAACGGCCAGTCTCTCTATATCCTTCGAGTTCAGATTTATTGGTTTACTGCATGTTCAATCATAACAGTCTGTACAAACTACATTGTACATTGTACATACTGACCTCTAAAAGATGCTGACAACCATCATTCTTTAAGTTGTGAGGAAATGAAGTAGAGTTGCCTCAAAACCTTTACACTGTATTAGATGGAAGGAGCCCACTTTGTGGTGAATACACGCATGTTGAGCTACTTTTGTAAGACATGTACAAAGATATTTTGTGTTGGATTTTTGCAAGAGTGAACTTGCTGCTTTTTCTTGTATGGTTGTTTGCTAATTTCCAAGCAGATGTTTGGGTGGCTGCAAAATCTGTTGTTTGTATTGTATGATTTTCGTATGAACCCTGGAAGACTAGCCAGTTTTGGCTAAAGGGTATCGAAATAAAAAAATAAATAAAAAAATACAGTATCAAATTGGCCAGGCAGTATCCATTAGCCACCAACATTGGAGGCGTATTGGATACTGTCTGGCTAATGGATACAGCCTGGCCAATTTGATACTGTATTTTGCAGCCACCCAAACATCTGCTTGGAGATTATTGTTTGCAGGGTTTCTAAGATTGTGTGCTTTCTTTTACAGGTGTTGTAGAGTGCATGGCGGCAGGCACCATCATCCTAGCGCACGAGTCCGGAGGCCCCAAGATGGACATTGTCGTGGAACACAACGGTTCTCGTACGGGCTTCCTCGCACACGACGAGAAAACATACGCAGACGCCATCAAGACCATCTTGAGCATGAGCCCCGAAGAGAGAATGGAGGTCAGAAGAAACGGCCGGGACTCCGTGTCCAGGTTTTCCGACCAGGAGTTTCAGACAAGCTTTTTGAATGCCTCAGAGGCGCTTTTTAAGTGAACACAACACAATACAGTACACAGATGCAATTTTTTCAAAAGTCATTCCACCGTTTAACAAAACACCTTTTCCTACAAGGATCTAGGATTTTATAATTTGGAAACTTGCATTTTTTTCTGACAGAACTGTTTAGTATCACTGTGCTAATTAACAGTCTTTTTGCTGAGGTAGTCTTTTCACACCAGATTTGTATTATTTGGCTGTTTGCTCAGTCAGCTATGACTATGATGCTTTTGTACAAAAATGTCACAAACACAGTAAAAATATGTATCAAAAGTAGAATCATGACAGTAGTTTTTGCCTTCCAAACTGTTATATACAAATCAATTATGTGATCACTGTCGCAAGTTAATAAAAGCTTATCAAGTGATTTGGGATATTGACTTGCAAATACTGAATTAGTATGAACAAATTGTTGCAAAATGAGAAGTCGATATTCAATGCAATGACAGGTGCTATATTATAGTGTCAAAAATGATTACTTGCAATTCATATTACTTAGTGCTTTCATATTCAGTACTGGAGTTCAAAAACAAACTGTTACAGTCTTACATCCATGTATACTCAAGTGCATTGATTCAACAATGTCAAAAGTTCACTTCTTAATTTCGAACAAGCTTTACACAAGCCCTCTTTAAACGTAGGATGTTACAAGACTCTGCTGCTGTACCTGTGGGTATCCGTAACCACTTTCCATGTCACACAAGGCTTTGGTGTTGCCATTGTGATTCTGCTTACCCCAGGTGTCTTGAATAAATGGATAAAAAGTGGTGTTTCGTCTCGTCTGATAAGTTGATGGTTCCTGACCAAAACCTGACAATCGGTCAACATACTCCTTGTTATAGGAAATGCCATTGGGAAATTTATGTTGGCTTGGTACAGTATTAGATTGTACATCTAAACGATTTTTTTCAAAAGTGTCAACAGCCTCATTGTAACTCTCAGCTCTTTGTCTCGGGATCACTACAACTCCTTGGAGTTGGTCAGAATCTCGAGCAGGCTCGGTGCTTTTGATTCCCGGGCCTTCCTTTTCACAATGTTTCTCTTTATTCTCCTGATCCTCTTTGTTCTCTTCTTCCTCTGGACCGTACCTGTGGACAATGAGTTTGATGATGAGATACTCCAGGAATTCTGACAGTGTGATGATACTTGCTCCCAGGAAAAAGCCAAGTTGGCCACCAATGTCACCTGTCAAAACAAAGACATCTTTTTTAATGCTTATTAAATGCATCATTTTTACAGTTGGTTGTTGGGGGGACAAGGTATAATACAGTATGAATATGGAGGTTATAACTATTACAATCAGACTAGCCTTTTTGGCAACTCCTCAGGGGTGGAGGCACTTTTTTTCCAATTACAAGCTCACTGTCTCTCTGCCATAGCTTAATCAGCCGTTGGGGCAGCATGGTGTTTTAAAACATGAGACTTCATCACATTGGTACTAGTAATCAGATAATGACTTACTGATCATCCCTGGTACTGTGACTGTCTGGAACTGCTGAAAGGTCTGATAATTCAGGTCTTGGTAGAAGATATCCAGTGACACGTAATTTGCTCTGTCAATAAAATAAAAAGATTCATAAATCCTTAGCTTTTGCAAGTGTCCCTCTCGTCTATTATTTGGGAAGTATTGTTTGAACCATCACTGTCTTGCTACGGGAACTTATGTTCGCTGACGACGCAGCATTATGCTCTCATCGTGAAGCAGAACTACAAGGCATGTGTGATGCTTTCAGCAACACCTGTGATAAGTTTGGTCAAACAGTCAGTGTGAAGAAGACAGTGGCCTTCTCCACCAATGCACCCCCTCCGCACATAACCATAAATGAGGCTACTCTCAACACGGTAGAAGACTTCCGGTACCTTGGTTCCACTGCCTCGTTCTCCGGAAATCTAAACCGTGAAGTTGACACCAGAATCGGTCAGGCTGCCAATCTCTTCGGGAAGCTGAAATGTCGTGCTTGGGATAACAAGTACCTGACGATCCACACCAAGGTGCGAATATACTTAACTTGTGTTCTGTCCGCGCTGCTCTATGGTAGTGAAGCCTGGGCATCTCACGCCCATCTTGAAAGGAAACTTAACAGCTTTCACATGAGGTGTCTCAGAAAGATCTGTGGGGTCTCATGGTCTGACAAAGTACCAAACCTGGAGATCCTCAAAAGATGCGGCACCACAAGTCTGTACCCGATCCTGAAACAGCGTAGGTTACGCTGGTTGGGTCACGTGTCCCGCATGGACCACTCGCGTCTACCACACCAAGTACTGTATGGTCAGCTGGCAGATGGCAAGCGCGACAGGGGTCGCCCAAAGCTCCGCTTCATCGATGTCTGCAAGCGGGACCTGAAGCTCTTCCACATTGGTGCCAACTGGGAGCACCTCGCCCAAAACCGCACTGCATGGCGTCACGCACTCCGCCAAGGCGCCATAAAGCTGGAAAATGACCTGGTCCAAAAGGAGACCATAAGAAGGCAAAAAAGACACGATCCTTGTGCAACATCTGCTTTTACCTGCACAACCTGCGGGAAACTCTGCAAGAGTAAAGCTGGGCTGGCCGCCCATGGACGAGCCCACCGACGATGAACTGACCGTCTGGCAAGACGAAAAGGAAGAAGAAGATTGTTTGGGGCAGTGCTAATTTAATGGGAGTTTGTATGTAACTGAGCAGTGGAGATTGGAAGTGAGTGAGCAGAGATTGGGTTTCAGTTGATTGACAGGGTTGTAACCCAGCATGCCCTGGGTGGTAGGGTGTGGTATGAGGTCGCCAGGAATGTGTACTGTGTAATCATGGTATGAGACATAAACCATGGTGTAATATTGGTTATGTTTGTAAGTTACATCATACAATCGTATGAGTGATAGTCCATTGTATGTAATTTAGTCGGGTATTTCCCCAATACAGTTCCAATTGATTCACAAAACCCGAAATACTTCTCAGAAGTCTGAAATCTCTGATTTCTTGTTAAAAGTGTTTGTAATGGGGATACACACCGTAGTTCGTCCAGTGACTTGTTGAAGAGCAGCGCTGCGTTACTGTTGGGCCAGGTGGAGTAGGACAGACTGACTTCGTACTTGGTCTCTTCACAGGGGACACTACAGTTGCAGCGCCCCACCTCCTCTTTTCCCTGGTCAAACTTAGCTGAAAACACAGATGTGTGTTAGAGATGGTAAAAAAAAGGTAAAGGTGGTCCCATAGCCTTTTTGAGCCCGAAGGGGCAGCAGGTTGTTAATCCACTGTGCCTAGGGCACAGTATTGGAAGGCGGAGCCCATTCTTCTCCCACCACCTTTTACATCCCCGACCAAAGTCAGGTACCCTTTTTACACCTGGGTGGAGTGAGGAAAGTCGTACAAAGTGCCTTTCCCAAGGACACTAGTCTTGCCAGGAATGGAAAGAAACATTCATGTAAACCCAAAACACTTCCCAGAAGTCTGAAATCTCCAATTTCTTGTTCCCAAATCTATCTTTGGTCATGTTAGAAATGACAACGTACCTAGTTCTTCAAAAGCACAGTTTCCCAACTGCGTCGGTGAACAGTGTGGAATGTCGTCTGGGCCTGTGGTATAGAAATGGATAGTATTTACAGGACAAGATTGCGATATTCAAAGGTACAGTAACATTGTGTGTAAAATGTTTGCCCATCCAGCAGTGCATTTCAGTCTGTGCTCCTGGTAATGGTATTACTAAACAAATATGCATCCATGGCACAAGACTAATAGAAGTAGATTATATACATATCCGAGCTTCACATATTTTGACCCCCATTGAACCGGGACGGGGGCCGCTACGGACTTCCAACCACTTTTGACACATTGCTCACATCAGACTTCCAGAAAGTGACATGTGCTGAGCAGTTATCCTTAAAGGAATTTTAGACCAGAAGACTGGTTGAAAATTCGTTGACTTCAATCTGTCAATGTTGGAAAACAATTGAAGTCTTTCATAGCACCCAACTCACATTAAACGGCCAAGTGGGTAGAGTGTTTGCCTTGCATTCGGTAAGTCATGAGTTCGATCCCCAGTTGAGTCATTCCGAAAAGTTTTAAAATGGTACATACTGCTTAGCACTCAGTATTTGGGAAAGAGTATGGGAGTTAAACACACACCACTACCAGTGGACTAGCCCCCAGCTGTAGTGATTGCACAACTGTGTGGCCCAAGGGCTACAGATACCGTGATGGGTGCCACCCTGTGCACCACAGGTGCAGGAAGGAACTTAAACTTAACTAAAGTTATATTTGCCCTTACCTGGTAGTCTGGCAGGTAAGCAGTTGCACACCTCTATGATTCTCCTAGCCCTGCACTCGAAGAGACAGCCAGTCAGGGAGTACCTGTCGTAGTACTGCAGGGTCTTCCCAGGTTCACACTGGCCCCACGGGTATCTTTCGTTGATAAACTGTGTAAGGGGTTTAAATGAAGACCTCTCAACAACATTGGCCCTTGAAAAGCAAAGTTTTTTCACAACCACTTGTTAACAAGAGCTGACCTTTCAATGAATGTCTGTCACAAGTGGTTGTGAAGAAAGAAGTTTGCTATTCAATCATTAACCAACCTGATGAAAGTTATTTGCGAATATTGGCCCTTGTTGTATTGTATAATGTAAGTGACTTTTTTCACCACCTAACAACATTGCTGTTCCTGATGAGCTCAACATTGCTGTTAGCATACATTTATGAAGCCCACTGTCTCTCGCATTGATAACCCATTTGACAGCACCCTTGTCATTAGGTTGTTCTTCTTATTCCCCTCATCATCTTTCTTTTTTGGCAACACCTTATGCGGTGGAGCCTGTTGTGTTGGATTCGGTTTAAACTACTTTTTATGTCATGATGTTGTGACATCTTACCTTTTGCTGTACGATGCTTGTGTACACGTGTGTCCCTGCCGCCACCGCTAGTCCCTCAGAATCCATTTTGGGTGGGTCATGCTGGTCGTGCACCAAAAACTTGAGTCCCACGTCCAGAAAATCTAGGTCGGCAGGCTCTGTGTACTCATCCTAAATAAAGCAATGAGTGTATGTTAGAACAAGCAATCAGAGACGGCAGACTCCGCTGCCCCATGATGGTAAGCGCCCTCTGGCAGAACAGTTAAAAACTGCAGTGCAGACACACACACACACACACACACACACACACACAGAGAGAGAGAGAGGAGCAAAAAACAATAGCTCACTCCCTTGTGGTGAAGTAAGAATATCAGTTACTAAATCTTCACATACGGACTAGGGCAATACAGAAAAAGCGGGTCCACCTGCCAGCCATGCAGGGAATTGCAGTTAAATGTCAATCAATGTTTCCAGATCATACATGTACTTAACATGTGTTAAAATCTTAAAATTAACATATGTTTTTCTGAACTTCCTCAATAACATTTAAAACAGTAATACATATTGTAAACTTGACAAAATCTTTATTTAAATAAAACAAGACAGAACTAGGTGGCCTTTTGTCTTATTCAAACAAAACAGTGATTCGGTATATTGGACCGAATGGATTTCACGGTACCGTGACGGTACAAAATACCTGTACGCAGCCATACATCAAATTTAAGTAAGACGACTCTTACAGCATGAATATTAATGAGCATCCTGAGCCCGTTGCCCTCCCCGGCGGTCGGCTGCACCCGGGCAGAGCTGGTGTTCCAGTTGAACGTCCAGCAGTTTCCGTACGGAGTGAAGTGGTGCTCAAAGTCCTTTTTATGGACAGAAAAAAATGTGCAAAGCTCATAAAAGTGTTTTAAGAAAACCTTTGCTCAAGTCATATACCGGTACTGTAATTCACTTTGTGTTCACCGTAGCAAAATTTCACAGTCTGAAGAAAATGGACATGTTCACGGAACTTTATCTTCACGGTGGTGGCAAGTGCAGGGAAGGGACAAAACACAAATGATTTGATAACGGTAATGATAAGACGTGACAGTGAAAACAGTGAACATAACAGTACAGTGAAAAAATCAGGAATTACAGTAACCCTCAGATACAATGCTTACTAACCTCAGCCACATTCAGGACTCAGACCCCCCTTCCCTTAGCAGTGCCTTATCTTAGCAACTCGAAACACAATGTAGTGGACATGACCAAATCCCAGTCTCTTATTGGCCGAATTGCTGACAGTCAGGAACGGTTTATTGCACAAGCCATATTGTATCCAGAACCGTGCTTTATCCAGAACCATACTCAGGCACAATTCTGGATAGTCCACTCATATCCAGAACCATGCCCGGGGCAAATATACGTTCTTGGATACGCGGAGACTATCCAGAACTGTGCTTGATCCTAACCCTAACCCATTCAGGCATAGAACTAGATAGACACGGTTCTGGATACGATAAAGACTATCCAGAACTGTGCCTGACCCTAACCCATTCAGGCATAGAACTAGATAGACACGGTTCTGGATACAATAAAGACTATCCAGAACTGTGCCTGACCCTAACCCATTCAGGCATAGACCTAGATAGGCTCGGTTCTGAATACAATAAGCCCCGCCCACAAGTCTTCAGCTCTTACCTCTTGGTGACAATCCTCGTCCCTCCACTTACACATGATGAGTGTGTCCTCGTCCAATCGGAAGCCAGCTTCTTTGGTCAGTTCTGCAAACTCTGATGCATTGATGGGTGGAGACTCCCAGCTGCTGAACAAGGGCAGACACAACTGTAGATTGATTGATTGATTGATTGATTGATTTCCCAATTAGCCATTTGTATACAGTTGTAACTTAAAGTTGTAAGTCAACATCATATCAAATTCTCGTTCAAAGTCAACATCAAATGATTGCTAGTGGTAGATTTTGGTAAATTCTGTACTTAAAGGGGGACTCAACAACAGAAGGGGCATTATGGCCCTTTAGGTAACATTTTTCAGGATACAATAATGCAGGTAATTCCAAAGAACAGCTTTGGCTAAGAAAACTTGTGTAACAGTTATTGAAGACCTACAGTGAGGCATTGTATGTGGAGTTGACCTGTGTCGTGTGCAGGTCCAGAAGTTCCCACAAGTGTCCCAGAGTCTCACGGGAAACCTTCGAAGCACGGTACCTGAGAAAACAAGTGAGAAGTAGCTCAGGTCATTATTTAAGACACAAAGGAAGGTAACAGACGGTCTACCAAAACCTTGTCATCTGGTTGTGTATAAAGAACATTGATATCTATGTATTTACATCATAGAATGGATTATTACTCATGGGATTGCATGACATAACTTACTTTGGTACATGGTTTATGTTTCATACCATGATTATACAGTACACATTTCTGGCGACCCCATACCTCATCCTACCACCCAGCGCATACAGAGTCACAACCTGTCAATCAATTGAAAGCCAATCTCCACCCACTCACTTCCAATCCTTGCTGCTGAGGACGAAATACATACAAACTCCCCCAAAACCAGCGCCACCCATAACAATACTTCCGTCCAAGAACTAATTATATACATGTAACGTTACCTGTTGAAGTTACAGACAGTGACAGCAGGGAAGATCAGCTTGTCCTCAAACCTCCGACTGATCTCGGTGTTGGTCCGATACCCGTAGTAGTTCCCCACTCTGAACAGTTTAAAGAACGACAAGACAATGATGCGACAGTACGTAGTGTTGACGTTTTTGTCAAAGAAAATATCTAATATCATCAATACCACATCCATAAGGTTTAGCCTAGGTGCCATCTTCCATAGTAATACCACCGGCTCCCTATTGTCGCTGGCCAGGTTTGGATAGGGTACAGAACAATGACTGTACGAGTCAATAAGGAAAGGACAACTACTACAATAATGCAAGGCACATATGTGATAAATTTGCGGAAGAAAGGCACCACTTCAGCTTTTTAATATCACCAAAATGATTGATATGAGACGAGCCAATTGCAACTATACATATAAAGATGATCAATTACAATGTAGATTGCTAGAATTTACAGAAGCAAACAATGAACGAAAACTAGCTATAGGAGCGCACCAGAACGCTAGCCTCTACCAGGCTTCAGAGGCGGCTGAAAAAAGTAGAAATTAGCCAACTAGACAGAGGGGAGTTGGTCCGCTAAAGGAGTACAGTTTGCCGCGCTTCTACTCTTTCCAGCCGCTTCTGAAGCCTGGTAGAGGCTGATCTCCAAGCAGATCTTACGGTGGCTGCAAAGACAGTATCAAATTGGCCATAGAGTTACCATTTTCCACCGAAGAGATCTGCTTTGAGATTAGGTAGAGGCTACCACAACGCACCTGTCAGCTATCCACCACACGCAAACGGAAAAGGAACCCAGGAAGACCAGGACCCACAGTAGCCTGTGCACGCGGTTGTGGGCGTTGGCGATCTTAGCGGCACCATGGCAGGTGGTGTTGGTAGCAAACTCGTAATCAAGAGGCCCCCCGCAGAGAGCAGATCTCGCATTCAAACAACACTTGGTTGTCATGCTAGAAACAAAAAAATCGGCAACTTATTTATTTATCTATTTAGATTTACATTATTTGTGCAAGGATTGGCTCATAACAGGTGACTATCACCTTTTCAAGTTGTCAATCAGGAGACCAGACTGTAAGGTTTGAACCACTCAAATCGGGACGACCCCTACTCTTTTCGATTAGTTAGGTTTGGATCTTTAATTTGTTGAAACACGTGTTCACCCCCGGCTTTGCGTCCCTAAACCCTGCCTAAACCGAAGCAAGGCCCCAATTTCACTGAATTAGGTGATAAAATAGGTGTAAAGTACCTTTCCCAAGGGCACAACACTGAGGCACACCAGGGATTCGAACCCAGAACCTTCGGGTTCTGAGTCAACAACCCTAACTACACCTTGCCACCACTACTGACTAACTGTTCAACAGTTTATGAAGAACGAAATGCACATGCGCACATTCGTGCCGTATCTCTTTTTATTGTGATCAACGAATCATGATTATCACTGAAGAAAACTGTCTAGATGTTATGTCAGTGTAACTAGACTTACATAGTCCGAGTCTGTTCTCTCTTGGTTCAAACCAATAGAATGTGTCTAGATATTTTTTCTAAACGTTATTTCCTGGTTACGCAATCAGTAGGCAACCAAACTGCGTGCAATTTCTATTCTATCCTTCACTCGACTTCAAATAAAAGATCCCGCATTGCCACTGAAAGTCAGCTTCAAAGCTACTGACTGAATCTAAACCTTACCTTGTTGTACCGCCCTTTCTTCGGGTTTTTAGACTCCAAAAGTACACCTTTTGGTTGTTGTTGTCACAATGCCAAAACCGACTTGGGTGGGTCTTTTGAAGTTCAAAGTTCAATGAGTTGAGTTATAAATGACTTGTTGTTTTCCAAGTGTTGTTAATCAGTAGCAATACGTCTGACGTAACTTGTACCAAACGACTGGGCACTTATCAACGAGAACAATGGAGAGTAGGGGGCAACGATGGCAAACATTTCTTGTTTTTCAAAAGTTCATTTTCGGTAAAGTGTGGCGTAGCACAAACACAAGGCCTCCAGCTTTACGCCACACCGAAAGGACGTCCCTAACCGAAGCTAGGTACTCATTTTCACCTGAGTCAAGTGAGGAAATAGGTGTAAAGTGCCTTTCCCAAGGGCACAACACAGACCTGCCAGGGATTCGAACCCAGAACCTTCAGATTCTGAGTCAACAACCCTAACTACAAGTCCTTCTTGCTACCGTAACCTCCCTAAGTATGTCCCAACGAAGCTAGGAGACATAAAACGCTTTAGTAGAGTTTTGATTCCTACGCAATAATTCTTTAGCCTGAAATCCAGCTTTGTTAGCTGTAGGTCCGCTCTCAAAAATTCGGGGAGCGGATTTTTGGGAGCGGACCTATAGCTAACAAAGCTGGATTTCAGGCTAAGAATTCGTCCTCTATTGGAAAAGAAGTCTCGCAAACGGTACACCTGCGCACCGACTTGAGCTGTGCAAACACAAAAAGTTACACTTGCCAATGTTTGACAGCGGCAGGTGCACGTTATAAAGTATGTTTGCTTACCTTTGAACTCAAGGGCGTTGCCATCCACGTCTCGGCGTACGTAAACACATCAACTGGAACAACAACACAAGACTTCGTTAAGATTTCTTTCCATCGTCGAGTACTTCTTACTACGGTATCTACCAAGAAAGGTATGTGTTTTACTCTTTGAAATATTGACATCGTAGAACGTAAACAAAGTGTATGTGTTTTCTACAAGTACAAAGTTGAGTTGGAGTGTCGTAATTTTTACAAGTACTTCCGTGTGGACTTTTCTCACAGGGCAGATTGTTTTTAACTCCAGGCGTCCTGAAATTAATTCCAAGAAAAGTGAGTTAATCTATACGTATTATTGAACCAGTCTCCCCAATTGTTGTTGGCGTTGCTGTTGGCACACCTGCTATTTGTCATACTTTGTAATCCTGTGGATTCATAAACAGTTCTTGTCGTGGTCATAAATCTGTATTGATAAGGCCAATTCGCATGTTTGTTTGGCTATGTTTATTTTGCCATTTGTTACACATAGACAAAATATATAAGGCAATATATAACTGTGTTGGTATAGTAGAATTCATTCTGAAGTACGCGTTCACTGTACGTTTCAACACAAGAAAAAATGCTCAAATCATAGAATCTGAAGCGTTTTGCTTTCATTCCTTTATAAAGACCGACGCTATTTATATGTTTATAACGTCGATTGGTAATTTGTAACGAGGCAAAGAATAGTGAACACAATGCTAAACGTCCTGGGTTGTGCTGTTTATGTGGTAACGAACATACGCATGGTTTCCAATTCAGCTAATTTTGAATTGCCGATAATATGGATAGGTGATAAGGCTTTTTTTTACCGTACATGGGTGAACATGCTTGATGTTTGGTTATTTTTGTGGCCTTAGCAGGTACCACATCTAACTCCCAACCTCTAGTCTAAAACACAGTCCCTGTACCACTGGTCTGTCCTCGTATAGTCTAGCACAGTCCCTGTACCACTGGTCACCCGACCACTAGACTAAGTCTAAAACACAGTCTCTGTACCACTGGTCTTCCGGTCTCTAGTCGACAACACAATCTCTGCGAGGTCACAGTCTGAGAGCCACACTAGTGCCTCGACCTCTAGAACGAACTTGTCACTGAGTCTTAATTAAACTAACGACCTATCGGGCGGAGTCTGTACAGTAATTACACAGTGGGAGTCGACCGTATCGGTCGATTTGTCGAGTACTAAAAAAAAAGCAACCTCTTGTGTTCACCTGTCACGGCCTTTTCGTCATCTATTGACACAGCATGTCCTCGATCTTTTTGAGTCGTTACTTTAATACAAGAGCCAACGGGCCACGCCCATAGTCTTCTGGCGTCTTAAAGGAGTTAAAAGAGAGCCCTCGTCTACAGCAGAGGCTTATTAGGCTTAGGCTCATTTTTGACGTATTTTAGGCGTTTTTATCGGCCTTTCTTTCTTGTACTGGTATCTTTTTTTTACGCTAGCCAAACTCGGGTGGGGACTGACTAACAAATAGTAACTGTCTGACCGGCAAATGGATACTGCCTGGCAATTTGATAACTGTTTTTGCAGCCACCCAACGATCTGCTTGGAAACTTGTGAAGTGAGTTAGTCGTAACCCGGTGGTTTTTGGTCAGTTATCCAGCATGCGCAGACAGACTTACAGCCTGAGCCAGAGGCCACCTCCACAAGAGGACGACACCAACCTCGCCTCTGGGAACGAGGGCGGGTTTTTCGCCCGGGGACGAGAGTTCGAGAGCCGGTATGTGAACCACCACTACACGGAGGAGGAGAGAGAAGAACTCGCCAAGTATGAGAGTCTGGACTACCTGCCCTCACACTCCGTCGTCTACAAGAACTGGCTCAAGCGGCAAGCTAACAGGTAAGAAGTTAGAAGATATCTTGACTGTCAACCTAACTCTTAAAAGAAAAAGTTTCCAGAGATGTTGTGTTATATATTTGGTAGGTAACGTTAACGTTACATGTAATACCTAAGGTCTTAATTTTGTTCACTACCGGTTGGCCGTATTCATTCAGCATGTAAATGTTTGGTTGGTCGCCAGACAGGTATTTTTGTTTTCTTACTTAAAGTTTGTGCTCCGATGGCAAGGTGTACATGCATGTAGAATGCAAACTGGTATAACACAGCCTTCTGTTTGATATCAAACACTGACCCGCAGTACCACCTTGTTTGGTGGTTCCAGGTCGAATGCTTGTATACAGTGGTTTTTATATGACATCTTAAGTCTTTCATTTGCTGCATTGGCTGTTACCACCAATTTCAAGTATAAAATTAAAAGAAATAATGGCTGCAATGGTGGTGCAGGTAAAATTCGTCTGGTGCGGGTAATTTTCAATGTTACCCGCACCAGGGCAGGTATGCAAAAAAAGTTATTTCGAGCCCTGACAGTGAACTCTGTCATAACCCCACCCCACACTCAAAGCCATGCTGAAGGCAGACCATCCCCTCCATGATTTGGTTGAGGGGCTGATGAGCACAGGGAGATCGTTGAGGAATGCGGAAGGACCCAGGGTTCCATTGGCAAGAACCTCCAGACTGCAGAGATCGTTTCTGCACCACACTATCAAACTCTATAACAGTCAACTGTAGACTTAGTTGTATAGTGTCGGTGTCGTGAATCTGTATGTTCTGTTCATGCCTGTATAGTATTTCCCTTGTTGTTTTTTTATGTACATGTACGGTCAACACAATTCAGCAGCCCATGGTCTTCTTGGCTTATGTACTGCTGCCATGTTGATCAATGTTTGAATAGAGAAAGAAAGAATAAAATCACACACAGGTTGGACTGGGACCGGTGGGTGATGATGGGACTGATCGGCTTCACGGTCGGCTTCACGGGCTTCCTGCTACATCAGCTCATCGACGTCCTGGCAAACCTCAAATGGGACCAGGCCAGACTCTACTTAGAGGTACCGCTTTTCAAAGTGTTTAAAATAAGGTCTGTGTATGACGTGAATTAAGGCTTATACGTATTGTGTTCTTAAACACCTTTGGCAATGGGATTTGAATTCGTCCCTTTAAAGAAAATGGTCTGACATATAGTACACAAATTGCCTAGTCGGAAGTATTGTTTTGGGTGGCTCACCGGGAAGTAGAAGTTTGTATGTTTTGTGTCTGCACATGGTTGGCATTGTGTCAGGCCACATGATAGGCTGCATAAAATGAGGTCAAAAAGTCAGGCAACTGCACAGATTATATCCTAGTCCTGATTAAAGTACAATCTTCTCGATTGTTCCAATAAATTCACGAAAACCCAAAACACTTCCCAGAAGTCTGAAATCTTGTTTGGTAAGCATAAAGTAAGTACGAACAATTAACCTTGACTGTCGGTCTCCCCTTGTGCACAGGGAGACCAATTGTTGTTGACCTGGGGCTGGGTGCTCGGACTGAGCGTCGCTCTAGTCATCGTTGGATCCGGACTGGTCGTGGTAAGATATTGAAGTATTGTTTTGGGCAGCACTGGTTTAAGGGAAATTTGTGTGTATCTGGTCCTGAGCAGCAAGGATAGGAAGTTTGTTTGTTTATTTGTTCGCACTTTGAAATACAATAAAAACGGTTAAACTTACTTATGACAAACACTGTGCAGGAGGGGGCGGGAAACCCTATAATGGCTTATGCATGGCCCTCCTCCTTACTATTTCTAAATAAATTAACATATTTTAAAGAAAAAGAAATTTACGGTATTGAGAAATGTAACTAAGATAACTTAAACATATAAATGAAAATCATAAAGCTAAGTAAACATACTATAAGATAATTAATTAACAGAAAACAGGAAGTGAGTGGGTGGAGATTGGGATTTAGTTGATTGACAGGGTTGTGCCTTGAGTGGGTAGGAGGATGTGATATGAGGTCGCCAGGAATGTGTAATGTGTAATCATGGTATGAAACATTAACCATGGTGTAATACCAGAGTAAGTTATGTCATACAATCGTATGAGTGATAATCCACTTTATGATGTAATTCAATCAGGTATTTCCCCATGATCATACAATACAGTTCCAATACATTCATGGATACCCAAAACGCTTCTCGAAAGTCTGAAGTCTCCGATTTCTAAATGTTTCAACTGGAAAGGTTACCGTAACAGCGTGCGAAATACTAGGTTGCCCAGTTGCACCGTGCAACCATATTTTGCTTGGTGCAACCTATTTCTACATCCAGGTAGCTCAGTGTACTACCTAGATTTTGTGGTAAGGATGCCCCTTTCTTCCATTGGGAACGGTTTATGGTTCTCATCACTTCAGGTAAGGGGAAACAACTCCGTGTCAGAAATGTATAAATTCACATTGCATTCTAACAAAGTTAATAACAATGTAGAAGAGTTTGAATTTGGGGCAACCTGGAATTTTGATGGGCAACCTAGCTTTCATCCTAGGTTGCCACTGGGCAACCTGGCCCCAAAAAAGTATTTCGTACACTGCCGTAATAACATCTACCTGACATTTGTTGTACTCTACCCTCTCCACCAGTTCCTGGCCCCGGCAGCGGCAGGGTCCGGTCTCCCAGAGCTGATCGGGTATCTGAACGGGACCGTCGTGCACCAGATCTTCAACATCAAAACTTTCCTAGTCAAGTTCATCTCCTGCGCGTGTGCCGTTGCCAGCGGGCTGCCAGTCGGACCGGAAGGACCAATGATCCATATGGGGTGAGACGTCAAAATAAGACGACGTTTGGTCGAATGTAACAACTTCATAATAAAAGTTATACTCTGAAATCGAAAGATGATATGTCGCCAGGAAGGTGTACTGTACATGTGTAATAATGGTATGAAACATAAACCAATGGTGTAACAATTGAGCGAGTTACGTCATACAATTTAGTAATAATCCATTCTATAATGTAATTCATCGGGTATTTCTCCATGATCATATAATACAGTTCTGATACATTCACGGATACCCAAAGGCCAAAACATATCCCAAAAGTCTAAAACCTCCGATTTCATGTTGTTAAATGAGTGCTAATCCGACACTACAGATCGGACATTTTCCTTGAACTTATGTTGAAGCAATGAGAAATAGTGCCAGTCTTTTCTTCTTGTACCTTGTTTGTTCCACCAGGGGTATGATAGGCGCCGGGCTGGGGCAGTTCCGTTCCGGAACGCTGGGACTGCGACTTCCATGCTTCGCAAGATTCAGGAACTCTGAGGACAGGTCAGTATCCCAGGTCTTACAAGCGAGGAAGGGATTTTTAGGTAGTCACCTCAATTGCTCATCAAAGACTGTGCCATTCAATGTAAACGAACATCATCTCTTGAATAATTGTTTTTGGCTTGTCTGTAAGCCTGTGTGTGTGTGCGTGTGTGCGTGTGTGTGTGTGTGTGTGTGTGTGTGTGTGTGTGTGTGTGTGTGTGTGTGTGTGTGTGTGTGTTTGGCTTGTCTGTAAGCCTGTGTGTTGGTCTGTGTGTGTTTGTGTCTGTCTGTGTGTGTGTGTGTTTGCGCACGCGTGTGTGTGTATGTGTATGTGTGTGTTTGTGTGTGTGTGTGTTTGTCTCTGTGATTCCCAGTATACACAATGCAGCATCACTACATATTGGGACTGGAGCGGTCTTGAAGCAGTATGGGTAAGCGGGTGAAGTCTGCCATCTCTGATTGCCTTGTCAAACCTTCGTTGTTACAGGAGAAACTTCATCTCCGCCGGTGCAGGTGCCGGTGTAGCCTCGGCGTTCGGTGCGCCGTTGGGCGGGCTACTGTTCGCCATGGAGGAGGTGTCCTCCTACTGGAACATGAAACTGTCCTGGCAGATCTTCTTCTGCTGCATGGTCGCCACGGTGACCACGGATCTCTTCAACTCGGCTTTCGAGGGGTTCCTGTATAAGGGCGACTTTGGGCTGTTTCAGGCAGAGAAGTACATCATTTTCCAGGTACGCAATGTTTTTTTTTGGCAACATCTGAGTGGCAAGCCTAATGGTAATAGTATGTAACTAGTTTGGAAAAATTCTAGGAAGTTCTCAGGAATTTGTACTATTTACACGCATGCGTAGTGAACATCTGTTTTACTGGGAAGCATTGTAATGGAGGTTAATGTCTCCTCAGAGGCAGACCTGGCCAAGATCCGCATTCTCTATAAAGTAAAGAATCATTTCGGTTTGGCAACATAAAATAGCAAAAAGAAACTGCAATACGTTCATGAGGTAAAGGTATAAGATGGACAGTTTAATTTGTTTTTAGACACTGTGAAGAAGCAAGCTGGTTAGATCATGTAACTATGATCTGTAGCATCAGAAAGGGAGACAATCTACACTTAGTATTTCCTGAATGATGATAATTTAGGGCTCAAACAGATAAAGCCAAACCATGATGATTCCCTGTTTTCCTCTTTCTACCCAAGGTGAAATCTGAAATCGCAGTCAACATTATCGCTTTCGTACCGGCGTTCGTTCTCGGAGTTCTCGGGGGAATGCTGGGATCGCTCTTCAACTTTCTGAACCTGAAGGTCGCCCGTTTCCGGAGATTCCTCCTGGCAAAGACCTCGTCCTACTGCGGCAAAAGACTTCTGCGGATGTCTGAGCCTATACTGATCATGGTGAGGCCTTAGGGAAAAAATGTTGTGTTTCCAGAAATGAAATCCTGAATGATCCAACAAATACAATTAAACAAATTGAATGTAAAACTGAAATGCATCAGAATTGAGTTTTGGTTGATTGACAGGAGAGGATTGGATTGTGAACCTGTATGCCCTCAGGGGTCAGGTAGGATGTGGTACATGTATGAGCTCGAGGTTGCCAGGAATGTGTACTTTGTAACCAATTGGCATGAAACAAAAAGTAAGCTTCCCAGAAGTCTGAAATCTCTGATTTCTTGTTCACAAAGCTTTCCTTAATCACTTTAGAAATGATTTTCAAAATCTATCCAGTTGCTTGTCTGTTGTGTAATGAGTACCTGGATGTCTTACCTTCATGGAAATTTCTTGTTGTGTCTAAAATTTCATTCTCACAAGCCCAAAACAGTTCTCGAAAATCTGAAATCTCCAATTTCTTGACAATCTTTTCTGATGCATTCTAGATCCTGATGGCTACAGCAGCAGTCTTCCTACCTGCTGCCTTTGACTGCACACCTGTGAGGTGCGAAGAGGTGGTGGCAACAGGAAACACGTGAGTATACGGAAGCCAGGTCATTCCAAATGCCATTCTATAATGTGCATCCAAAACAAGGAAGCCTCATTTTGCATCTTCTAAAACATTTTTTTTTTGCATAGAAACATTTAAGAGGAAAATGTTCTGTAACTTCTCAGTTACTCCTGTCTGGGCGAGACTTCCCGCCTGGATGTGGAACAGCTGTCTGCGGTGGAGACGCACACATGTCCACAGCCGGGCGAGCAGAACGAAACAGAGTCTTTGAACGGAACAACGTACAATCAAGGTACTTAGTCCTGTGTGAACTGATACTGGCCTATGTACACTTTTACACATAAAGGACAATGTAATTGCTTTAACTAAGACTGCAAATCAATGGTGAAACAGACAGTGTTTACTGCATATGGGGATCAAACTTGACATGTACTTAAAGGGGGGCAAAACTAGATTTTTTTTAGTCCACTGCAGTATAATAAATATACCACAAAGTACAATTCTTACTTGTTTTACATTAGTCCATGACAGATTAGCGTTGTTACACCATTTCAAACTCGCACCTTTAATCTAATTTAATCACTGAGGTCTCACGTCCTTTGACCCTTGTGACGTCAGGCCGCAGCCACCACGCATCTCACAGCACTAAGTATCCTGCGGCCTGACGTCACAAGGGTCAAAGGACGTGAGACCTCAGTGATTAAATTAGATTAAAGGTGCGAGTTTGAAATGGTGTAACAACGCTAATCTGTCATGGACTAATGTAAAACAAGTAAGAATTGTACTTTGTGGTATATTTATTATACTGCAGTGGACTAAAAAAAATTTAGTTTTGCCCCCCTTTAAGGTAGCACGTCGAATAGGAAGGGCTCAGCTTTGTCTTTCAGATTTCTACCCAACGCATTGTTACAGATGAGGAACATGCTATGAGTCTGTTTAGTAAGTTATTTTGGTCACGTCATTTTGCCCAAAACCTGACGTTACATTTCAGCCTGCGAAATACTAGGTTGCACATTTGCGCCGTGCAACCATATTTTGCTTGGAGCAACCTATTTCTACACCCAGGTAGCTCAGTGCACTACCTAAATTTTGTGGTAAGGATGCCCCTTTCTTCCATTGGAAACTGTTTATTGAGAAGTTCCCATGGAAGAGCTCATCACTTCAGGTAAGGGGAAACAAATTGCAACTCAGTGTCAGAAATGTATAAATGCACATTGCATTCTAACAAAGTTAATCATAATGTAGAAGAGTTTGAATTTGGGGCAACCTGGAATTTTGATGGGCAACCAAGCTTTCATTCTAGCTTGCCACTGGGCAACCTGGCTCAAAAAAGTATTTCGTACACTGCATTTTGAATCCCATTCCAGTGGCCACCCTGATGTTTGTAACCGGAGAGGAGGGCATCCACCACCTGTTCTCTCGCGAGACCCACCGGCAGTTCGACTACGCTCCGCTACTGACCGTCCTGGCGATCTACTTCACGCTGGCCTGCTGGTGCGCGGGGTCTGCCATCTCAAGCGGACTGGTCGTGCCTATGCTGTACGTTTTGTTTGTTTGCCTGGAGGTTTGAATATAAGGCCACACCGACTTAATTTTATGGATGACATCCGCGCGCGCATTGATTTTCGCCTGTTCTCAACAACAACAAAAAAAATCATGTCTTTCGAGGCTTCACGGAACTCCGGAACTCGGCTGGAACTCAGTACAGACTGCCGACTCATAAATGCCGCAAAAGGGCAGCTTATCGTAAAACAAAGGAGGATTAGCTGTGAAGGAGGATGAGACCTGAACAAGACTATCTACATCTACCTCCTGCAAATAAAAAACTTGTTTGTTTGATGCAGTCACTGTGTCCTGTGCTTCAATTCGCAATACCGGCTTTGTATTCCTGTGGTTAAGCAGCATTTTTTTTTTGCTGGATTTTTTTTTTCGCCCTCTCGCATTAGTTTTGTGGTCCCCAGAGGATGTCATCCATAAAATTAAATCAGTGTGGCCTAAAACCATAGAACCATAAAACCATCTATAGTTGTATCATCAGGGCTGGAAATACCACCTGCATATATATGCAGGTTTAAGGTTAGTGCAGGTAAAATTGGAGCTGTGCAGGTATTTCTGATGTCTACCTGCACCTAACCTGCACTGGTCCATGTACTGGGTTTACATATACATGTAGGTGTACTATGTGGATTTTTAATTGCTGCATGGACTGTCATCACCTATGAAGTGTAAATTAAAGAAATTATGTCAATGGTTATTTCTGAACAGTTTTTACTTTTTAGTATGATCCGTACTTCCTAAATTCTAAGCGGAAATTTGTCTGGTGCTGGTAAACTTTTCAACGTTACCTGCACCGGTGCAGGCATGTAGAAAAAAGTATTTCGAGCCCTGATCATCTATGACGAATATCCTTTATGATTGACAGGTTTATCGGCGGGCTGTACGGACGCGTGATTGGTCAGCTGCTGGTGACGTTGTTCGGAGTGCACTACGCGGACGGCAACAGGTACTGGGCCTGGATGGACCCAGGGGCCTTCGCGCTGATCGGAGCGGCGTCGTTCTTCGGTGGAGTGTCCAGACTGACCATGTCGCTGACCGTCATTATGGTAAGTCAAGTCAAGCTTGTGTTGTGATGACAATTCATATAAGATGTCACAGTGTCTTCAAAGTTATCAATGAAATGGATAAAGAGCAAGATGGCTGACCAAAATGGTGGTGCCCAAGGGTAATTAAAACAGAACAGGTTGTTGCTTGGCAAAATCTGTAATGAGACGTTAAATTTGTATATATCAGGGTAGAGACTCCGATCTGGTAGAATGAGTCCCTACCCCAACATATTTATATTGTCTACTTCCAACAGATTGGGTACCTGACTTTAGTTGGGGAGGTAAAACTAAAAGGCAGTGGAAGGAGAGGGATGGGCTCCGCCTTCCAATACCGCGCCCTAGACACAGTGGATTATCAACCCACTGCCCCTACGGCCTTAGAAAGGCTATGGGACTACATGTACCTTTACCTACTTTTACCAACAGATTGAGATCACAAATGATGTTCAGTTCCTGCTGCTGATCATGGTGGCCATCATGGTGGCGAAGTGGGTGGGCGACTTCGTGACACACCCGATCTACCATGCCCTTCTGGAGCTGAAGTGCATCCCCTTCCTGGACGCCGAGCCCGTCATCATGCACGACGGAGACGAACCGTAAGTCTACTTTAAGCCCCTGTCACACATGCAGAAGCTTCCCTCAAACACCAGCCAACCAATGTTTTAAACATTTTGAAACAGTTGGCTGGTGAAGTCAAACAGTAGCCAACCTCGCCGAACACCAGCCGACCTTGCTCCCGATCTACTCCTAACCATGGTTGGGGGGAGTTTGGCAGTGTTCGGAACGCCAAATTTGACTATGTGTGAGAGGGGCTTTACTTATAGGCCTACAGCCCATCCTTGGGCATAGTCCCTCCATCTGGTGTGGTAGTGTCTGGAAATGGTTGGTTGTGTGACAAAGCTTAGTAGTTTTATGTATTTTGAGGATCACACATCATCACAACCTTTTGAACGGTCTATTGTTTTTTTTTTAAGCTTGAATTTGGAGTTGCACTGTGCCCAGGATGCCATGTCCAGCCCAGCGCACATGGTGCACCTCGTGGAACCGGTGTCGACCATCGCCAAGCTACTCCTGGACACCCCCCACGGCGGCTACCCAGTGGTACACGCCGAACAACCTGGGGAGGAACCAACCTTCTATGGAATGATCACCAGGTATGTGTTCACTATTGAGGGTGAAACGAAGGCCCTTTCTCAAGAAAGCTAAGCAATACGACACCATTGGTATCTTTCGTGCTACATCATACCTTTCACAAATTGTGTTTATTAATCACTTTCTGGACACAAATATTGTTTTGGGTGGCGATGGTTCACAGGGAGTTTGTATGTATCTTTTCC
Organism: Branchiostoma floridae x Branchiostoma japonicum; assembly: GCA_013266295.2. Taxonomy (NCBI): domain Eukaryota; kingdom Metazoa; phylum Chordata; class Leptocardii; order Amphioxiformes; family Branchiostomatidae; genus Branchiostoma; species Branchiostoma floridae x Branchiostoma japonicum. The sequence continues at coordinate 2,009,328 of CM023827.1, forward strand.
TGAGCAGCGAGGATTCGGTGGATGGGTGGAGATGGGTTTCAGTTGTCAGGGTTTAAACATGGTATACCCTAATCTTCGACTATGAAGAACTATCAAAAAGACCCTTATGTATGTGGTAGGATGTGGTAGTAGCTAAGTCACCAGGAATGTGTACTGTGTAACCATGGTATGAAACATAAACTGTGGTGTTATACTGGGTTACGTCATACAATTGTATGAGTAATAAAAAATGTGACTTTTCTCTATTTTATAGAATGGAGCTAGGTGTTCTACTCTTACATGAAGAGGTATTCGACACCAAGGAGCTTGTGACCGAGGCATTTGACCAGGAGACTCTTCTGGATTACAATGTGGTGAGATAATCTTGCTTTAGTGAAAGATCAGACAAGGACAACCTTTTCAAACCATGGTTTCTTTTATTACTTCCGGGATGGAAGTATTGTTTGAGATCATCTCTGGTTAGTGGGAGTTTGTATGTATCTTGTCCTGAGCAGCGAGGATTGGAAGTGAGTGGGTGGAGATTTGGTTTCAGTTGATTGACAGGGTTGAGAGCCAGTATGTCTTGGGTTATAGGATTTCATGTGAAATCGCCAGGAATGTGTGCTGGTATGAAACATAAACAATGCGTGATGGTGTTGATGCCAGAGTAAGTTACGTCATACAATTGTATGTATCATTGAGTAATAATAATCCAAGGCATTCTATCAGATTTCTTGTGTTTTTACTGGTGAAGATTTTATGATTTCATAGATACATAATGTAAACATTATTTTTTACTGTTATTAATATGTTGCCCAGGTGGCAGTGCACAAGCTGCAAGACCCAGGGGAACTGGACAAGCTACTCACAAAGTACTGCACCGACCCCAAGTACCGAACACAGTATGTAAACCTGGTAAGCACGACTCCACAAATTATAGTCAAACTTTGACAAATATTCCCTCCAGTCATCAAATGGCTATGTTTTCTTTGTTGTGTTCTGACAGTTTCAGGAATTAACATGTTGAATATGGAAATTTCTGAAATTGATAAAAGTTCCTGCTGTATATGTAGGAACGTTCCTACTGTATATGTAGGAGCTTTGTATGTTGCCTCTACTTGCAAAGGGTGTGAGTACATTATATCTTTTTTAAAAGAATGACATCCTTCTCTCTCTCTCTCTCTCTCTCTCTCTCTCTCTCTCTCTCTCTCTCTTTCTCTCTCTCTCACTCTAGACTATCATTTCAGGTCTTCAGTCTTTTGCACCTCGAATTCTGTATTTTTCGAACACAATTTGGGAAAACTGTGTTGGAAAAGCATGATAAACAAATAAACAAAATAAGTATTCGTCCGCAGCGAGCATACGTCAACCAATCGGTGTTCTGCGTGAGAGACATCTTCTCGCTGCACCGTGCCTACATCCTGTTCCGCTCAATGGGCATGCGCCACCTGCCCGTGGTGGACTCTGGGAACCACGTGGTCGGCGTGATCACCAAGAAAGCCCTGATGGGGTTCAATCTAGAGGAACGACTGGTGTCCAAACTTCAATCCGAACTAGGGCAAACCGTGACAGTAAACGCACATTCCTCTCTCCAAGAGCTAACAGAGCAGAGTGATGATGCTGCAACCAAGGCAGAAAACAAAATGGTCTTTTGGGTTTAGAAAAGGAAAACAAGGCACAGACTAGTGGGGTTCAATCTAGAGGAACGACTGAACTCCAAACTTCAATCTGAACTAGGGCAAACCGTGATAGTGAACGCACATACCTCTCTCCAAGAGCTAACAGAGCAGAGTGATGATGCTGCAACCAAGGCAGAAAACAAAATGGTCTTTTGGGTTTAGTCAAGGAAAACAAGGCACAGACTAGTGGGGTTCAATCTAGAGGAACGACTGGTGTCTAAACTTCAATCCGAACTAGGGCAAACCGTGACACTAAACGCACATACCTCTCTCCAAGAGCTAACAGAGCAGAGCGATGATGCAACCAAGGCAGAAAACAAAATGGTCTTCTGGGTTTAGAAAAGGAAAAGAATGTACATGTAGAGGGAGAGAAAGTAATATTTGTAGAAACCAGTGAGACAGGATTCTTTACAAAGTAGGAAATCACTGACGAAAAGTAGTGGATGCTACTTGAAACATCTGACAGTGTTTGAAATCTGTCCAGTTGCTTGAATAACTGTTTTTGTATGATTACAATGCATTGTTTATGGTGATGTCCTTGGTGCTGAATGCCTTTCGCAGGTTATAGACTTTGTTATTTGGTGCTGTGTGTTTAGCAGCCATCAGATCTTCCAGCTCTGTTTCTGAACAAGCTTCCAATACACTCCTGTCTACACAAGTATCTCATGAAAGCTTCTAGGATTGCAGCTTTCAATGTTACTTTTCTGTAGTAACCAGTGTCTGGCATACATTTGTATCTCTAAGTGACTGTCCCTGAGTAGTCCAGATCTTCGTTGTCACTTTTCTGTAGTCGCCAGTGTCTTGCGTACATTGGTATCTCTATTAGTGACTGTTGCTTGGTAGTCTAAATCTTTGGTCGGGGAAATAGCTGCTTGTCTGTCACCTCTAGCAACAAAGCTCGGTTGAAAGCAGGCACTCGTATATTTGTTTACAATGTCCTTTTTGTCTCGTAGCAACCGTACGTCAACCAATCGGCGTCCTCGGTGCACAAAAAGTTCTCGCTGCATCGCACCTACATCATTTTCCGCTCCATGGGCATGCGCCATCTTCCCGTGGTGGATTCTGGGAACCACGTGATCGGCATGTTAACCCGAAAGGACTTGATGGGTTTCTCTCTAGAGGAGAGAGTCGTGCGTCGTCATCATCAGCGAAATCAAGAAAAGTCCGTCGAGCCTGGCTACGTCAATGCAGCTTTGGAAGACGATACAGGAACTACGATTCCAATCGACCCTCAAGACCATATGATGTACTAAATAATGTAAAAAAACATTGTTCTTATTAAACCAAAAACAATCTTTATTTTGCCAACTTGTAACCAAAAATAACCTTAAAGTTTATTTTGCCCACTTCCACCATACACACTAGACATGTACCTTGTAAGCATTAGCTTAAATACTCTTTATGAAGTGGAAGTTTGAAAAATCTATTAATAGGTAAGTACTAAGTACTCAAAACGTCAAGTAGGGTATTCTTTTTTTGGTGTTACCCACATTTGATATGTTAGACGACTTTCTTTATAACGGGAGGACAACGAGAAACGTGTGTGCATCCAATGGAATAGTGCAAACTAGCACGTGTAAACAAAATTGGAAACTTGTTGGTAAACAAAAATAATATTTACATCGATGACCAGCTAGGCATATGTCATCAGAGCCTCCATGCTGCCATAGACAACAAATCGTCTATAATAAATAACCACAAATAACATGCAGTTTTTTTGTATATACATAGAAGGGTGCTGCATAGAAAATGCGGAACATCACTAACACAATCACATACTGGCCTGATACTGGTTACGATTCACGCCTGATTCATTCTCGTGGTAAAATAAACAACACATTTTTCTGTGGAATGCTTTTTGGTGACCCATATTTTTAGGGTATAGTTTATAATCCTTTTGATCATACAATGTCGTGTATATATGATATTTTTACCAAATGAACAAAACAAAAGTTTGGTTGAAAGCTAGATAGCATATCTCAGCTAAAAGCACAGCAGTTGCAGATTTTTCTCGTCATGATATTTCAAGCACAGCTGCTTTCTCCCCATTGGACTTTGTTTGTATCGTTGACAGTTCGGTGTTCTCCGTTTTTTCGGCATCTTCGGCCGCGGTGTTTTCAAACACCATGGCGTTGTCTACCTTCACGCCGTCCTTGGCGGCCTTTTTACCGGAGGGTTTTCTTGAAGCGAGGAAAAACGCCGAAAACTTCATGACCAGATATTCGAAGAACTCCCACAAAGTGATGACGCTGCAACCGATGAAGAACCCAAGTTGACCTCCCATGTCACCTGTGTGAGAGGTCAAAATGTAAAGGTCAATGTCGTGGCAAGGAATGTCATAGTAAATTAAGTCTCCAAGATTTTAGTGACAGTTGGATTTACCTTAAAAATGATGAAATGAGTACCAAACTAATTTTCATTGGTGGAATTTTCGTACGAAAAAGGTAAAAATGACAGTAAACTAGGTCTCCCAAGTTCATGTGACATGAGATGTACCATAAGAGATGCCATATGAGCCCAGCAGTTTCAGCAGTGTAATCGAACTAAATGAGTGGGACAGAATCCATTTTGTATCCAGAACCGTGCCTATCTAGTTCTATGCCTGAACGGGTCAGGGTTAGGGTTAGGGTCAGGCACGATTATGGATAGTCTCTACGTATCCAAGAATGTCGATTTGCCCTAGACACGGTTCTGGATACACATGGACTATCCAAAACTGTGCCGTAGCATATGCATGGTTCTGGATAAAACATTGGTCACTAAGTATGGTTACAAAACAACGTTTTCGGTCCTGTCCTTGGTGCTGAATGTCTCTTGTAGGTTATACATTTGTAGGCTTTGCTATGTTTCACATGGACAGAATACATACTGATCAGTCCAGACTCGTCGACTGCCTTGAACTGTTCATACGTTGTACTCCTCAGTTCGTGGTAGTAGACGTCCAGTAGGACAATGTTCGTACTAAGAAAATGGAAAAAATGCAGCGTAAGTACAAACCACAGAGTGCTGCTTTAGTCACATAGTATTATTACACACTTACAACACTAACACAATCGTTCCTTGTCACGTTTCTATGTCTTTCTCGTACTACTCTAAGTTTAGTTTAGGTTTAGGCTTCACCTCATTTTTGACGTTTATATCAGACTTTCTTTTTTGTACTGGTATCTTTTTTTGCGCCAGCAAAACTTATGCTTCAGTTGGCAAATGGTAACTGCCTGGTCAATTTGATACTGTCTTGCCAATTTGATGCTGTCTTGCCAATTTGATACTGTCTTGCCAATTTGATACTGTCTATCTAGCCAATTTGATACTGTCTTGCCAATTTGATACTGTCTAGCTAGCCAATTTGATACTGTCTTGCCAATTTGATACTGTCGTGCAGCCACCAAAAGATCTGCTTGGAGATTGAATCCCCCACCATTCTACCACTATTATAAATGTATGAAGGACCTTACCTCATGTACCCTCTGCTATAATTGTAAGTTGTCTCGTAGAACTCTGCAGCCTTGGCCGAGGGGTACCCAGCGTATGACACTTGTGTGGAGTAGGAGGTGTAGTCACACGGCACCGTGCAGCCGCAGGCTTCAAACTCGTTATTCTTGTCCATAAACGTAGCTAGAACAAAAAATACTGCCTATTAAAAACATTGAAGGAGATTCATACGCATGAAGACTATAATACTAACAAGAAATCTGGCATTTCAAACTTCTGGAAAGTAGCAATAAGGGAAAGTCTTCTTTGTCCCATGGAACTAGGTAGGTAAGTAGGTAGAATTACATCATAGAATGGATTATTACTCATCTGATTGCGTGATGTAACAGGATTTCTTATACAACCTACCTAAAGTTGGCAGGACGCATGTCGTCAAGTTCAGTGGTGTGCAGTAATCCAAAACACCTAGTAAGGAATGGAAGAAGACAGACATGGATTCTAACGCAACAAATACACCGTAGCTTCTCACCATTGGAAATGACAACGTAATAAGATAAAAGACTTAGCATGAAAGTTCATCTGTGTTGGTACAAGTCATTATGAAATAGAGACTAAGCTTATTAACTTATTAATTTATTTACAATCCAGACAATATCATGCATCACTGGCCTCGTTTTCGTTTGTCTCAGAGTTCACCTTAGTTATTACTTGAGCATTGCTGGGTAGGCTCTGGAAATTGGCCTGTTGTGACTGATAGGTCAATTTTTACACGAAACAGATCATAGGAATTTGGTAACATGACTCAAAACTTAATCTTACAGATCTCAACAAGTCATTAACTGGATACCAACCTGGATAATACATGGGCCTACATTTGCAGGCTTTGGCTACAAGTTCCGCACGGCATTCTAGCAAACAGCCAGACATGCTGTACTTTTCAGAGTATTTCAAAAAGTTCTGGCCTTTATTTGGGTCACACTGGCCCCATGGCACCCGTTGGTTTCTGACCTGAAGAACAAAATTGGTATGAGAAGAACACATACACCAAAAACAGATTTAGCCTTTCGTTTTCATGAATAAGAATTAAAAAGATATTCCAAAACCAGTAAAAAAATTATCCTAGATTTATTACATTATAGCTATATACCAAGGTTTATGTTTCATACCATGATTATGTATCATATCATAGACATTCCTGGCAACCTCATACCGCATCCTACCAAACAGCGGATACTGTGTCACAACCCTGCCAATCAACTGAGACCCAATCTCCACCCACCCATAGCTAGTTCTTTTAGCTAGAATTATGTCATCATGCCTAAAGGCAGGGAATAGAATTTTCTTCTTTTTTCTTACCTAAAGGCAGTTTACCGGTTATGCAAAACAAACAAACAAAATGCAATGCCTCACATGACTCTGGAAGGTGTTGGCGTAGGTGTGACTGCCAGGTGCAACTGCAGTACCGTCTAATTCCGGTCGGGGCGGTTCGTGCTGATCATGAACTTGGAATACGAGGCCGTACTCCAGGTTCCCTGCGAATGGGTCCTCCGTGTACTCATCCTATGGGTAATGAAACGACTTCAAAATAAGAAATCTTTGAAAAACAAATGGTGCAACACGGGTTGGGGGTGGCTTAAATTTTGGCCTGTGCCCAAAGAGAATTTTTCCACCAGCCTCTGACTATTAAGTACGGAATATATTCAACGTTTTCCAAAGGGTGTGAGGTAGGGAAAAGACAGAGGCATTTCACAGATTGAAAGCGATGGTTACATGGACAACAAGAATTCAGACTTTCAGACAGGTTTTTATGAATGGAATTTTCGGGGTTTTGGAACTGTATTGTATGATCATGGGGAACTACCCCATTGAATTACATCATAGAATGGAATATTACTAATACGATTGTATGATGTAACTTACTCTGCTAGTACACCATGGTTTATGTTTCATACCAACACCTTCCTGGCGAACTCATCCTACCACCCATGGCATACTGGGTCACAACCCTGTCAATCAACTGAAACTCAGTCTCCACCCACTCTCTTCCAATCCTTGCTGCTGAGGACGAGATACATACAAACTCCCCCTAAGGAAGCACCGCCCAAAACAATACTTCTGTCCCAGAAGTAACGAACAAGAAAAACAAGTCTCAACATTACCGTCAGTATGTCTAGAATCAGTCTGAGGCCATTCCCTGCTCCAGGGGATGACTGCTTCAGCGGAGAGTCCTTGTCACCATTGAAGGTCCAACAGTTTCCATATTCCGTGAATACGTGGGTGAAATTCTGAAGAAAAAAGTTACATAATGTTATCATGATGTATGCGTATGATACATTTGCACACTTATATTCATTTGCACACTTATATTCATTTGCACACTTATATTCATTTGCACACTTATACCTTACAGACCTACAGCGCTACGTGTCTGTCTTTTAAAGCACCCAGTGCAACATTTTTGGCCGCAAAACTGGAACTACACCAGGTAATGAAATCTTTGATATGTAATTGATATGTAGTACCACTGCCTAGCACATTTGTTTCATTCTTTCATACTTTGGGCATTTGAAAAGAGCGCAAAAGTAAGCTGCACTAAGATCCACTCAATTTGGAAGATCTACTGTAACTACTGGACCTACTGGCTTGTTTTGGAACAGGCTGCATAGGAGGCAATCACATTGCAATTCCTCTTCCTGAATGTTGTCATACAACCTGATAATGACTTTGAAAATTGTCCTCAAAATACACTTTAAATTTACTGGACTTTTCTCTTGGCTTAAATTTACTGCACTCTAATCAGTACCAAAATGTATAAAATTGTCAAGTTCCGTGAGTGACCGTACTTCGGCGTAACACTTTCTCCCCTGCCAAGTGCACTCCAGAAGAGTGCCGTTGTCCAGCACGAAGCCGTTACGTCGCGTGAACCCGGCAAAGTCCTCCAGCAGCTCTGTCGATGCGTTAAACGCGTCCCAGTCGGTGCCATTCAGGAAGGCTTGCAGAGCCACTGGGTTATCCTCCAAAGCTGGGGTGAGGAAAGCGGCCTCCAGGTACTCTAGATCGTTCTCCGACACGCCTGAAGCACGGATTCTAACAAAAATGGACCCAATACTATATATAATGAAGGCTCTGTCCCTATATATGCATGCGTGCGTGGGCCCTTGCACACACTCAGTCACACACACACACATAGTCACACGCACACACAGAATGACACACACACGCACAGTCACACACAGGCACACACACAATCACACACACACGCACAGAGTTGCACACTTACTCACACACACACACACACAGAGTCGCACACATACACACCTACACATCAACACACACACAGAGTTGCACACATACACACCTACACATCAACACACACACAGAGTCGCACACATACACATATACACACAGTCAACACACACACATACATACACACACAGTCAGTCAGTCACAGTCACACACATACACACACACAGAGTCACACACAGACTAGTTGCATACTTACACACACACACACATACTTCCTTTGTCTGAAGTAATAAATTAAAAGTAATAAGTAGGTGGGAATAAATACGTAAGTTGGATATTCAGATTGCAGCCTGCAAGTAAGAAATGATAAAGTTATACTGTACTAGCCTTGAGATCACAAGTGACATACCTGTTAAAGTTACAGACAGTGACCGCCGGAAAAGTCAGCTCGTTCTCCAGCTGCACGTTGATATCTGTGCCTGTACGGTACTCGAAATAGTTGTTGAACCTGCATGGAAGAGAACGGTGAAAATGAAACAAGAGGCGAGTGGTACAGTCCACCCTGGATCCCGGGACGGTACGGTTGTCGAACCCGGCCAGCCTGGAGCTCAGGAAACCAACGCACTAACCGCCAGGCCAAAAGGTTCAGTACCCATTGGACTGCGTCAGTTTAATATGCCAGGGAGGTTTAAAAGGAGTTACGCTGAGCCCGAACCGGGGCCCGGCCGGGCTGTTTCGATTAACGAAAAATCGACAATTTATATCAAGAATATACGCAAATAGTTCCCAACTTCCCATTTCAACTTTTTTGTGCTTTGTTGTCTTTTATATCATACTTTTCGCTCCATAAGACTGCCCGGCCTGGCCCCAGTTTAGAAATGTGATCTCGCCATAAGGCCCGACCCAAGGCCAAGGCAAGAAAAGAAAAGAGTAAGACAACAGTGGAACGGAACTAACTATAGACTCACCTTTTGAGCATCTGCCAGGTGCAGAGCCCAAACGCAGCTAAGAACACCAGAGACCACAGCGCCATGTGGGGCCTGTTTTTGGCGTTGGCGATCCGAGCCGCACCGTGGCAGGTGGTGTAGTTGGCGAACTCGTGGTCCAGAGAATTTTGCTTGTCCCCCATGTTTCCTTTATGTAGTGTACTGTCAAGGTTCCTGAAATGATGATGGGTATTGAAAATGTCATGAACAACTGGAGTCAATAATCAGCTTCTCAGTAAGGACCTGGTCACATACGTCGTGCGATCGCCGTACGATCTTCGTGCGATCGCAAATTGATCCTGTCAGGGTCCAGAGGTCTAACTCGGAGGGTGTGTGTCTGTGGTAAAATTTCCTTGGGGGCATGATGGGCTAGCCTGGGTACCATCGCGGACGTTAACTTACCACAATGGTACTCAGGCTAATCATGGGCCTGGAACCGATGATCTGCCTGTGTACTGGCCCTGGAAGCAGACTGGCGCCCAGGCTCGGGTGGGCGTGGATCCGGGTCATGTTGGCCCTGGAACCGAGGAGCTGACCGCTGTCAGTTGTGTTGGCCCTGGAAACAATCTAGCAGCCAGGCTAGAAGAGGGATGAAGGTGACCCCCCCCCCCTCCAAAAAAACCCACCGCAATCTCTCGATCTCGGGAAATGTGCGTTTGATTAACGCCCACCCGGCACGAATCGGTCGATTACCGATCAGCACGGGAAAGGATAGCCCCCCGCGCGTAACTCAGGCCTCCCTGGCGATTTTATCGTCCGATACGGCTGCCTCCAGCCTACCAAAACAAAGACTAGTCTATTCAATGGTCCGTGATCGATGTTTCGTGGTCTCAGACATGCGTACTGGTTGGTAAATACCGTTCGATACACAGTCGTTTGGTTGGCAAACAAATCTTAGCGACTTGAGACGTTTTACAATGTTATCTGTTCATTATTTTCATTCCTCTGTCTATTGTTTTTGTTTTAGCTTGATAGCGGTTAGGCCACACTGACTTGCTTATATGGATGACATCCGCACGGGCATCGAGTTTTCAAGTTAAAAATTGCGACTTTAGGTACTTGAAGGATGACCGTGATCGAAAGGAAAAGAAGAAGATACCAGAGGAAGGGAAGCAGGGCTCGAATTACCACTTGCACCACCAAGTCCTCCGAAGTCAAAGAAGATGTGAAGAAACAAAAATAAAGAATTCATCGTTTGGTATACCATCATACAGACCATGCCATGGTCTGTATGTTCAGTCATTTCTTCAACCTTCCTGACCACTTTGATTTCATAATGAAGGCAAATTTTTTTACCAAACTTTTTTTCTTCGCACGCTCGCATCAGTTTTGGGGTGCCCAAGTACGTCATCCGTATAATCACACCAGTATGGCCTAAGGTTGACGGGGAATTGTGGAGTGTCGACAGGCCGGGTCCGCCGGGACGCGTGGTCATGACCGAGGTCTCCGTTTCCAGATGCGACATAAACAAACCCTTCTGATGTAACGATATGCACAGATGCAGACTGTAGATGATATCTACTTGTCCAGCCCATAGATTTGTTTCAAATTTCTCGACATCATGTCACGTTACCTTTATGAAGGTTACTCATCAAGGACTCGTATATGAAGTATAATACTTATGAATCTTGATTTAATATTTAAGTTATTCTGTAAACTTTGCTTTCTTTTCACCGATGAAGATCACTGCACAGCGGTCGAAGCATCTGAAAAACCCTTGTATCATTCCAGTTGTCAGGAAATCAAGATTTATAAACATATCACGTTTAAATGTTCAAAGTTAGATTATACGATGTTCGCTAGATTATATGATGTAGTATTTGTCCTTCTGTTTTGTCTTTTTTAGTTTTACATCATCGTTACCTCTAATATTTCTTGTGATATCATTTCAACAAGTGTTCTTTCATTATCTATTCAAACAAAAACAACGGCCCTATTTTAATAATTCATGTCTATAAATCAACCCTAAACATTTTCTCTCGAGGTTTATGTAACAGCCCAGCTTGTAGATGCGGGTGTCAACTGTCAGACGGCGACTCATTCTAATTCTAGAGTCTAAAGTTTGTGCTCTTGGGGTCGAGAGATCGATTAGGTGTGTAGTCTCCCTAGGATCGGACGACTCAGCGTCCACATGTACAGATTAACAACATGCCATGTGGAAAAACCGTTCTGTAGTGCTGATTTACAAGCTTGTTTACCTATGAGCATATGATATGGACCAGAACCTGGAAATCGTTGTGGGTCTCCCTACGCCCCCTTCATCCTAGAGAATTTGGTGTCAATTCTTTACACATATCTATGGAAACAAGAACTCTCGACCAGGACGACACTGTTACAGGTCACTTTATCTCACCCCAGGGCCCGTGGCACGTCCCACAGGACCTCGGTGTCCCTCGGGTCGCCTGTGGGCGACAGAAATATGCTAAAAATCTGTGAAGACGTTTTCACAGTCGGAAACTTGCCTGTTCAATCACATAGACGCTATGCGTCAAACATAGAGCGGCTAATATAAGAGATTTTGCCATGGCTCAGTTATGTTTGTTTGCTTTAGTCTTTTCAGTACTACTGCTCACTACTGCTAGTGTCAAGTTTAATATTATATAAAGGCTTGGTCGTACGATCGTCGCACGACCGCTTGCTGAGGGCATTTTGGGATAGTCGTGCGAATGTCGTACAAAATTCTGTCTTTGATAGATCACAATTTTGTCGGCGGTTGGTTCTGTCACTCAGAGCTCAGCTGCTATATAGGGCGTATTCAGTCACGTGACCCTCCCCGTAGCAACTGACCGGCCACCATAGCAACGAGCAGGCTGCCGCCATGTTGAGGTCCCACCACGAAGGCCGTCCCATAGTGTTACCCTATGCAGCTCTTGTACACTATTGGCAAATATTTTCTAAAAGACCCGCTATTTTTTCTTCAATTTTTTTTGCTTCATAATCAATGTGTTTTTCCTCGTGGTCGGATGTTGGCCTGGGACCAGTAAAGCGAAGCATACATCGGATAACTTCATAATATTTAACGCTGTTAACGTTAGTATGATGATGTTTGGCGCGTTGTACACCTTAGCTCGGAAGCGTGCGAGGGTACTAAACGAATCCGTACCCTCAGTGTGACTTTGTGTCATGACTAGAACTTACTAAATGAAGTTACGTGAACTAACGTGTGTGTGTGTAGCAAACGTTCCGTATTTTGACAAGTAAGAAAACGATGTGTATCCACTCAGTAAGGGGTACTGGACTGACCGGCACTACAATGTTACTAACGTTACGTGTAGCCGCGTAGGCATAGCTAGAGAAAGCAGGAAAATGACAAACCAAAAATAAGCCGATCAAAACGATGTAATGGGCTCGTGTAACTTAGTTCTGTGATGAATTTCTATGCAACGAGACACTGGCTATCGGAGCCCAACAGAAACCTCACCCTGCCGTACAGCGGCTAGCTGCGGCAGTCCCGTCTCGTCCACACTGAGACCTTTCGCGATCACTTCGTAATTTCTGTCAACTAATCCCTTCTTATCCCGATACTACTTGGTTGTTGGCCTCGAGAAACTGTAAGCCTTGAACTTATCTGCGTGTAAGAGTCGTTTCCAGAACCAAATACACGTAAATAGACAAAATTATTGGACTTCGCTGGCTAATTTTTGCCGAATGGACCTCGGTACCTCAACATGGCGGCGCATGGAGGGCAGGGGTGATGACGTCACATGAATACGCTCTATAAATCCTACGACATCAAAACTGTTGGAGGATGACGAATGTGTGACCGCCCCGAAACTGGGCGAAAGGCCTCATCATCAGAATTGAGGGATGATTGATCGAATCCCATTGAACAGTGTGGACTGAGATGGCACACAATAATGGCATCCTTCAATCATAACAAAGAGCCGTGTGACAGACACAAGAACCGTTTCAGACAACATATAGGTCGCATGTAGTGTTAGTAAGAACCTTACTCAGTTACTGCCATAATTTGTCGGTGTTGGAAGAAGTTAGGATCACTCCCAGTCTAAAGCTGGTACTGAGACCGAGAGGACATTTTTGTCACGGTGAAGACACGAGTAAACTAGGAAACAAGTACCAGGTGTGGTTGCGGACGACAAACACATCAATTTGTTACTGTGTTAGCCCAGGGCGCCATTGGTAAACAAGCATTTTAACTAAAACTTTCACTATCTAGATCACAACCGACCACAGAACAGAGGTTCATGTAAAGAAGGACGACATGTTCACCTTTTGGCTGTTGCTTCTGCTAGAAGTTGAAGAACAAGCCCCCATAGGTTGGATCCAGGCTCTGCTGTATGTTGTCGTGTTGTGGTTTCTCGAGCAGCGAGGTGAGTAGTCTCGGAGGCTACGAGGCATGACCTTTGACCTCTCGTTAGCCTCGCGCCTCGTGTATGTGGGGCGGATAATCACTGGCCCGGGGTGATCTCAAACTAGCCTCTACCAGGCTTCAGAAGCGGCTGGAAAGAGTAGAAATTAGATAGATGGCAGGAGAGTTGGTCTGCCAAAGGAGTACAGTTTAGAGCAGCAAAGGTGTTATTTGCATATCAAATGCAAAGGTGTTATTTGCATTTGATATGTTAGACGACGATATGTTAGGAGAAACGTGTGTGCTACAACCATCCAATGGAATAGTGCATACTAGCACATGTAAACAAAATTGGAAACTTGTAATATTTACATCGATGACCAGCTAGACATATGTCATCAGAGCCTCCATGCTGCCATAGACAACTAATCGTCTATAATAAATAACCACAAATAACATGCAGTTTTTTGTATATACATATAGAATGTTACTGCATGGAAAATATGCGGAACATCACTAACACAATCACATGGACTGGCCTGATACTGGCTACGATTCACGCCTGATTCATTCTCGTGGTAAAATAAACAACACATTTTTCTGTGGAATGCTTTTTGGTGACCCAAATTTTTAGGGTATAGTTTATAATCCTTTTGATCATACAAAGTCATATACATTTGTATATAACTTTATAATATTTGTACAAAATGAACAAAACAAAAGTCTTTGGTTGAAAGCTAGATAGGATATCTCAGCTAAAAGCACAGCAGTTGCAGATTTTTCTCATCATGATATTTCAAGCACAGCTGCTTTTTCCCCATTGGACTTTGTTTGTATCATCGACAGTTCGGTGTTCTCCGTTTTTTCGGCATCTTCGGCCGCGGTGTTTTCAAACACCATGGCGTTGTCTACCTTCATGCTGTTCTTGGCGGCTTTTTTACTGGAGGGTTTTCTCGAAACAAGGAAAAACGCCGAAAACTTCATGACCAGATATTCGAAGAACTCCCACAAAGTAATGACGCTGCAACCTATAAAGAAACCGAGTTGTCCTCCTACGTCACCTGTGTGAGAGGTCAAAGTGCAAAGGTCAATGTCATGGCAAGGAATGTCATAGTAAATAAAAGTCTCCAAGATTTTAGTGACTGCTGGATTCACCTTAAAAATGATGAGTACCAGGCTAATTTTCATTGGTGGAATTTTTTATGCCTGAATGGGTTAGGGTTAGGATGGTTCTGGATAGTCTCCGCATATCCAAGAGATTTGCCCCAGGCATGGTTCAGTATACGCATGGACTATCCAAAACCGTGCCTGAGCATGGTTCTGGATAAAGCATGGTTCTGGAAACAACATTCGTCACTAAGTATGGTTACAAAACAACGTTTTCGGTCCTGTCCTTGGTGCTGAATGTGTGTCATAGGTTATACATTTGTAGGCTTTGCTATGTATCACATGGTAAAGACAGAATACGTACTGATCAGTCCAGACTCGTCGACTGCCTTGAACTGTTCGTGTGTTGTACTCCTCAGTTCGTGGTAGTAGACGTCCAGTAGGACTATGTTCGTACTGAGAAAATAGAAAAAATGCAGCGTAAGTACAAATCGCAGGGTGACACTTTAGTCACATACACACTAACACTTACATGTTCATTCCTTGTCACTCTTATATGTCTTTACTACTACCACTATTAGGTTTAGGCTTCAGCTTATTTTTGACGTGATTTAAGCGTTTTTATCAGACTTTCTTTTTTGTACTGGTATTTTTTTTTACGCCAGCAAACTGCTTTGGGTGGCAAATGGTAACTGCCAGGCAAATGGATACTGGCTAGCCAATTTTATACTGTCTTGTAGCCACCAAAAGATCTGCTTGGAAATTAAATCCCCCACCATTCTACCCGTTATGAATGTATGAAGGACCTTACCTCATGTACCCTCTGCTATAGTTGAAAGTTGTTTCATAGAACTCTGCAGCCTTGATCGAAGGGTATCCGGCATACGACACTTGTGTGGAGTAGGAGGTGTAGTCACACGGCACCGTGCATCCACAGGCGTCAAACTCGTTACTTTCGCTTAGAAACGTAGCTAGAACAAAAATGTAGGGGAGAATAGTTTTTACTTAGAGGTCATACAATATCCACGTAAAGCGATGTAAAGATTGTTAAACTGCTTTGCTGAGATCGTGCACATGGAGACTATAATACTATTGGGCATTTCAAACTTCAACAAAAGTACATGTAGATATGGTTTGTGTTAATGACTTAGATAAAAGAATGTGCATTTACTATTCATGTGATTATATTTCATACCATGATTACACAGTACACCTTCTTGTCGACCGCAATCTACGACACAGGGCATACCGGGTCACAACCCTGTCAATCAACTGAAACCAATCTCTGCCCGCTCACTTCCATACGCTTGTATGACTTACCGGGTAATTTACTTGACTATCACACCATACTTCTAACTCTGGAACCCAAACATACATACAAACCCCACCCTAAACCAGCGCCACCCAAAACAATACCGTATACCATCCAAAGGCATGCGAAATTTTTCTGTAACCCACCTAAGGTTGGCAGAGCACATGTTGTCAAGTTCAATGCTGTGCAGTAGTCCAAAACACCTAGATAATGGAAGAAGACACCGAAAATGCACCATAACAAGATAAACTCCTTCATGATCCAGATGATATCACACATCACTGGCTTGTTGCGACTGATAGGATTTCTACATGATACTACTAATAGATCATAAGAGGAAATTCTGTAATGCAACACAATACACAATCTTAAGATCGCAAGCAATTAACTGGATACGAACCTGGGTAAAACAAAGGTCTGCAATGGCAGGCTTTGGCTACAATTTCTGCACGGCATTCTAGCAGACAGCCTGCCAGGGTGTACTTGTCGGAGTATTTCAAAAAGTTCTGGTCTTTCTCTGGGTCACACTGGCCCCACGGCGCCCGCTGGTTTTTGACCTAAAGACCAAAATTGTTGTGGGAGATTTAAAAAAACAAACAGATTCAGTGTTTAGTTTTTGTGGCAAATGAAGAAGATACCCGAATACCATCAAAAATAGCCTAGATTTTCCACTACATACTAGGAAGTGGTAGCTATTTATATATAGCCAGTACTTTTAGCTGCAATTATGCCTGTAAAACCTAACATGTGATGTCAAATGTAGGGAATAGAACATTGTTGGCATAGAAGGACTACAGATATACTGTATAGCTCAGAATCCACCCAACCAACTTCAGCCACAGATCAACATATCTCTTGAAGCCTTAATGCTACTATCTGCACCTTAAGTTGTCTTCAGAACTAGTGTATACTTACACATGTTCATACATACACACACACACACACACACACACACACACACACACACACACACACACACAAACGCTACCAAATCATAACCTTCTGGCGAAGGTAACTAGTGCCTCACGTGCGTCTGAAAGGTGCTGGCGTAGGTATGGCTGCCAGGTGCCACTGCAGTACCGACTAACTCCGGTCGGGGCGGTTCGTGCTGGTCATGTACTTGGAATACAAGGCCGTACTCCAGGTTCCCTACGAAGGGGTCCTCCGTGTACTCGTGCTGTTGGTAATAAAACAAGGTAAAGGTTTGCTTAGTACTAAATACGATTGTATGACGTAACTTTCTCCGGCATTATGCCATGGTTTATGTTTCATACCATGATTACACAGTACACATTCCTGGTGACTTCATACAACATCCTACCACACAGGGCATACCAGGTCCCAACCCTGTTAATCAACTGAAACCCAGTCTCCACCCAATCTCTTCCACCCTTGCTGTTGAGCACAAAATACATACAAACTCTCGCTCAGCAAGCGCCGGCCAAAACAATACAAAACCGCGGAAGTAACAAACGAGAGACCCAGGTCTCAACATTTCTAAAGTTAAATATTTTTTTTTAAAGGTGACACTTCTCGCTGGGTCAGTCTATTTGAAGAAAGTCAGAGTGACTGGTCAAAAGCTATAGGTGAGAACAATTCTTTGTGTTAGATTGAACAACAAATTAACTATAAACATGTAACTCATATAAAAATTCTCAACATTACCGTCAGTATATCCACGACCAGTCTGAGGCCGTTCCCTGCTCCAGGGGATGACTGCCTCAGTGGGGAGTCCTTGTCACCATTGAAGGTCCAACAGTTTCCGTACGGCGTGAACACGTGAGTGAAATTCTGAAGAAAAGAGTTGCATAATTATATCTATTACGTCCATATGATACATTTGCATACTTATAGTTATACTCGCTTCATATTTTTTACTGAAAAAATCCGAGAACCAACAAATTGAATTGGTGTGGCCTTAAGTTACAGTAATTTTCAAGTTGCATGACCGTACTTCGGCGTAACACGTTCTCCCCCGCCAAGTGCACTCTCCGAGAGTGTCGTTGTCCAGTACGAAGCCGTTACGTCGCGTGAACCCGGCGAAGTCCTCTAGCAGCTCCGTCGATGCGTTAAACGCGTCCCAGTCGGTGCCCTGGCTGAAGGCGTGAAGAGCGACCGGGTCGTCCTCCAAAGCTGAGAGCTCGAAAAGGGCCCCCAGGTACGCTAGGTCGTTCTGTGACACGCCTGAAGCACGGATTCTAACAAAAATGGACCCAATATCATTATGAAAATATTTCCCTTTACATTAATGTAGCTAACCGACAGATTTAAACGACTATATGACGTGTCTAGAATATAATAGGGTTTAATAGGGTAGATTCTTGGAAACACAGACGCGAACCCGCATGTACGCACGCACGCACGCACACACACACACACACGTACACACACACACACACACACACACATACACACACGCACACACACACACATACGCACACACACACACACACACACACACGTACACATTCACTCAGACACACACACACACACACACACACTTATTTTGTGTGAAGTAACAAGTAGGTGAGAATAAATAAGTAAGTCGAATATTCTGATTGCACTGGTTGCATGAGGCCACCTACCTGTTAAAGTTACAGATAGTGACGGCCGGAAAATCCAGCTCGCTCTCAAGCTGCACGTTGATTTCTGTGCCGGTACGGTACGCGAAATAGTTCTTGAACCTACGTGGGAGAGAGCACAGGGTTTAAAGCACCAAACGGTCAATACATCATCCATGATAAATCGTGACAGTTACATGTACTTAAAACAGAGAGTTTGTAAAAGGGTAGAGGGAAGAGAAGATAGACATACTGCCACATACACAGTTCCAGTACACAGTCACTTAGACATACAGTCATAGAGTCCAAGTAACAAACAGTCACATAGACATAGCCACATATAGTCCGATTACAGTCACATAGAGTGATAGACATGCAGTCACATACGCGTTGGTAGCCCGTAGGCACACGCTTTATACAGCTGCCTAAGACCCCGAGCCAAGGCAAGAAAAAAAGACAACAGTGTGGAACGGAGCTGACTTACCTGTCCACGATCTGCCAGGTGCAGAGCCCAAACGCAGCTAAGAACACCAGAGACCACAGCGCCATGTGGGGCCTGTTTTTGGCGTTGGCGATCCGAGCCGCACCGTGGCAGGTGGTGTAGTTGGCGAACTCATGGTCCAGAGAATTTTGCTTGTCCCCCATGTTTGTGCTTTATGTAGTGTGTACGTATCCTCAAGGTTCCTGGAATGATAGTGGGCATTGAAAATGTCATAAATAACTCGAGTCAGTTATCAGCTTCTCGATCAATAAGGGCCCGGTCACATACATCATACGATCGGCGTGTTATTGCCTTCGTCAAGAAGGGTATGTTTTCGTGGGCGTGCGTGTGTGTGTGAGTCTGTAAACAGTATAACTCGAGAAGGCTTAAATGGATTGTCTTCATATTTGGTAGGTGGGTAGGTCTTGATGAGACCTAGAAGTGATAGGAATATGGGCCCCCTGGCGGCTCGTTATGGTACTGCAGCGGAACTTCCTGTTTTGATATATGGTGATCTGGACAAGCTAGGGTCATGATTTTTGGATGGTAGATAGCTCTTGTGCTCGGGAAGAAGTGACGTAAGTTTGGGCCCCCTAGCGGCTTGCTTTGGAACTGCAGGAGCATTTGTATGAAAATGTTTAAAGTAGGATAACTCAATAACCGGTCGACGGATCGTCCTGATATTTGGTGTGTAGGTAGCTTAAGTGATGCTTGACATAATTAGATGACAATTATGCAAATTATGATCTAATTTGCATAATGAATGAAGCAATTCTATAATTCAGTTACCTTCCATGATACTCTACCTTCATTGTGACACATGGGCTACAGGCTGTCCCAGAGGGAGAAAGTCCCAGAGGGGATAGTCCATGTAGCTGCAGGCGGTGTTGCCTTACAGCCTGCACAGCTGTTTTTTCCCTTGCCCAATGCACGATTGTAGACTGCATCGGCAGGGGTAATTTTCACAATCCAACTTCCATATTTAGGGGGACTAATATATCACTTCTACCTTCTTAAGTTATATAACGATAACATCTTTTGACGAAGGCATGAGATCGTTGACCTCTAGTTCTTGGGATACTATCGTTTATAAGTCGTGGAAACTTTAAGGTCCTTTAATCTTCTTACAGAAAAAAACTGTCTAAGATCCTTAGGGAAGAAGGGGGGTTCTGTCATAGCTTGCTTGAAAATACCGCGACATCGAAATCGCACGACGACCTACGACGAATGCGACCACATTGAATTTGTACCGTCTAGTTTGTAGCAAATGTAGCCTCAACGCAAATGGGCAATCCTGGTTGTACATGACGTACATATCTCACTATTCTCAACTGTAGAGCTCCTATCTTTTACCCTTTGGTCTTGTTCTAAACAAGTAAGATTTCCTTGGAGGCATGTTGGCCCTGGAGCAGAGGAGCCCTAGCCTCTACCAGGCTTCGGGAGGTCAAGTGCACTCTCTCGCGGACCAAGTCCCCTGGCTGCCTATTTGGCCAATTTCTGCTCTTCCCAGCCGCCTCCCGAAGCCTTGTAGAGGCTAGAAGAGCCCTGGAAACAGTCTGGCATCCAGACTAGGCGAGGGGTGAACGTGACCCAACACCACAATCTCTCGATCTACAGAAATGTGCGTTTAATTAACGCCCACCCGGCACGAATCGGTCGATTACCGACCAACACGGGAAAGCCCCCGCGCGTAACTCCGGCCTCCCTGGCGATTTTATCGGGCGATACGGCTGACTACAGGCGACCAAAACAAAGACAAGCCTATGGAATGGTCCGTGATGTTTTCCCGGTCTCGGGCATGTCCCTAATTGAAGTTCCACTAGAAGCAATGGTTGGTAAACACCGTTCGATACACAGTCGTTTGGTTCGCAAAGAAATCTTAGCGACTCGAGACGTTTTACAATGTTATCTGTTCATGATTTTAATTCCTATGCCATTGGCTCATCAGCGAATTAGCGATAAGGCCACACTGACTTGATTATATGGATGACATGCACACAATTTTCGTCCGTTTCAAAAAAAAAGTTCGCGACCATAATTGAAGTATGACAGAGGTCGAAAGGAAAAGAAGAAGATGCCAGAGGAAGGAAGCAGGGCTCAAATTATAACTTGCTTCCACCAAGTCTTCCAAAGTCAAAGTTAAGATTGTGAAAGAAAGGAAAATAAGTCTCTTTCGTCGTCTCCGCAAATAGATGACGAAATTAGCTCTCTATTTGCGCAGCGACTCGGCAGCTAAAATAGATTTAATAACCAGACTATTTCTTCGCACGCTCGCATCAGTTTTCGGGTGCCCAGAGGATGCCATCCGCATAATCACATCAGTATGGCCTAAGGTTGACCGGGAGTGTCGACAGGGCTGGTCCAGCGGGACGCGTGTCCGTGACCGAGGTCTAGATTTCCAGATGCGACATAAACAAACCCTTCGAAAGCATCTGATATAACGATATGCACAGATACAGACTCTCGATGATATCTACTTGCCCATAGATTTCTCGACATCACATATTATCACTTGTATTCTTTTAAATGTTCTTAGGTCATGCTGCACACTTTCCGTAAAATGCAGTATTGGTCCCTCTATTTCGTCTTTTTTTTAGTTTTACATAATCGTAATTTTTCTTGTGATATCATATCAACAGATATTCTTTCATTATCTATTCAAACAAAAACAACGGCCCTGTTTCAATAATTCATGTCTAATCTTCCCTAAACCTTTTCTCTCGAGGTTTACGTAAGACATGTAACAGATCAACCTGTAGCTGTGGGTGTCAAGGCGAATCAGTCGCTGATTAGTTACTCCATTGCGCTGCTTTTGAAACAAGAAACAAATTTCACAAGAAAAAACGGCGATTCATTAACTCTAACTGTACCGTAAATGATAGAGTCTAAATTTTGTGTTCTTGAAGTCGAGAGGTCGACATTAGGTGCGTACTCCCTAGACCTAGATTAGTCGCAACGTTTACTATATACAATTATAGTTATACAACAACATGTAGAGCATGTGGAAAAACTATTCCGTAGTGCTAATTTACAAGCTTGTTTACCTATGATCAAGGCTGGGTGCCACCCTAGTTAGTTTACCGGGGCTCCCATACTCCCTAACAAACTATACATATCTCGACTACTTTGTAAGGAAATATGGGAGCCAGGTAAATTAGATAGGATGGCACCTAGAGAAATTCGTGCCAAAGATGACGGTCTATTTTAAACCCGGCCTTGAACTGCAATCACTACTAGTAGTAAGCTCAGGAACTATTCGCATAATTCGCATTAAAAAGTTGGGGATATATGTCTCCACACCGACTAATATATAAACAGGCCATAGGGTCAGTAGAATGTGGAATCATATAACTGTTATATTTTGTGTTTATCTTTACCCTCCCAGCCCCGTCAGTCCTAACTCCTATATAAAACATATCCTACATTATGGACCAGGACCTGTAAATCGTCGTAGGTATCCCTACGCCGCCCCCCCCCCCCCCATTCTAGAGAAATAAAGAACGATTCTCATACTACACATAATTTTGTATCAAATCCTTACATACATCCATGGAAACAAGAACAAGCTAGACTCACCAGCATCTGACACTCTGAGGACCACACCGCCTACACGACACCTTATCTCACCTCACCTCAGAGCCCGTGGCACGTCCCACGGGACCTCGGTGTCCCTCGTGTCGCCTGTGGGCGCCGAAGATATGCTAAAAATTTGTCGAAGTCGTTTCCAATACGCTTCATACAGTCGGAAACTGGCCTGTTAATCGCCTAGACGTCAAGGAGCTATGTTTGTTTGTTTGATCTACTCTTTTCACAACTCGTGATCCCTCTCACTCACTCTCGTGATCACTGCTCGTGGTATTAGTAAACGGTTAGGGCCCCGTGCCGGGTCACATTCGTCGTAGGATCGTCGCGAGGTCGCTAACTGAGGGGATAGCCGTGCGTACTAGTATGTCGTACAAGAGAAGGCACACCTACACCAAAATGGCATTCTTGAATGATGACAAAGAACCATGTGACATACACAGTAAACGTTCCAGACAACCTACACATCATGTAATTACACGTATTAAGTCAGTCATTGTCGGAGTCCATAGCAAGTACTGCGACCGAGAGGACGTTCGTGTTACAGCGAAGGCCTGAGTAAACTAGAAAACAAATACTACACTACCAGGTGTAGCTACGGTCCTACGGACGACAAACACTTCTATTTGTGAGCAGAGTGCCATTGGCAAACAAGCATTTTAACTAAAGCTGCCACTAGTGCCAGTGCCAATTATCTCACAACCAACCACAGAACACAAAGCTACATGACTACATATCTAAGAAAAACAACGTGTTCACCTTCTGGCGATCGCTTCTGCTAGTCGTCGAAGAACAAGCCCCCATAGGTTGGATCCAGGCTCTGCTGTGTGTGGTTGTGTTGTGTTGTGTTGTCAAACCTGATCTGAGGGGTGAGGGGGCTGAGAGTAATGACCTTTGACCTCTCGTTAGCCGCGCGCCTCTAATCTCTGAGCAGATGTTTCGGTCGCTGTGAAGACAGTATCAAATTGGCCAGGCAGTACCCAGTACACGAGACAGTATTCAATACGCGACCCAAGCTGGCGTAAAAAAAAAAGATACCAGCACAACGTCTAAAAACGCCTATTAAAACACACGTCAA
Organism: Branchiostoma floridae x Branchiostoma japonicum; assembly: GCA_013266295.2. Lineage (NCBI taxonomy): Eukaryota > Metazoa > Chordata > Leptocardii > Amphioxiformes > Branchiostomatidae > Branchiostoma > Branchiostoma floridae x Branchiostoma japonicum. Next base: position 2,033,080 of record CM023827.1, read on the forward strand.
AAATAAGCCGAAGCCTAAACCTCTGCTTGGAGAGTAGCGCACTACAGGGTATGTGGAGCGAATAATAGGTGTAGTGATTAAAAACTGACAGAGTATAGAGGAATGTGGTCCATACATCCTATCTTACCACCGAAGAGAGATACGCCTTTCTTATGGGCCTTTTATCCTATTCAATGCGAAGAAGAATTGTGTGATTGTGAAGATTGAGCTTTCCAGAAATATATAGTTTTCAAAGTCTATTCTTTTATAATGAGAGGTTTGAAAATGATGAACAAAAAGTGCCCGTTGACACATCTTGACTTTTAGCCAGTATAGTAGAATACTTTAAAAGTAGTATCCAGTGTTAAGGGGGACCGAGAGCGACGAATTATAGATGTAATTATCCGGGTGTTATTTTTAGAGCTAGGATTGGACATTTGATCTTCTTGGATTGTGTGTTTGGCGTCTGGTCTGTGAGTCATACTGGGGCGTGTCGCACATTTCATTGTCAGCCTGAC